>JALDNG010000022.1:10852500-11210000 GCA_024349245.1 Neodontobutis hainanensis | reverse complement strand
ATCACTGTCTGTCTGTTTGCCCTCCCACCATTTCCTATGAATTCATCTGGGCTCCTGGGACAAAGGGGCCCTTCAGTGGTCTATCTGTTGCATGGCTAGTGGAGCAGCACACAGAGCAGCCGGCCCTTTGTCTGTGTCAGTTTATAGGAGGGTAGAAACAGGCTGCCAAAGTTTAAGCATAGAGAGATATATGGCCTGTAGTTGCATGTAATATAGGAAGTGATATTTGTATGCACTTGGGACCTGCATTCACGTGGTGTGTATTTATTTAAATGTAAATCTTTAAACAGTAAGACATGTAGGTTAGTCTTTAGAGCTTAAAACCATTTGACATTGATCGGAAACCTGTGTATGAATATTGATATATTTCTACATAGAGCTGAGATTTTGATGTCTGCTACTCAGTGTTTGTGGTTGTTTCTTTAATTTGATAGAAAGTAGGGTGTCCTTGGAATTACATAGTCATCAAAATGCACATCTAACACAGTTTATAGAAGGCTGGTGAGGTGCGTCTATGCAGCACTTTAAAACAATGGCATGCTGGTCTACTTTTTACAAACTAGATGGGTTTAACAGGAAACAGAGAATGAAAACAAATTTTACATCTGGTGAATTCTCAGTTTCACTATAAATAGGGGAACAACTTAGAAGAAGTGCTCTTTTTAGGTATGACATGTAATTATGTTGTATTAAGCTAAAAGAAACACGTATCTCACTCTACTTCTATAGTCAGTACATAAAGTGTCCGCTTTCACAACATTTCACTTTTTTCAGGTTTCAATGTTTTTACAAATATTTATATTTATGGTCTAATATGTGATATTTATAGCATACTTAATCACTTATTATTACTTTTTCAACATGAAAATGCATGAAAATTGCAGGTCATTGGGATGCGGTGGTTCACAGTGTAAATTAATGCCGTTGACAAGGCAGTGCTGAGTCACTCACGTTCAGGGTTAGTGTGTGTTAACTGTAATGCATAATATCACAGTGCATGTGTGTACCATTCATTACTAAACTGCCACCGTTGCCATACCGTTGGTTTATTGCAGTAAATCTGCATGACTGTGTGTGTGTGTATGTGCGTCTGTCTAGTATCTAGTCTGTGTGTGGGTGTTGAGATGACACAGGCTGTCAGACTGTAAAGCACTGTGTGAGGAGTCTTGGGAGGCATGGGGCTGTTCTCAGATGCTTCCCTCCATGACCTCGGACCGTCATAAATCTCCTAATTCCCTCATTCCAGTGTCAAATGGAACAGCGCTCTCATGTGTTGGAAATTCCCCCAAGTGCTCGAGTACAAATTCTACAGTAGCAGTTGGTACATACTGACAGGCACATTAGGTAATCTGTGACCTTTACTGGCCTCAATGGGCAATAATGGGTCTCAAAGCTGCCTAATTAAACTTAGCCGTCTCATGTATTTACAGTAGAGTAAAGAATATGGAAGTTGCTAAGACAGTGTGAAGAAAGAATCAGAACATTTCTACATTGTTACTGCCCTGTGGCAATTATCTTAGCAGTGGTGGCCCAGTGGTGCAGTCGCCTCAAAGCAAGAAGGTCCAGGGTCAGGCGGGGCCTTTCTGAGTGGAGTTTGCATGTTCTCCCTGTACTCTGGTTTCCCCCACCAACACCAAAACATGCTGGGCTGTGGCTGCCCACAAGGAATCTTTCAACAGGGACAATAAAGAGAAAAAATGTAATCCAATCTGAGGATTGGATTTTAGGGACCATCTCTTATACTGCCACACTTTCTGAACAAAATATAATTTTAACTTTTTCATTCATTTCAACTTTATTCCAGACACATGAACCTCCAAGAAAGAATTTAAAAATAGAAAGGCAGAACAACATGCAGTAGTTACGACCAAGTAGTTTTTATGCTCTATTTTGTACTATGGTCTTTGGTTTTATTGTCCTGCATTTTATGTTTTTTCCCCCTTTTCCCAGATTTCACCTGGCTATTGACAAAAGCATTTACACTACAACATTTAACAAAGACAAAATGTAGTCTTGTGTTTTCCCAAATGTAAATCACCAATGTATTTTGTGATAGAATCATCCCAATTTTACATGTTTAGTGAGTTTGCCATTTTTAAACATTAGGCTGAGACAACATGTCAGCTTAGGTAGGGTTTCAGGGATACACCTGGGTCAACAGCAGCAGCCCGCCCATTCCAACATCAGCGCTGAACATGTTCACACCAGCAAACCTTTGTGCTTTCTTAAGCCTCTTTTGGGTAGGTGCACTTAGGGCATATGAGGGCAATTACTTCTGGAGATCACAACCACGGAAATGCAAAAATATTGACCGGGCATATAACATAATACTTTATTATCCTTTAACAGATTCACAAAATTAGGACCTTGAGGAGTACATATAACACATTCAGTAACAACTAATTAAAATCCTGAAACTCAGTGTGCGTTTGAAAAAAAAAAAGTAAAACAAAAAGGCAGGAAATGAACCAAAAATAGGAGATGAAGGCCACTAAATTGAGAATGACGTCCCAGGTATCACATTACAAGAAGATTTGCTGCTTTAATATAAACTCAATTAATTTCAGGGAAAAAAGAATAACACTTTGCAACATGTGGCCTTAATGGGCCAGCTTAGGAAGTCATATACCTGTTAACAGTGATCACTATCACCGCTCTACATATGCTTTATTTGGTCTATTTGATCAGAAATATTTCATCTGATGGCCCCATGAGATCCTAGCAGCCAAGGAGCTCACTTCCTCTTTTGCGTCTGCTGCATTTATTAGGCCGATTCATGGGGACCTGTGTGGTGATTTACCACTCACTTCACCTTGAAAGCTTTTTTATTGTTGTAATGTTAACCCCGTAAGAACATACTAAATCCCAGTGTGGGCGTATAATACATACAGAAGCTTTGCCTGTAAAAGTGAATCCTGTGGTTTTTAATATGTGCATGCATTTGAAGTATGGCAGACAAAGACATTTAAACCTAGAAAAAAAAACTCATACAAAGGTACCCACACCTCCCAGATGCCCTGAAGTAAAGATACCATGACTTGAAGGTTTAAGGGATTAAAATAAAAGCCTAATAAACATGTTGCATCACTCTGGGAGGATTAACTCTTTCTTCTTACATAAAAGGCAACCTATACTGAGTAACTGCAAGTGAATATAGCAGGCACACTCGCTCTTATACAATTAGACGCTGGAACATGATCATTAAAAAAAAGTGAAACAAAATGTACACTTGGCCCAATGCTTTTACATATACTGAGCTTCAGCGTAATGTGACGTGTTAGGAAGGCTATAGAAACTGTATTAGGGGGAGGGAATGCCAGGAGTCAAGAAGAAAAGAGCCAAGTTGTCTCAGACCTGACAGACTGAAGTATTTCTTCCAAAAAGTCGTGCTCTTGACAGCCTTCACTTCCTGAGGCCCACCACTGCCCAGGTAGTGGCTACTAAAGCAATGCCAGAGAAAGACATTTCTTTGGTTGAACAGGCGCCAAGGGTGAATCATTTTGACAAAGAAGTTCCCAGTGTGGAATTTAAAGAGCCACTGAATCGAAGAAGGGATTGGGTATGAAGGAGTACAGCGCTGGGTGGGGGTGGAAGAGTATATGGAGCAAGCTCTTCAGGGCGCCTGTCTCCTTAAAGCAGCTGATCCCACTGAGTTTAATCCTCCACATCACGTAAGTTAAATCCTATCGCTGCCACCACTGTCTCCCCAAAACAGCCCACGAATATCATCCTATAGGACAAATGGTTACTAGGACATTCCTGATTCAGTGCCCTGAATTGGGTAAAGGTCAAAAACAAAAACTTCAATCATCTAAACTGCCTCTGGCTTTTACCCATGAAACCATAGTGGTTACTTGCAAGATTTTCCATCAAAGACTAACAATAAAGTTAATAAATAAACATGGACAAACAGTAGCTTGTTTTACAGCTCCACTCCCACACAGGTGCACTCACATACACTCCAGGTGCACTGCTGTCATCTGAACTCAGCAGAGCAGCAATGGTAATCCATGACATGTCAAAATATCTATCACGGTGTGCTTATCCAGGAAACAAATCTGCTGCAAATGTTCTTCACTGCTCACAATGCATTGAGATTTTTAGGACTAAAAACTTAATTAATCATGAGAAGTTATGTGATGTTTTAATACACCATTGTTGTTGTCATAAAGTTACAGGCCGAGCAATGGCTGAAGCACATTTACCAAAGCAAGAAGAAGTAATGTCATATTTGTTTAAACAACCCTATTCTACCATTGTCTTAAAATATTTTAATAGATCTAATTAACAAAATGAGGAGCATGGTTCTCAGTTTAATTTTTTTAAACATACATTTCTTCTTCTTTAGCTGTTTTTTCCTTTGAACAGGGCCAGTTGCTAGAAAACGGGGATCCCTCCCTATGTGTGGTATGCACTCTACCAGGTTGTTAGTATAAATATACATTCCAAAAGTGAGTTTATTCTCCCTTTTTCTTATAAATAATAGACTTAACCTACCGCATTTTGTTTGCTGTAACCCTTCTTGTGTTCAAGTGCTCCTGTCAAGCATAAGAAATGTTACATCACTCAAATTGTGGGAGACTTGTCTGCTTTTCAGAAGAATCATATGGCACTTGAATACAAATTCTTCTCGAGTAAAGTTTACAATAAAGGACAAAAACTGCCCATACTGGAAAAAAACATGAAATTTTCTTGATGGCTTGTGGCAGGAAGTATTTCATCATGCACACTTTTGGTCAGATGATGTTATAGAGTTATTACTGCCTACATAGGAGACTGGGAAGAGATAGTTCTTGTGCCTATCAAGAATAATGGCTTTCCATCTTAGATCATCATGCATGTTCATTTTGAACACTGATGGATTACATGACTCAGTTAATAATGGCTGTCATTCTAGCTAGCCTGAATGCATAGAACTTAGGATCTTGACAGCCATTTATAATTCACCTTGAAATGAAAGCAATGACAGAGGGGTAGCGGTACACCTTGGTGATATTAGCACCCATTGTCGCACGTGCCTTAATGGCTACTTGAACAGGATATTGACCCAAGCAAAGAACGCCTTCCTGGCTTTATGATTCTTATCAGAATGAATGAAGCTATGGATTCCACTGAGAGCGATACTTCAGCCAACCATTCATAGTAATTTATCACTCAGGCGGGAAGTGAGATTCCAATATCCATTAAGCGAAGATAGATTCACAGTTCCCTTGTGGCCATTTAAGTGTGCAAGAATGTCCAGAGGAGGTCAAGTCTCCCTGAAATAGCCTTGAACTTACCTTGGAAATCTCAATACAATCATTTGAAAAGACTTGTGACACCTTGTTTAAGGTAAAGTTCTGGGTATATTGTGTGGCAAGATGCCTATATATTTATATAAAACAAAAGTTTAAACCACTTTGGAAGATTCTTTAATTAAAAGTAATGACATTTCTCCATAGGTACAGGCTAGAATCCAATTTACAAGATAAAATAAAATAAAATTTTGCAATTTACCTTTGGACATTTTTTATTGTCACAAGGGCTGACATTTCCAACAGACTTAACAATGCAATACACGACAGAGTACAATAAACTCAAAGAATTGAATAATCTTTTAAGGGTAAAAATGTCTCTCAACTGACTATATTTTATTTTAATGTAATGAAAACTGTTATGTTGTGTTTCAGAACTGACTTTTCTGTCAGTCTATTATCAGGATAGAAACAAATATTATGGTCTTATTACACATTTTGGAGTAACAATTGTCTGTCTCGTTATTTATTACCATTAGCCTAGTTATTTTTGCAGTTTTTTTGGTGTGTGTGTCCCGCTGAGAGATCAAAAACCCTGTGATGTGACATATATTTCAGTGTGGGGGTGGAGGCCGTCACAGAATAATCAGCTTAGAAAAAAGAATGCTTATAACAAAAGGAGGAAGAGCAGCCAGAGCAGTGATGTGCATGTTCATCTTTGATGTTAGCATCTATCAGAATGCAGAGGAATGGATTTAGGTCACACTGAGTGATTTAGCCATTTGGAGAATCCTGTCTGGCATTTTATTTCTGCTCTTAACCAAAGATAGTTTTCTTTTGAAGAGAACTTAGCGTATGCGGGGTATTTCGGCTGCATGTGTCATGGCTAGTGCAGAGTTTTTAAAGATGGCTACAGGCTTCTTGAAAAGAAATCAAATGTATAGATAAGAGCTTTTAGAAGTCGGTTTGGAACAGCTCTGCTGCAATTCTCCAACTCACCCTCTGCAACTCCTTGCCTTTGTAGAATCTTGGATGCAGTGCCAATGTGTGTGTATGTGCGTGTTTCTGTGTGTTTGACAGCCATTTTCTCAGCCTCTGAGTCTTTGTTGGTGTGGCAAGATTTCAGCAGGAAGCCTTCACTCCAATTTGCCATCGTTTGTCATCACTTGCCCTGGTGACACAGACACATACTCACAAATACACAACTGTCGTCCACTTTGTGAGCCGCTCTGACTCAGTCCCTGACCTTGTGTCTGCAGCTTTGGCCTTTCATGTCCTCTACTGAGCAACGTGATTCCATCTGTGTTGGCCGTTTAGTCACTGTACACGAATTCAAATATTCTACACACCATTATTCTTATCCACCATTATGTGTTTACAGACCATCTGGATTGTTCCTGTTTCTGTGTTGGATTATGGGCAGATGAGTTGTGAAAATTGTAAATAATGTACAGTCAGTACAGTGTGTAGACACAATCACAAGAAATACTTAGATTCAGTGACTTCTGTGAGTCACATGAAAACCATAATATTTTCTTTCACCCATTTTACCAACCTGAACTGCTCATAAGTCCAGGCAGGTTGAGGTATGGATTTATTTTGTTGATCGATGATGAACTTTCTGTTATTTTACATTGTGTGTCTGGTTTGTTGTTGGCATGGTCAGTTGCTTTTCCAGTCCAATGGTGAGGCAGCTAAGCCAGAACCCTGGAATGGTGTTGACATGAGGGCTACATGCCATCTGGGCAACAAGATTGACAAGATGATGGCAGTAACTTCCTGGTATGTCAGACAAACAGGAAAATGTGCCTACATCCTACTGTGATGGAGGCACCAAACCCCTGGGCTCTTCATAAATGGTGACCAGACCCCCTTCAAAAAAATGTTTAATAAAATAAAAACTATATTAATTACTATTGGGCTCTTTATTGCTATTTTACAATAGTTTCAACAACTCAATTTATAGTCATAGTCAAATAATCAAATTCTCTTCTTGTACTTTATGGATATGGACCATGTATTTATAGAAATAATACTATTTATGTAATGTGGCACGTCTTTTGTCTTTCTGTAGAAACCATACATTCCAAAAGATTTATATACTGAGCTGAATTATTCAAGATACTAATGGTGTATATGCTGCCAAGCATGTACTCAGTGACTAATGCTTTTAGTTTACTCCAGGATATAGGAGAAGTTTGGAATGTGGGCTATCTCAGTTGTAGATCAGGTAGTCCACTGCTGTTCCAGCAAGAAATAGTGCCCTATTCTGACTCAACAGACCCATTTACGAGTGGCTGATTACATCTCTCAACATACCGGCTACAATTAGATCGGTGTTACTGATTAGCTAGCAACAAGTGGTTAAGTTACTGATGTGCAATGCTACATTGGCTCTCACAAATAGACTTCATTCTGTTTGACATGACAAGTAAACGACTGTTTAACTAACTTATCTTAAACACCTACACTTTGATTGAATGCCTGTATGGGAATTTAGCCACCCAAATGCACAAGTAACAATGAAAGAAGGTCATTGTAGTGTGCTAAAATATAAACTTTATTTAAATTGGACATGTTTTTATTTTTTTAGGGGACTTGCATAAGAGTGTCATTTAACCTCTCTCAATATTAATGAGAATAAAAGTTGGTAAAAAGTAACCAGTTACACACTCTTTGCTCATTATTCAATTGCTGAAACTATTACCGATCTGACTTGTTAATGTTGGCTCAAAGCCTCTGTCCGGTGTTTGAGCTTTTACACTAAGACTTTGCTGCAGCCTTGATTAAATCTGAACTCTATGGCTTCCAGCTGCCAGATGACTGCGGATATTAATATGAATGAAGCACTAAAATAGGATGTTGCTACTCTCTGTCCTTGCTTTTCCTTTCTTGTCAGCCTATTATCCTTGTGGGCTCCCCTTTGACTTCTTTTCACTCTGCTGTCTCAGTCTCTGTCCAGCTTGTCAGGGGTCTATTCAGCATCAGCATACTTACAGTACAAACATGCTGACAGACCAAAGAGGCACTCACTCTCACAGGTTTCTTAAACATGAAGTGAAATGCATTTCCAGTCAAAATTAAAAAGATTTCCTTGATACTACTGCATTTATATGGTATTTATATTAAAATATACTGATTGTTGCAGATGTGAATTAAAAAAACATCAAAGAATTACTCTGAAGGATTCGGACGAGCTGGCAGTTGAAGCAGTTGTGTTCCGGTGAAATAGTTACTTTGATAGTTTTATTCTGTTCAACACAAGCCCAATGTGGGATTCCATAGCAATATTTTTCTACCACAGTTGTGTTTAGTAAAAATGCCTACTGTTTATAAATCTGGTCATTATGGTTGGAGCCTTTCAGTATCTTATTAACTTGGTGTGGTCTCTTGAAGGACTGACAGGATGTGGTCCTGGACTGACTACAGACAGACAGTACCAGGCAGGGGAGGAGACACATGGCTCTGCCAAGTGCCACAGCCGGACAGCCCACCAGGGTCCTACTGTGTGAGAAAGCCCTGTGTGGCTTGTCTGGAAACCAATCCACTATGGACTTGAATCAAAACGTAGGATTCTTCCAGTTAAATAAACCCAGTAAGACTTTAGAGTGTCACATAATAAATCCAGATATATTATTTGACAAGTAATCTTTTATACATCTACAATGCAAAATTGTAGGGAGAGTATGGTCATGTATTTAATAACTGTATAATAACAAAGCTAATTATTTTTTTAAAAAAGGTTAATTTGACTGGTTAAGGTGACTCTGATATATAAAAGGGGATGAAGCTTATCATTTGAAAATTAAACACACACGTGTGTTATTGATGAGGCACAGGTCAGGGTTAGATACCAGTCACACTGTAGCACCGCACACTTTACTGGACGGATAGTGAGAAGGTCAAATGACAAACCAGACACATATTACTTTAAACACATACACTGAAGTATTGTGTTTAAAAGACCATGGTTCCCCATGGCTCAGTGCCACACATGCTGCAACAGTTAAAGAAGAGGAGCTTTCCTTAGCTCCAAGAGACCTCCACAGATGAGATACCCACACAGAAAGAGGGAATACCGTGAACCTAAAAGCAAAAGAAACCAGACAACACAGGCCAGATTTATGACCTGATGAAACACTCCTCACCACACTATTACTTTACAAAAAACACATGACGGAAAGATGAAATATGGCAGGATGTAGTGGAAGGTGCGAAATAGAAAAAATGGCCCTTATATTGCCTCTGAGAGTTGAGAAGAAACTGCTATCCCTTAAACTCTTGAGCACCATTTCCTGCTCTTCAAAATCTAGCTACTACCAATGCCAATGTGCTTTCATGGATGATTATCAGGCAGACATATTGTCAGTACCCTCAAGAGTCTTCAATTTACCTAACAATATATTGCCTAGAAAAAGCTAAACATATAAATACAGACTTGGATGTCTCCTATCTGGCAATGTCTTAAACCACATTTTTTGTATTTGTATTTTGATGTTGAATTGTATAGCAGGTGTTCTCTTATCTCAAAGCAAATCCGCCTAGATACAAAGAGACAGTTTGGACCCTCCTTCGCACAGCTTTTCATCATCTCCTAATTGGCCCATCTGCAGTCAAGACAGGCAGGACTCGCATGAGCAACTTGCTTCATTGGGTTGTATGGATCCTGATGCCCTTTGCATTCTTGAAATGACCCTGTGTTGCCACATGGAGTTTTTCTTTTGCCATTTTTGTGATTTAAATGCCTTTTCTTCTTGGATTATACTGGGAAACAGATGTTAAAAATGCAGCCAAAAAAACTAAACTCCTATTCAGGCAGCAGAGTATAAACTACATACATTTGTGCAAGTTTACTCATTTTTCTTTCGACTGAAATATTAAAGTTTATCTATGCATGAAGTACAAATGTCTATACAATTCTGGTAGTAACAACAGCATTTGTTTAAAATGTGATAAAACACATTTCCCTAATAATGACCTTTTAGTTTAATGTTTACTAGAATGCTCACACTGTATCACAACTGGCCCAAAAAGTGTTCTGATGTTTTGGTCCAACTAAATAAAGGCTTTTAAATGCTTTAATGTTTGATGCCAAGCTCAGTTCATGTCTCCCCTGTAAAGAACCTGAGTTGTGCACAGCAGGGAGTGTGATGCTAACTTCCACCAACAGAAGTTACAGAGACATAGGTAGTGGATGCTGCAGCCGGGCCTTTAAAAAGAAAGAGAAACAGCAAAAAGCTATAGGAGCTAAATGTAGAGCAGAACATACAGTAAACTCCATAGTGTGATTCCCCGCTAACAATAATTATGTGCCTGAACAATGGGACCATGTGCTATTATGCTTTATTTGTCTGCATTCTGGTCGTATATCCATTCATGGCGTTGTAGTGCAGTATAAGGTTAGATAGCTTTATTTTTATTGATCTCTCCTTTGTAACAGTAAATCATAATTTAAAGTAAAATCAAGCAGCTATTATCTATAAACTATAGCCAGAACATAATATCTTGTGCTTTGGTCAGTCAATGTTTTACTTCCTGATCCCCCCGAAAGCAATATGCCTTAATTACGTTTTTGTTTAGCCATGCATAAGCTACCTTTGTTGTTGTTGTCAGTTTAATTCTGTTGTTCTCATTTAATTAGCAACATTAATGTGAGCTCCTTCATCTTGTCAGCACAGGCAGCAGAAACACCTTTTCTATCAGAGCTTGCTCTTAGTTGTGGTGCTTTGATTTGTGCAGTTTTTTTTTTCCAGCACTTGAGAGAATGACCTTGCAAATTTCCTAAAAGACACTGTCTGGTCTGAAGGACTCACCTCCTGCCAGCCTTCTCCCCTGTGGGCTATAGGCTGCATTGGCAGCCAGATTGTCTTTACAACTCCAGACCTTTTCCCAAGCCAATTCTTGGTACTTGGGAGTCCCCAGTTTGTCTTTATCGATATAAAAGGTGGCTCCTGGTATCTAATCAATTCTTGCAGAAGCTGGAAGCACTTTGGGGCTTAAAGGAATCAATGGAGGTGCAAAGAGTTCTTTGCCTCTCACTCTAACACTTATTTCCTGTGCCACTGTGTAGCAGAGCCTGATCTCCATTCAGCCTCTGCTCCTAATTGCCTCATTTGAGAAAATTGAGCAATCGGGCTCATTTCCTTGCTACACCACCATTGATGTTTGAGACAGGGGTCTATGGAGCAATGCAACACTGAGATCTCTATTGTCATTCTGACTCCAACCATTGCACAGTGTCTATGGTCCATCAGATCAACAGGGCAATTCAAAATCCATTTTCTCAGCACATAAAGGGAAATACATACTTATTTAGTGGGCTAATTAGACATTTAAGGTAATGAAAGCCAAACTACACAACAAAATATTTTGAGTGGAGAGATGCTTCTTTTTACTTTGGGTTTCAGCATGCTGTACCCATTTATGGTGGGACAAAACATTTTGACCTCAGCAGTTTTAAGTTCTTGACTGATTATGTGTGCAAGGCCTTGCAGATCTCCATGTGTTATTTGTGGTAAAATCCTTTAAAACCTGACCCTCACATGAATTCGGTATTGTTCACAAGCCAGGGAAGGGGATGCAGGATAAGGATCGGAGGGGCCAGGGGGATGCACAAAGTGCCAGCATGGGGAGAATTTGATACTGAATCTAGGGCTACTGCACAGTAGAGGAAATATAGGGGGCTTAGGGACCTGACAGAGACATAATTCAATATAGCCCCAAGAAGAAAAAAAAAATATCTACACACGCTTAGACATGAAGAGTAGCCATGTGTTTTATGCCAGTGATACAAATATTTGACTTCTTTCGTATTATTATTTCTATTATATTTTGATAGTTGCTTAGAATGGGGTCAGTTAATCATTCATCCTCATTTCAGATTTAAGGTTTTCTGCAATTACTACCCTAAAGTCTGGGAGTAGAGCGGCAAATCAGATACAAGCAACAATTGATAGGCTACTATATACTGTTAGACTTAAATAATAAATAATGAAAAAAATAATGATCTCAGATAAAAAAGATCTTTTGATTATTTATTTAAAGGAAGTAGTACGTCTACAAAATTTACACTGCAAAATACTGTGGTTATGTGTACACATTTTTAAAGAAATTAGATTTTGTTGGCTTAAGGCTTGTTCAGCTAATAAAGAAAATATAGGATTTTTATTGTTTGGTTGAGCAAAATTTGGATTTGATGAATAAACCAAATACCAGTCATTGTGACATCCTTCCCACCTGGTCTCAACACACAAGGATAACCAGAGAACTGTTTGTACTTGAGAGTAATGCTGCATTCATCAGGTCCTCAGATGATCCGGGTTTCAGAGACAGGAAGTCCTTTTTCTGACTTTGTTGTGTTCATTTGCTTTCATCTTGGAAAGTTTGAATATTAAAATCCATTAGACTGATGCAGTTATTGATCAGTAATGTTAATAGCTTTTAACACAGTTTACAAGTCAGACTTGATGTTAGCCGTCAATAAAATTATAAGCTGAATAATAATTAAATCACAAATAACCTCACAAGCCTATATCTTCAGCTAATGGACATGGCTGTTACGAGCCAGATACACCAGACCAGGCCACTTTAATGTGAGTGGGAAGTTTTTAAAGTATGATATTATAAACAGGGCTTGACATTAACTTATTTCCTCACTGGCCACTTTAGTTAGTGGTTTTCAAAAGTTACTAGACACCTTGTGATTCTTCTTCTCTTACTGTAGGCTGTTCAAGGCAGTGGCCAAAGTAAACCAGACAGCAGTTAAATGACCTGAAATGTAGCCC
Source organism: Neodontobutis hainanensis (assembly GCA_024349245.1). Taxonomy (NCBI): domain Eukaryota; kingdom Metazoa; phylum Chordata; class Actinopteri; order Gobiiformes; family Odontobutidae; genus Neodontobutis; species Neodontobutis hainanensis. The sequence goes on along the minus strand of JALDNG010000022.1, from coordinate 11,196,982 downwards.
ACCTCGTGATGATTTAGTGCAGGTTTTAAATTATTATGCAATTAAAATATTTTGAAAACTATAGGCTATGCGGCTTTATGTTGTTATTAGAGCAACAGGAGCAGGTTTACAGCAGCATCTGACACACTGCTGATTAAACCTTACCGATAGATAATTTGTGTCACAAAGGCAACGTGGAGAAGGGAGGGGCAACGGGGAGAAGGGAGGGGCAACGGGGAGAAGGGAGGGGCTGTGGAGCTGCGGCTGTGAGGCACTTTTTAACTCACTGACTGTTTAGACGTAGTGAAAATCAACTGAAAAACTGCTTTTCTGGCATGTTGATGTGTATGACGGCTAGTTGGAAAGTCCAAAATTTGTGTCCCCACACAATAAAGTTCTTTGACAGGCCAGATGGCTCTACAATACAAGAAAAATTGGGTGTATTATAGATGGTGCCACTGCATGCTCATTTGCTAAAACTGTATGCATGTATACAACTATTGATCTCCACAGTTTTAGTTTTAAAGTTATACATTAGTGGCATTTGTCCAATGTGAAGTGCTATATTGGTTTTAGAGTATGTTTACTAATTAATTTTAATAGGCATGCAAGCATTTCTGCACGCCTGCCTCTATGTGATGAGTGAGAGGGGTGGATGGGGCATCAGTCAATCATTTCCTCAATAGTACATTAATCTCTTGCAGCGTTCCATGGCACTTTAAAGTACAATCCTGACCTTTCAACTGTGTTCTAATTACATTCATGTCTTGGCAGCAGCCACAAAACAACCCAGAGCCTTTTATGAAGTCACCACTGGGATATTGTCCCAGCCGCCTGTCACCTGGGAGCTTGGCTGCCCCCAGAGTTCCTCTCCTGCTGACTGCCCAGTATGTGAATGGAGCAGACGCTGTGTAGCAATGCCGTCCTTTTTGCAAAGGCATCTGGCCTCTTTTACATGTCAGCCATATTGGCTCAAATCAAAATCCCTTTTACCCATGAGTTTTCTGAAGTTATTGGTGTCAGGGATGCATGCAGAGTAGACTGAGTGGTGGTCAGCAGCCAACCCATGTCAGGCCCCATCAGCTCAGCATGGGCATTTAAAAAGGCAGCCCTTGTCTGTCATGACCAGCGGGCTTTGTTGGATCCAGGCTGGGATTTTTGCCCAACCAAAGGATTCCTACTCCTGAAATGCTTCACTGCACTCACTTTCTTTTCTAATCTAAAGGGGCCTATGTGGTTGTGATAGTACTGGTGAACGAACAAGCGTATATTGGAAGCAGAATAGATAGAGGATTTTCAACCAGTAATTTTTAGCCTGCCCCAAAATACTTGATGTGTCATTAAGCCCTAGCCTCACAAAACAATGACCATTCACCAACAAATGTAAATAATAATTTACTAACTTCCACTTCCCTTCTTCTCCATGCTCTTTTTGTTTATTTTTTGTGTATAACATGTAGTCCATGAAAGCTGCTGGGATCAGTCTTCACCAAGAAGTCACAGGGCCTCAGCAATGGACTATTCTTTGAAGATAATAACATGCAACATAATCAGATCACCTTAAAGCAAAAAGCATTTACTTTGACAGCAACTGTTAATACCTGCTTAATAAAATGTATAATTCTAGGAATTTTTTGTGAAGCAAACGTGTATCTTGGTTCTACAGAACAGATATTAAGAAAATAAGAAAGCAAATAAAGTAAAAAAATATGAGTAGAGTCTAAAGCTATTGGGTAAACATCTGTTAATAAAGCCATTTTAAAATGCAGTGATTATTAATTGAGAAGAAAAAGTTTTATGGCCAGCGCATAGTAAACATTCATTAGATTATAATCCCTATAAGGCATCTTATGGAAAAGAATGAAAATTAATTGTCATAAATCAGACACCACTTAATTTATTTGTACAGACTCATCAAAATGTACTCACATGGAGCTCTCTAAGTGAACAAATTGACATAACACAAACCTATTCAACCAGTATATGAATACCAAATAACCTCAAGCCTTTTAAAGCCACATGACTGATAGCAGGATGGACTTGTCAGAATAATGACAACATATACACCCACTTGGTCCGTGTCACATTCCTCAGTGCACGCTGGGCGGGTAGGAAGATGATAAGGACATATGAGGTGCTAAGAGATAGCACAGGACATAGTATAAAGGCTACTCGTTGAGAGACACCAGCTGCTGGGACATTAGTACATGTCAAAGTTTACCCCTCGCCCTCTGAACATATAATGTTATAGACAGATTGCACAGGTTTTATAATGTTTATAATGTTTATGTAAAGAAGTAAAATGTTGCATGTTTTAGTTTAAAAATTAAAAGGGGATGATTACTTTTTCTTTTCTTTTATTGACTCCACACTGATTTACTGACACACCCAAGTTGCCTCTACCTATTTCCCTTAAAAAAAAAGTGAAACTATCCCAGCACATCTGTACTGACAGGCTGCCATGTGTCATTATGTTAATGGTATGCCCTGTTACAGCTGTACACCACTGGCTCTAGTGGGATGTCTGTGGGGAGACTATGATGCAGGGGAGCTCTAGCACCTTCCTGGTAACTCGCCTGGGCTATGTCTTTGCTTCGTTCCATACCAAAGGTCAGCTTGTCTGCTAATCTGCTAAAACGATGGATATAATTGCGATTGAATGGTCGGATGGCGTTGTGTGTCTGGGGGAACCAGTTGTTCTTCCCCAATGCCAATGTTATTATTCCCAATAAAGAGATAATCAGAGCCATTGAACCAATCAGCCTAATGGAATCGGATGGGCTTTAATTTATACACCTGCCAGTTGTGATGGTTTGCTCGGTATAATTAAAGCCATTTAAATGGCTGTGCACCTGCTGAATGTGGATCCCCAGAGGATACCCATAGAAATGTACAGGATATTAGGTTAGTTTCACTCACGATATTTGTGATTATATTTGCCAAAAAGTCCACATTTATCTTTGGAAATTCTCTTTGGTGCAAAACATGCTCTAAAGTACATCTTTTGTTTCACGTAAAAGCAATTAAACTTCTTTAACCTTGCTTAGTGGATTGTGTCATCCTTCACAAATCAGAGAGACAAAATGTTTGATACATTTTATTTGGTTCTAATTTGAAATTGAAGGAGCAAAAGAAAAGCAGCTGCTTCTCTTACGTGGGTGTGTGGTGTATGAGTATAACAGTGAATCTAACAGTGACAGTGCCCTTGCTGCTAAGTGCATGGATGGCAAACAGTTTACTAACATTCATTCCCACAGACAATTTGATCAGTGACTGTTCTTTGGTTAGAGGGAAGTAGGCAGAGTTCCTGAAGAGAACCCTCAAGGTGAATGTGCAAAAACCCCACACAGAAGGGTTACGGCTGAGGCACAAGTATCACTATCCAATTACCATTGTGCCGTCAAACCTGTCTGTCTTTGTATTATTTTTGAGGCCATTATTTTTGAAAGTTTCGCCTTGTGCATCTTCATTCTGTTAATGGCATGTTTGCCTCAACACTCTGAATCAGTAGACTTGGCCGCAGCAGAGACGAGCCAAAACAGGATTAAGAGCATCCTCATTTTGACAGAAACCTCGGGTCGCTCCTGGGAGACACAGCAACAGAGGCAAAGAAAAACGTGAACAAACTCTCCTCCTCTTTCTTCTGCTCCTGTCATCCTGACTGTGCTGTGCCCTCCAGCTCTCCAGCTCTTTTCTCTGCAGTCTACATCTTTGTTTGCCTTTCTTCCTGCTTTCTTTCGCTGTCCCATCTCATGCCACACTCCGGTCTACTGCTGCTTGTTTCTCTTTGCTCCTTTCTTTGGTTTCAGTGAGCAGTCCCTGGCACAAGGGGATGGCATATACAGACCCTTTGTAAAGTTCAAAGCACAGGCAAGTCTTCTGCCTGGCCCCTTAGAGGTTCATTAAGGCTCTTTCCAGGAAACTATATTAGAAGAGTGAACTAAACTAAAGAAATCATTTTTAGTCTATATGCGAGACAATGTGAATAAAAAAGACAAAAAAAGAGGGGGGCTTGGAAAAAGCTTAAGCTAAGTAAGGCTTATGTGATTTTTTAATGAATAATAATTTATCAACTTTAAGACACTTTAGTAAACAAAACTAGCTTCTTATTGGATAAACTTATGTATGTACAGTATATATATATATATATATATATATATATATATATATATATATATATATATATATATATATATATATATATATATATATATATGAGTCTATCTCTGACGCGCACTGTGGAAAAACATTGCAGGTATCTTTAATGCCATTGCCTGAGTAAACCAATCTGTGGCTCAAAATGTAATGTAGCTATACTCTGTAACAGCAGAATGGTGTGAACATTTTTTCTTTTTTTTCAATACAAAATGAGTTTATGTCTTTGCTCCTGGATCTGGTTCTTGTTAGTTTTAGTGAGAGTTTTGAAAAACCTATATCTTTCAAGGCAATTGCCCTCTAATGTAATTGGCTCATAATGGCATCACGGCATCATTTGTGGGCCTCCTCTTGGCAGCAAAGTGAGTCAGGTTGATTGTCCATGGAGTACAGCACACAGACTGGAGCTAAATGCAATTAGGGACACACTGGTTACAATTTCAGATTAAAATGAATTCATTTAATTTATTGTAAGCCTCAGCATTTCTATTAATGAAAGAAAAACACCCCCTCAAAGACTTTCACTTTGCATCCATATAATAGATTTTTTTTCACATTACATCTGCTGATTAAATTTATGGCTAATATAATTCTTAATCATCAAGACTTTTCATTTAAGCAGGCACTCTTTTGAAGTCAAACAGATGAGGGGAACTGGAGAAAATTGGAACCACTAAGCAGAGATTCATACAGTTACAGCGTTATGTAAATGTAGAATTCAGATTTCTATGCCGTGCACACAGAGATCTGCTGCCTTTATATCTTGGCCTTTAACTGAAGCCTGCTCTCTAATTGAATAAAATGGCTGTCTTTTGGACATAACTCTCTCTTTCAGGCACCTGCCTTCACTTGTCTTGTCTATTTGAGATATCATTTCATAGAGACCACTGGACAGAACATTATTGATCTGTAACCCCTCAACAAAATAGATGTGCTTCTTCTCTGGCCTCTCTGCCTTTGGACTGATTGGTGTTTGCTACTTTCACCTTACTCCTCCACTTTCTTATTGTGCCGCTCTGTCTTATTCAGCTCATGTGCAGTCATGCACAATACACCGAGGCCAAGGTTGCTGAGCTTGTTAAAAACAGGAGTGTAGGGCATATAGAATTCAAGTTACTCCTGAGATAGCCGCAAGACTGCAGGCATAACACACTGTAATAACCACTGCACAATTTGCTTTTAATTTCCATCCTAAGTGAGTTACTGCACTTGGAGCCTGAATTGAAGGGCAGCTCAGACTGAACAAGAAGTACATTTGAGAATGTGTAAGTACAGGTGGGAGGATTGGGAAAATAAAAATAAAACTCCATTGAGCAAATGGGACAACTGTCATTTGCTTTAAATAGAAGATACAGAAAAGGAGTGTACGAGCTGAAGGGCTTAGCCTTTCATTGTCGAAGTCGGCAAGAACAGCACAAGAGGTCTCAGGCCAATTGCTTTCTGGGTAACAGCAAACGCCCACCCCATGGCTTCAAGGCTTTCCCAGCCTCCCTTTGAAACACCCCTTTCTTTGAAGCCTCTTGTCACAGGTGGAGGAGTCGGCGAATAATTACCTCAGTTGCTCAGATGCAAACTCTCTCTGCAGCCTCACTTATGAATGCATTTCAAATATTCATTTCCATGCTTATTTCAGGAATGGCCCCAGAGAAAACACCTGTCGTGACTTCACTAAGCAACTATGCTTTTTTTTGCTATAACGATGCCATTCCCCCACATAATAGTTGACTAGTCCAGAGGTAATTACATTTCAACATTTAACTGGATAGGTTGTGAAAACAGCTAAATAAAATGAGAAGGTTGCAGGGTGGAAAAACAGTCATTTAATAGCATGGTCTGGTGCAGATTTTATGTTGTGTCACTTTTAATGACAAGGGGGCAAACATTTGACTAAATAGCCACTGATCTTTATTACTATTTCCAGACTTTCAATACTATTGACTGTTGTATTAGGATTTCTTTAATGTGGCTCCAGGCAAGGAACTGGGCAAAAACCCAAGACTTTGTCATCAGAGATATTTATATTTATTTCATTGTTAAAGTGGTTGAGTTCAGGTATTGAAAGCATTTTTGGTCAAAATGACATAAAAATGAATCTAAAATACTAAAATAAACTAATAATTAACAGTTGCATTTATCAGTATAAATTTACCTTATCCATTTTTTTTAAATTTCCTATTTAAAGTTTAAAATCAAAGTCCAGATGCTCAACATAGTAATATTTGATTGTGTTTAAAATATATAATAATAAGGATTGAGTTTCAAAATCATTGTAAATATTTTCCCTCCTTGTCCCCTATCTGCTTTTCTCTTCTCTCTCCAGTACTTGAGCTTCCAGTACGTTGACACTTCAGCTTGAGTCTCCTTTGAAGTAGTCTTTAAAATATTTGGCCCCGACTGTGACCAGGTGTAGCACTTGGTCTAGAGAGGTGGGGTTAAGAAGTCTTTTATTGCCATAGTTTATGAAAGCAGTGTGAGAGAATGGGAGACCCCAAGTTTTCAGATTTCAGATGGAGATAACCTCAGAGGGCCCTCCTTAAAAATTCCAACTGGATAATGGAATACATTCGCCTTCATGTAGCAGCAGCTCCAGTAGGAGACAGGAATAAATCACCCAGGCATAATAATCCACTGTTTGGCCATTTAGCAGTAAGGACAATAACTCAAGTCCAAACGCAGTTAAGTGTATCTGCCCTTCCAAGTAGGTTTTTTTTTTTTTTATCCCATAACGACACATGCTGTGCAGGTAGCTGGGAGTCTGCCAGGGCACATAGTTCAAACAAAGAAATTCATAAAAAAAAACATTATCAAAATGATGTTACACATATGTTTGGCTTTTCTGCCGTCTATCACATGCCATATGACGGGTATATTGGTGTTCTACTTAATCATTTAGAGGTTTATTGATATACAGTGTATAATGCAGGTTTCTTCATACAATTTAGCCGGTCAATGAAAGTAAATGATTTCAATGTAATTACAAATCAAACCAAAATGAATAAGAAAACCATTACCTATAATAAGAATACAGCAAGTTTTGAATCAGCATAAAACACATATTATTAATGAGTTTGTGCTGCAGGTCTTGTTGGAATCAAGACAGTAATGCACTTGTCTTGTATAAAAAAAATAACATCAACATCATAATGTTAAAATATAACTAGAGCTAATATTACAGTGGCCTCTCTCTTCATTCCAGCATTCCCAGTGACTGGAGAATGGTTGTAGTGTGGGATCCCTGTTCGACTGAAAGAAGAAAGGGCAAGTCAAGGCTCCCACAGCTTGTGAAGGATAAAAGCCAGTCATAATAAGTCAAGGCTGATGCTTGGACCCTGGGCCCCACCAGCAAGGAAGACAAAGCATTGGTCTCCCCTCACAAAGGCAAGTTATTACAGCCAAGAGCCTCATGTAGCTGCATTGTCACTCAAACTTCAGTCCAACAGACCAGAGAGGCTGGACTGTTTTTCTTCACTTAATTTAAGGAAATCAAAGGTATTTTCTCCTTCACTCTCCTCTACCTTTTGCTCAAGCACTCTCTACCCCATTCTTTTTTTTCACTTTCTCATTACTTCCACTTGCTCCCTCCTCTCCAATTACCGACTAGACTTTCATCTCCATGGCCAAGGAATGGAGTGATAGGATCAGGAGGAAGAGTGAAGAAAGAGGCTTTGTTGCCCTTTGCGTTCCCCCTTTAATGTCCCACCCTGGCCTTCTAATAACCCCGGGGCCACTCAGGTCACTTAAAGATTCCACTGTACTTAATAACTGCCATGTAAATTTAATAACAGAGAAAATATACTGAGTTTTTAAGGTCAAAAGCACTGGACTGTAAAATTATTTCCATGCCGTTCAGGGTTTATCAGTAGCCATCCAGGTATTTAAAAATATAGCTAATAGATAATTGTAAAAGCCTGAGAGTTTGATAAGTTTAGAAAAGCAAAAGAGGACATTAGGCAATCAAAGTACAGTTTGCCTTGAGAAAAGATATTGTTGCTTCCATGAATTACAATTATAGATCGCATGAAAATGTTTCAAGACTACTTACTTGTTTTCATAATTGCTAGACTGTCTAGCACAATAAAAAAAAAGTCCTTGGTTAATATTGTCAGTGTCTTTATGGGCTCTCACTTTCTTTTCCTGGCTGACCTGTTGTCGTTCTCACTTCTGATGACAATGAAACAAATACAGACAGACAACAAACACAAAGGCGTAATGGTATCTATAGTTAATGCCTTCCACCGTGTCTTTTAAAAAAATCTAAGTCTCCATACATTTTGTATTTACTTGAGTGGCTCAAAGTTGAGCTGTAACTAAACTGCAGAAGGCACACAGCTTTTTACCAGTTGTCAAACACCAATGATATTTATCCCTTCAAATTAAGGACTGATGTCATTTCTTCGCTTTATTTTCCCATTGCTTCTTTGCTAGATGCCTGTCTCAACACCAGGGTGGAAATTTGAGTTCACTGTGGGCCCCCCATAGCCGGGGCATTTCCCAGGAGCACAGCCTCCATAGAGCTGGGGTAATTAGGCCAGGTGAATAGGGCAGCAGCCTGTCTACAGTGGGGCCTTGTTCTCAGCTGCAGCATGGTCCATTGTCTCAGATCTGAGGTAAAGGGGGAAGGTTTCATTCAGGAAGTGGATCAGGGGATGGGGCTCTAATTAGAGTTGGTATAATTGAGTATAATGCAACTGTAATTGAAGATTTGCTAAAAGGAGGGATTGGAGCACAGTCCAGCACAATGGATTGTCCCAACAAGAGGCAAAGAGGAAAGGATGGTTTAAATCAGCCATGGGACAATGTCAGTCTCCATCATGAATAATGTTTGGAATGTAAGCAGTGGAGCAATTTACCTCAAGAAATGCAACTGTTTATAGCCTCCTACTTCCTTGGATACAATGACTTAGAAAAGCAATTTTACAACCTTTGGAAAAACATGGCTGTCCAAATTACCAACAATGTATGAAGACATTGAAGTGTTCTATACATACATACATGCCTGTACACGCCCATCTTTGACCCCCCTATTGCTGTCTCCCCCTAGTCTGTAGCCATGCTCTCTTCAAGCCTGTTTTTCTCTGGTGCATGGAGCTGCTACAGGCAAGATAAGGCTGGTCTCCCCGAGTTAAGGCTTAGCATAATCCCTCTTCCTTCTTGAAAAAAAAAAAAAAAAAAACAGTACTCAGACTCATCAACACATGGATGAAGAAGGGTAGAGGAAGTGATGGAAAAGAATTAGAAGTAAAGGGAGAGAAGGCAGAAATGGGGGAGGTGAGCTGGGTAAGAAAGAAACACGGGCAAAGGGAAAGAAGGTAAGAGTATAGGTCTGTGGAGGAAACACAATGGAATGTGAGCAGCAGCGGCAGTGGCAGCAGAGAATAGAGGAGGAACCGTTTTGCATTCCCGATGATCAGAGCAGAAGCTAATCCTTTGACAAGGAGGTCTGGGGAAACCCAATCCCAATACCCAAAGGCCTGACATGCCTAAAGCTGGCATCCCAACTTCAGTGGCAGGACTCATATTATGTGTCTGAAAGCGGCAGCCATTTACCCTTGATGAACATGCTGGCACTGGCACAGGAGTTCAAAGATGGGCAACAGACATGCTGCACTCCACCTGCCATGAACACAAAAGGAATAGTCTGTTGTGAAAGCTGATAAAACAGCTTAGAAAATGAACGCTTGATGCATATGTGTCTGCAGAAAGATAGATAGATGAATGCATGCTCAGGGGGCGGGACATGTATTTCTGCCAGTATATTTCACATCTAACATGGAGATGGAGACAAGCAATCACACTTGATTGTTGAAAAAAGGTAATATCTTTATTGTACTTAATTGTTTATGTTTGTAGCATTACAGGTTTACAGCTCTAATAATAGTGACTGAACAATGCCATAAACACCCTTCTAGTAATGTGACACAAAGTGAAAACACAAGCATGTCTAGCTAGACTTGATGTATACTGGGCCAATGCTCCGCAGACAGAGCCCAGAGAACTTGTTAGCGTAATAGTCCTCATTTATCAAAGTTGTGTTGAAACAATTGCAGATCTGTGCTTTTAAATGTGCGTACACGTGGGATTTATGAAACAAATCCAACATATGCACAACCGACTATTAGTAATTGTGGTGGATGAAAACAATTGTTATTTGATAGACACGTCCCTAAATATTTTTTAGTAAAGCTGGCTTTTCCCAGTTTACAGCACGGAGGTAAGAAATACAGCTGTGAGATTAAAGGTATTAGTTGACAATCAAACTCTATCATGAATATTTAGTAAAAGCATCCTCCGACAAAAGGCTAAATAAATGATAAATAAAAAAACAGATGGCTAATCAAAAAGTCAATAGAACTGGAAACTATCTAAAAGCTTTCCCTGTTCAACCTATATGCCTAAATCAGCATTTACATCAGCTGCTGAGCTGATGTGGGATTTGAGTTTACAGATTACAGATTAACACAAAGGTTTGGATGAAGAGTTTTCTGATTTGATAAATGGGTTGTCACTGTTAAAACCATTTAACTTTTGGACTGGCAGTGTATAGGTTCTGTGGTTATGTGACATTTTTATAATAAAAAGCTTTCTCACAATAATATAAACTATATGGGTTGCTTATTGACACCTTCCTTGCATTTAGGGAGGTGGGAAAGGAAGAAGACACAGAGCATATCATAGTGTTGATTATTTTGTGGAATGGAACTCTAAATTAAATTCAGATGAGATGAATGTTTTAATCAATTGGCAATCTGGAGATGACAAGAGATTGATTGAGAATGTTTTATTGTCAACAAACAATTTTCACTGCTTGGAGTCTCTGCGTGATTTACATTTGTGGGAAACTATGAAGTTGTTGACGATACAACTATTCATCATGTCAGTCCAGTCGGTTTAATTCTTCAACTTAAGTATGTGGAGAGGTTTTGTATATGAGTCTTTTTCATTCTTTTTGTTGAAGTGTTTAGTCGCTGTGGTCTGTTTGCGCAAGCAGATGAAAAGATTATTGCAGATTTTTGTCTCAAACTGAAAAAAACAGTAAAGCGGAACATGGAAAGCAAAAGATGGCACCAATAATGACAAATGTTTTACTGATGCTTCATCTGACAACCTTTCTAATAATTTACATGCATGATATGCACTCACATCTTTGTTTCCCTATCGCCTCCAGCCAAAATAATGAGAAATATTAAAAAAAATGGCCATCTTTTATCCTAAAAGAGACAAGAAAGGTACAATTTGTCAGATGTGTTGACAGCACAAAGAACAAACAACACAGATAGCCAAGAAAAAATTTACAGTGATACATGATAAAAGGAATATTAAATTAGTAACAGAAAGGTTGGAAGTGATACAGCTTCTGTAATGTTGCTTGGGTTTTGTATAAATATACAGTTTAAAAGTCAGTTACATAACTCACACATGCAAAAAAGACATCTAAAATAATAAACACAAATATTATTTTCAGTTAATTGCCATTTACCTGTTTAACCAAACAGGGAATCACATGAATCAATGAAGCCAGTCTCCTCTGTGTAATTTTTTATTATAAAATATAACTAATTGTGTTCTGGAGGAACCATTATTCATGGTACATACCCATACATGCCCACAAATAAAATAAATAAAGAAAAGATATGAGACAAAATATTATGTGTCTCTTGATCTAAAATAATTAGAAATGTGACCCTGAGAAGCATTGCCCATGACAAACCTTTAACAAATAACCCCCGTACATTGAGCAGTTCAATCCCTTGTCTGGAGCAAACCCTTTTCTTTTGAAAGCTTGCATTTACCTCTTCTTTGACCAAACCCTGAGTCACCTTCAAAAGTGGGGCACGGTGCCAATCTAAACACATATATAAAGTGGCACATAAGACCAGTAACGATGACGCAGAGAAGACCTGACAAGTCCGCCAGGTGCACAGGTTTAAGAAAAAAAAGGTGTATTTGCACATGGTCTATGCTGTGATTAGGATGTCAAAATGACGTTGAGGCAGCTTTTTCAAGTAGGCCCACTTAAAGGAAGAGTAATGAAGTGCACTGACAGCAGGTTACGTGTACAGAACATTACATCATTGGAAAGGCTTAAGAGTCAATTTCATTGCTGTATTAAGTGTCATTAGAGTTGTTGCATAAAAAAGCAAACCAAAACAATCTTTTTGTGTATTGGAACTACGCACAATTGCAGTGCTTTACGGTGTTCCAGTCCGTGCCATATTCTGGGATCGTTTAACCATCTATATTGAAATGTAATTAAACATTTATTGAAGTAGTCATGTCATATTTTATTTTATTTACAGGCTTCAATCCAAATGTAGAATGAAAAGAAAAGAAAAAAGTGAATTGATCTGAAACAGGTTTTTATTTTGGTTAAATTGGCATTGACATTTCTCTTTGTGCTGTATTTTTGATTTATTTTTTTAATCCTTGCTTGAGGTTATGAAGCAGACATGTGTGTCCATTGTGAGAAACAGATCCCAGTGTGATCATGTAGGGATGAAATGTTGGCACGTCTATGACTATACCTGAGGTGCTAGTGTTGTGCATAAGCAGAAAAACAGGGAGCTCTGGATGTGAGAGATCCGAAGCACAACGGGAGGTTAACTGGAGTCAGGGACTTCAATGTGTTCATGGTTTTATGGGAGGATTAAATTAAGAGGCAGAAAACCTAATTTATTTTTTTCTCTTTTTATTTGTTTGGTTTTAAATGTGTATTTCTTTATGCACCTTTCATTTTCGGTTTAGTTAAGCCCCAAGCTGTATTGCCATAGTGAGATACTTTATGTTTTAGACAATTAATACAGGGCAGTGAGTGCATTCACACAACATAGGCTAAGAACATAGAACTGCACAAGAACCATGTATTACGTAATGTAAACTATGAATTGTATGTTTAAATTTTGACCTTTTAGATCACTGCCATAAGATATGTTATACACTACTATATTAAAGGTATGTTTGTTATTTTCTGCTGCTTGAGTGGACAAAAATCAAGGAGATGAAAATTATGATTACATGGCTAATGCAGTTGCAGAATATATTTTCATCTGTGTGGTAAAGAAAAAAGTGGTTATTTGAAATCTGTGAGGAATGCAGTTGTGTATTGAACTTGTCCTGAATCAGTTCTTTAATAAACGTAAGTTATGAGACCTAGCTCTTACACTTTTCCTTCCATAGTTTCACAGAATAGGCATAAACAGTCCACTTTAAGAGACAGTGTGAGGCCAGTGACCTTACCTCTCACTTATATATACCAATAATTAATAATACTCATAGTCTCACTACAGTATCCAAACTATATTTGGTTTACAACAACTTGTAACTTTTAGTCCGTGAGCTATTTAGTGAGTGCTTAAACCTGTACACATTTCTATTCTCTGGGGGTCTTTTCCCAACTTCACTTCTATGGTGGAGAAACAAATGAAAAAGCAACTGAATGTGACAACTATTTATTGTTTAACCATTGCGGTCCTGAATGGAGGCTCGACACTGGAATGAAGAACATTTAAGGTTACCCAACTGAACCTAGACCAATGTCAGGGTCAACTACAGAAAATAAATTGGTGTGCTTGTGTCTTAATTGTTTTGTTCAAACTTATTTAACTTTTAAAAACAAGAAAATGGGAATTGTTACCTCTGTGACTAACGAATGCCTATATTAACCCCATTCCCATTTTATAGAGTGCAACGAAAATACATTTGATCATGCCCCAAATACATGTCAATTATGCATTTGCCAGTCAGTACTCTTTTCCGTGCTCTTTCTCTCATTTCTATTCTTTCTCTATGTACTTACAGTGCACACTTTGACATCACTACAGAGTCTAAATCCACCATTTCAAGGCTGAAGTGATAAAAACAACAGCTTCTTGCGGTAGAGAGAAAAATGACCAGATTTACACAGGAATTTTCTGATGTCTTTGAATTAAGATGGGAAAAAGCACTGGCCTGTTATTGGAATGGGAGTAACTTCAATTATTCATACACATATGGGAGCTTAGGGTACATAGGAATGATGGAAGCAATACAGTATTAACATAGTCTGTTGAAAGCCCATGCCAGCCAGCGTCTGTATCTTGCTTAGTAATATTAAAATAATGTGTAAAAACAGATATGAAGTTATGCATTTGTATGGTATTTAATATTCCTAAATACAAACAATGACACATATTTGGCCAAGTGAAGACTAGAGGGAAAAAGTGTTTATGTGGTCCCTGTAAAGAAACAGTACCAGCACATAGACAGGTTCCTCCATATTCATGAGAAATTTTCCAAGACATAAATAAAAAAAAATAAAAATAAAAAGACAACAAGATTCCTTGAATTCCTCGAGCCCTCTCTTCTCCTACCATATCTCAGCTTGGCAATGATCACATCTTTATTCTCCAGTGTTCAGGCTCCCGTACTGTGTCACATGTCTCCTTTTCTTGTTCAATTTTTTATTCTGACGCTAAATTACATACAATTAATGTGCAATAAGCATTATGAAGGCAAAGATGCATTTTTCAAGCTGAGTAGAAACTACTTTCAACCGTTTGAGTTTCTTGATGTTTGTATCCTTTAATTAAAGTTCCACTACCAAGTTTTTTTTTTGCCGTCCCTGTCTCTGACTCCACTCACCCCCAAAAAGTAGCCCTTTCCTGCTTTTCTTTTATTTTAAAAAGTAAGACTGGACTAATTTTTCCTCTACCAAAGGGAAGTTTAGAACTAACCATAAAAAAATAGCTGCAACTTCAGCGCTAAGTTATCTTACGTAATTATTTATCCGTGTTACATGTTGCCTCATATTTTTCTGTAGATGTTTTTCTTTTTTGTGCAGTTTTGCTGTGTTACATGTTAAAATACATATTTAGCGCTTAATATACACTTTCTCTGTTTTATTGGCAGCTATTAAACTTCCTGGAATGTCTCATGACAAGCCGGTGTAGACCAATGGTAGTGCATCGTTTTTGAGCATTTGATTGGCCTAACTAGAAAAATCAGATACAGTCTGTTTAAAGAGAGACCCTATGTTTTGTGAAGTCCCTGCTCACCATAACTCTTTATATTACCTGTTTTTTTCTTTTAGCTCAAGCTATTTACTATTGCTGCTGTAATAAAATATAGAATAATTATTGTAACCATTACAATTCAAATCAATCTAAAAATCCAAATAGGGACACAGTGGTTATCCTACTGCTTATAGTCTTAAAGATTATCTGTATAGGACATCATCACAAAAAATAAAAGAAAGAAAAAGAGCGCATCTGTTGCATTATTGGCTAAATATAGATTTTTATTTTATGATATGGAGATGCATTCAGACACAAGTGGCCATAACTTGTAACTTTTTAACCTTGAGAAATTTGCAAGGCCTGGCATAGTGTTGTGTTAAGGACTAAATTGATGACTGGCATGCATGAACATAGCTGTGTGAGTGCCCCCCTGAGGAGCACCGGTAACTTGTTTGGCGTGTTTGTGAGCAAGAGAGAGACACACCTGCAGCGAGTGCTTGTGGCCCCTCATGTGCAGGTGGGTGGAGGCATGTAAGCCTGTCAAAAGCACTTTGGAGAATCTGCCAAGGTGAGCGAGAGACTGACCCTGGCCACCTGTCCCTGACACCCACCTTACAACAAGTCCTTCTGTCTCTGTCTGACTGTCTTCCTCATCGACACAAGCACTGCTCTTACAGGTGACTGATTAACCCACAAAACCCAGGCATTTAAGGCCGGAGGGGTAGTTTAAGGAGGGGTTAGTGGATGAATGAGTGTAAACGGAGAGCTTCTTTCCTGGCTTAGTCAAGTCTGACCAAAAGACAAGCAGATAGCACCTGCATCCGGCCTTAGCATCACTCAGTGGCACACCTCCACAAAGAATGTCACAACAACTGCTCACTTTGGGACACTTTCATTTATTTTCCAAACATACCGCAGGGGCTGTCGGAGGTGATACTCTGCAGTTAATTGGCAGTGAAGATGTCCTCAAGTCTGGGCAAGTTTCTCCAATAATTACCTGATTTGTTTTTGTAAAACACGACACTTCCTTGTTGAGGATAAGGGTTTTGTCTGTCATCTACTCAAATATTTTTTGTAAATTCTTTAGCAAGCTTGATGGGCCTTGTTGATACAAAATGGGGGGAATCCATTCAGAATGAAAGGTAATACCTCGTCAGGTTTCAGACCAACTGCTAATTTGGTGCCACTTTCACAAGTTGGACCTGGCATGAAAGTGGCCGCCCCCTTTATGTTTATGCTTCTTGGAGACTTGTGAAAACAAACACTCTTGCTGGCAGCTGAAACGCCAGCAGCTTGCAGCCACATAGTGATTAAACACAATTTTTGGAAAGCTTATAGAGTATGTAAATCACTAAAGACGGCATTTTAAAATGGGTTTCTCCAACAATGGCACAACAAAGATACCAAATCTGATAAAAGATTTGCGGTGCAAATCCTGAGCACTGAGCAAAGATAGACATTCTCACAAAAAGCAAGATACCAAAATAACAACTGAAACCTGCTAGCACATTATACACATGATTCATGCACACTCTAAACGCATCCTTCAAAGGTGGAAAGCACCGCATGCTTCTTTCCAAACACTCAGTCTCCACTTAATCAGGTAATTCAATAAACTGCCATGATGGCCTCAAAGAGAGTGACGTCTTACCTTTAAACAAATTAATTTAACCTCACAAGCATGTCATATCAGCATGCAAATGTAAATAAATATCTCTTGAACTGATGGACTGAATCATGGTTCTGAGAAACATAGCTCGGGGACAACAGATTATTCAAGAGAATGTTGTAAATGTCAGATGCAAATTGTAATTTGTGCTGGCATTCAGAACCATTTCACTGCGCAGCATAAACCACCACTGTTTTCATGATCACTGAGACTATACACATCAAAATGGTCTCATTTAACCAAAATGTTATCTAGATAGGAACAGATTACTGGGTATTTGACATTCTAGCAGAAAAGCCAGGTAATATCCAGCTTTATTCTCATCAACACTTATGTACTACACCAACTCACTTAAGTGTTTAGCTGTATAAGCCATTCCTGTCTGGGACACTGGCCATACATAAAATGTTTACAGGCCATTAAAAGTCATCATTGGATAAAGATCATGTGTTCTAGTTTAAGAGCCTACTGTAGTTTGTTTCTAGAAATGGCTACATGGTCATATAATTGACTGAGTTTTGTTGTGCATTGAGGTTTAGTCGGGTGTAATCCTTCATCTAACTGTTTGGTGTCCCTACATGCCCTACGTGTCTTTGCTGCATACATTTGTGCGTTGAGCAGCATTGTAGGTCACCTTTACTTTAAACCTGTGACACTTCACACTATCAAAACCCACTGAGCTCTAGTCAACTTTTACATTACAGCTATGTGTGCTATACCCCATTCATAATTTATTTATTTAAACTAACAGCGCTGTGTAGTGGGAGTCTATGATCCCTTCCTACGCCAAGGTGCATTTTCCATCCCACTCATGCATTCTGGCCTTGCAAATTACATCTTTATAAAGGAACAAGGACAGGGCCATTTTGTCACATAGCAGTTGTTGGCTCTTTGGGGACCTGCCTTGAGCCAGTAATAGACTCAGAGACACTTACCCCGCCCTTTTCCCCCAGATGTGGCTGCGGGGCGTAAGTAACAGAGACTTGAGTTATGGAAGACCAGGGTTGGATTAAGGGGCTGCTGCACTGAGCACCATTAGGACCCAATGGCCCTCCAGTGGGAGGCTAGTGTTAAATGGGGTAGCACACTGGCATTTTAACATTGAGCTCACATGGGAATGCTCTACTCAATACTTCAAGCCAGTCACAGCACTCAAGATGGACGGTTGGGTCTGTGACAGATTAGAAATTAAATCAAGCTATATTGTGGAGAAGTTTCAACTGGTTCCTGGAGCACTGACAAATGTGCAGAGATGGGTGTATATAATTATAGTTGTAGCCTAATCTTTAGCAGTGGAAATGTAATGGGGAAATGGGCACACCTTTACAAATAAAGGGTATGTCAGATTTTAAGGTGCAAAGAATAAGGTATAATCCAGTGCTATAAAAGGGAGAAGAAAGGTGCCTATAAGCTGCAGTCAAATTGATTACATAAGTTGTTCAGAGGGGTGTCTGTCTCCCCTGTTTGGAAAAAAAAGTGCTATATTTCTTCAAAAAATGCACTGGGTGAGTTTTAAATCCTAAGATATGTTACCAGACAGCTTACCTCAGTTAATAGAGAGAGCTGCATGAAATAGTAGAATGTTCTTCTTAAGGAGGAAGAAAGCGGCTGGACTGTCAGTTGCAAGACGTGAGGTGTCAAGAAGGCTTTTGAATTCTGCAAGAGAGAGGAAGAAAAAAAAGTCTGCTTCTTAAAAGTCTTTCTTTGGCAGACCATCTAATCTTCATCACAAAATATAAACAGGATATGTGTGTAGTAAGCCGATTTAGAGAACATTATGTGGCATTTGGGAGAAAAGAATACAGTCTGGTGTACTATGCATGCTAGTATCATTTTATTTGAGACATGATTATAGATTTAACCTGGTGCCTTGCATGTAACTGTGGATTTAAACCTCCATATTCATACCACCCTGCCGTGAAAGTGTCAGTGAGGGAATACAGTGCTCACCTGCTGTTGACCTCTGCTGGCAGCTGGACAGGTGAGCTATGTTGCTGTCTCATTATATTCTGGGCGCAGGATGCATCAGCCTGCAAAGAAAAAATGTATACTGGCACACAACAAAAATGCATAATCATACAGAACAGTAGTGTAAAGAAGTCGCCTTTCATAATACAGAATCACCAGACTTATCACTGTTTGTTTAATCTTACGTCACCACGGTACATGCTTTCTCTTAAGTTGTGTCATGTCTAGAAACAATAATGGTTAATTTGTAAAGTTTGATTAAATTTTGTTATTATTTTTTGTTATTATTGCTTTGTCAATAAAGTAAATTGGAATATCAATTCCACTTCCTGTTAGACAGTGCAGAAAAATAACTGGAAGCTAGGGAAGCATAAGCTACCCTTATGGACTGGTAAATCACTGCCATTAGTTGCAGGAATTTATTATTTAGTCTTTAATAAAAATATTAAACATAACTTAATGGAACATACACATGTTTTAGGTTTAAAAATAGTTAAAAAGTATTTACAATGCATTAAAAACAAATTTGTTTGTCATTATAAATGTGTCATTATAAGAAATACATTGTTTGTAGAAAATAATGCATTACTCAAAGCATTTTATTTATTTTGTGTGTTTTGATTTTCACTCCATATTGTGGCAAAAGAGTTACTGATTAAATTTTATCAATACAAAGATGACTCATTTCTCATATTTAAAGGGAGTTTAGCGCAATGTTTAGTCTGTGGTTGTTACACCCTTACAAGAACACCACAGCACGTCATCTGCAAAAATAAACGAGTGCACATTAACAAGGAAGAATAACAGTTGTAAAATTAGAGATAGAAAGATTAAGCCACAGACACTTCTTTTTTGTTCAGCTTGCTACTATTATGAATAATGATCCTTTGTTGTTATCTTGATGAAATCATGCTCACACCAGGGTACAGCCACAGATGTCTGTCTGTGTGACTTCCACATTAAAATAATATGATATGTCATGGGTTCAAACATTCCATTTAGGCCTATTTCACTTGTGTTTTTCCAATTCTCAAGGCCAGGTGGTTTTACAGTGTAAATGTCAATATCAACCATCAATCTCTATTCAAGCTTGAATAAGAGATATGCTGCAACAAGTCCACAATTTCCACTAAATATCCACATGTTTGTTTTTGTGAATGGTCTGATAATATTCAATTTTCACATGCCACAATCACACGATCAATGTGAAAACATTTTTAAGTGTCTGTTTATATATCCACCATGAAATGCTGTTAAATGAATGCTATTGATTTTTTTCAACCCGTTCAGTGAAGCACAGAGGTATGGCAGACTATTTGAATGGAAGTCAAATTCTTTTAACAGTCCTGCCTGGGTGCCTCTGTGCCCTGGCCTTCTTGCTCCTTGCCTGTTATTGGCATGCTACGCTTATTGACGTTTCAAACACACACTTTGATTTCTTGTACTTCTGAAAACTCTTCACCGTTTAAAACTTTTTATCGGTTGCGTGCCAGAAGTCGGGGTTATTTGAAGGGTCTTAATGGGAGTGGTTAACTTTGTATAACCCCTTGCAATCCTTCAATTGAATAACAGGAAATTGAGTCAGAAGCAGCAGATAAGTTCATTAGCAAAAACTGGTTCAACTTAATTCAGAGTCATGCATTTTTAAATATTCTAAAAAACAAGGTTACTAAAAATAGGTACTGCTTTCTAACAATAGAAAATAATGACGAGTAAATGAGCAGGAAAACTGAAAAGAGGAAAGGGAGGGTCAGGAAACAAGAGGTCTCATCTGCAAATAAGCAAATGGACAAACAAGTGGTCATGTTGGTTTGTCTGTAAATATTTAAACTTAGAAGCTGTAAAAGACCCAAAGTCACTACCCCCCTTTGGTACACTCTCCACCAAAAGCTCACAGCCACCACAAAGGATCCATAAGAAAGCCGTCTAGCAAACCTAAGGGCGCCCACTTTACAAAGGGGCAGCAGAGGTGAAAGGCCGAAGGTTAACTGCAGCTCTTTGGGCTGGAACGAACTTTGATGACAAGTTGTGTTGCTCATGTGACAGCAGTGGAGGTCAAACAGACCCCAGCGGAGGTTTGGGCTCTTCATCACTTTAACGGCAGCAATAACAATCAATTTGTCATGTGTCAAACCACAGACATTCATTTGGCTGGCACACTGTTGCATTTCGTTTTGTTTTTTTCACCCCAGACTTTTAACTTTTTGCAAAACAGTGTGACAAATGATTGTATTTTTTGACGTTGCACTTTAAAAATGTCACTGAAACAAAGTACAACAGACTGCTCTGATTTGTTGATAACAATCAGTTAACCATCTTTTTCAACAAGATTATGCACACAAACAGAGACATTGTGTTGCATCTTCTAATCCGTGGCTCTTGATTATTGATGGCCCATTTGCAGACAGCCTTAACTGCACAATATGTCTCCCCATTACGTTCCTGACCTCATTTTAGCTTGGGGACAACATTATTCATGTGAGAGCCGGAGGAGAGGAAGAAAAAGAGGGATGAGGCTTGTGGGGGAAATGGTGTGTTTGTGAGTGTGTGAAAAAAGGGACAGAGGTCTGCGGGATTATCATCAATAACCGCCCTCACCTCCACGTTTATACTGAAGAGAGAGAAGACTGACAAGGAGACTGCAACAGGGTCATGCTGGGGCAAACACTTACCAAATAGGAGCTCTGTCCAAATGCTATTTTAGGTTCCTCTTTCCTCCTCTCGCCACAACTTGGCGTAATTTAAGAGTGTCCAAAGCTAGACAGTGTGCAGAGGAAGTGGCATTCATCACCTGAAGAAGACACCGTTGTTCACTAGGAATGAAGGATGAGGACCCGACGACAAAGGAGGTTGTGGTGCAAGAGGGAAATAGAGGCATTGGGTTGGATTGCATCATGTCATAGATTACCATAACTAAGATGACTGGGTTACAATAACACACTGTGGTACTACAGACACTAATCCAGTCCACTGTCTCCGCAACAACACAAAAACAAATTTGTTTTTACTATATTTGTGGCTGAGTTATGTTGGTTGTTTTGTGCCTGTGAATATGTGACATTTTAAGTACTGGGCTTTGTCAAACAAGAATGTCTGCCCATGTTTTGTTTGCTCACCTGTGGATAATCATAATGTCAGGTAAAGAAAAAAAAAGAAAAAAAAAGTGTGATCCTTATGAATTCTGATGTGGAAGTGGAACCTCCCTTCTGGTGTGAGAGAAAATTAAAACATGTCATACCCAAGTTAGCGTCTAGAGAGCAGTCAGGCAGAGAGCTGTGATTCCCACCAATGTCTTGTCGGGAGTGTGTTTCCGTTATTAAGAACTATGCCTGACTGGTTGGAACATGTGCAGGGACAGACAACAACAACTATTCACATCTGACATTCCTACATCAAGGCAACCTGTTTCTTATTTTCTTAGAATAGCCCATCATTTTAAAATGGATTTTAATAAGCTATAGCAATTACTGCTAATTATATTTTCCCTTCTCCAAACTCAGCTCAGAGAAAACTGCTTTGCTTGGCATTGTTGTTGTTGTAGTTCAATAATCCAAATGCAGTATGCCAGAAGAAAATAATTGCTTAAATGTTTATTGTGTTTTAGCTCTGAAATGTTGCTAAGTAATGGGAAAAAGAACAGTAACGAAAATGCAGGTCTGAAAGAAACCCACTCGACAGTAAAAGCACAGTAGAGGTTGGGTTGGTATGGCACAGTTTGATACAGGTAACCCCTGAAAAGGCTTGCATTTTTAACTTAGTGTGTGCAGTACAGTACAATGGCAACATACAAGTACTTTATAAGTTGTGTTTCTACGTATACCACAAACATTTGTTGCTTATAAATGCTATTTTTTTTTTATATACAATTAGAGCATATTGTGGCATGTCTGAAGGTTCTCAGTTATCCAGGTCATGTTGAAGAAAAAGTTTAAGCAAAGACATCTGGACTTGGTTTTCAATGTAAGAAAAAAGTCCTTCACCTTGAGAATTAAGTCCAGATGCTTTTGCTTTAACCTTTTCTTCAGCATATTGCAGCCTTTCTTCTTGGAATATGACGGTTCTATATCAAAATTTAAAAAAAGGAATGTTTTATTCGAGAAATAAATATTTAGGGTTGTGCCTTTTGGAAATAAGTATTCTCTTTTGTTTAATCAACTGACTGCAGGGATTCACACTTTCTTTGGGCAAGTGGGTAACACTGATGGAACCAAAAGCTAAGGGTTACCAAAAGAGTACTTTTTTGAGGCCATTTGTACCCTGTATCGTACTGACTCCAGCGGAAACAAAGCTTTAAGCAACTGTGAGGGGCAGTGATGAGGTATGGTGAGATCTGTTGTCCTGCATTTGACATTAAAAAAATTGACTTGGCCAAATCTGAACTGGGCCTGTTTTCATGTCAGTGTTACTTTAGCTTTAGAGTCCTTTGAGTAAAGTCACTAACCCTCAGTTTAAGAGCATGAGCTACCTGGCTCTATAATGAAGCCTAATCAAGTCAACACTATTACCATGCCTCTGTAATGATTTCATTCTTACAAGATCTAGACCAGACCACATATAACACACAACTTGACATGAATAATATCTAAGTTGAAAGGTGACAGAAGTTACATTGTGTTGCTGTTGTTTCAGACTCTAGTCTAATTAGAAAGTGGGTCTTGGCCTGTTTTGCTGGCAGCACAGTGTTAACCTAATGCGGCATGAACAAATTATTATGCCCCACTACAGATGGGCCCAGCCATGCACAGGCACCTTTGAGCTCCCTGGAAAGCCACACAACCGGGATCATGATAACACAGACACCCAGCCATTTGTTGATGACAACAATTTCCAAGGATAAATCAAAAAAAGAGTGCAGCACAGCCAACACACCACAAGATTAGGATATACAGTAAATGTGAGACACAAGAGAGGGTGAGCTTTAATCTAAGTTCACTCAAAAGCAAAGAGGAATCTAGGTAATTCTGAATCATTTCACTTTCTCAGAACGTACGCCACCAAAACAGAACATTTAGTTTTCTTTTGAAGGACTGACAAAAGGTCAAGGTCTGAGTTTGATTCCCCTCCAAAACTAAATATTGATCCACCTAATAAATCCCTCAAAGCAGTTTTAGGAAAGGCAAAATAAATCTCTGGCTTTTTCACAAACACCTTTCTGGCTTTACCTCCCGTTCTAAGATCATCTTAAAAAAATGCCTTTCCTGAAAGACTGGAGAAATCAGAGACAGTAAAAGCATTATAAACTTAAAAAGCCTCAAACCAATAGCCAGAATCCTTTTGAAGGTTGTGGAAGATGGCCATTTGATGATAACCTTTTCACCTCAGTTTCCTTGGGGTTGAAACAGGCAACAAGCATGTAAACATGTTTTATTGCAGCATAAAACTCAGAGGAGGTCATAGCATGTCTGGACTTCCTTTAGGGCTTTTATTTGCCAGAGGAAGGTATGTTCTCACTGAGCTCTTAAATGCAAGGGCTGTAAACATGCATGGCTAAGTGCATGTTAATGACCCAGGGGTTAGGTTAGGGAGTAGTGTCAACTAAGTCAACTATCTGATTTAAATGCTTTGGCTCACTGCAGTAAAACACAAGTAATGAAATTGATCTAGATCTAATTCTTTGGAGTCAATAGAAAAATTATGCTTTTATTCTATCAAGCCATTTTAGAATGGTGGTGTGGTACGTTAGTGGCATTCATGTCTGGTAGGGAAACTTGTCAGCCCAGTCTAGGACAAAACTCTACCAGTCTGGTATAAACTGCTCTAAAGATTGTTGGAGTGTCAAAAGAAAAAGAAGATTACTCTGCACACACTTTACCAGCCCTGATTTAAACGTCCGGTAGATTGTAGATAGTAGATAGAGAGGCTAGATTTGAAATGACCCAACTCATGAGCTGAGCTTGAAAGGCTACCCTCAGGTCGCAGGGTTAGGCAGCCTTAGTCCAGACTGAACCGTCTTCAATTAGGTCATAGAATGGAAACAGTGCTAACAGCACTTTATGACTCTAACTTACAAGCCATTATTGTAATATTTATTGGCATCTGGTTCTAAAACATGTCTCTTAATCAACATGACTTCTTATTATTACTGTCATGTCATGTTGGTTGTTCCCCAAGTAGGACAATAAAAGTACACCATATGTGCTAAATAATATGGCTACTCCTGTTTTGCAATACAATATGTGAAACGAGAGTTGCATATTCTGTGTAGTCCCTTATTTACTACACGGCAAAAACAGAAACACTGCAGTGAGACTTGTATTACCATATAACATAACCTAAACTGGCCTGAGGATTTGCTTTGACTAAATAATCCAGTATGGAGACAACCATAAAATGCTGACCTATACATAGTATAAAATATAGCCTTTGCTAGAAAATTGCTGTGGCCTTTAGCCCATTAGGTTTTCTTAAGCATTTAATCTGCAGCAATATGCATCCCAGCCTCTAGATGCCACTATATCACACTGCAACTTAAACAGTAGTTTTCATATTTTATGTATTTTATTTGTTTATGTAAAAATGAATAAATGCAGTCAATAATATACTGTATGTTCTCTTTCCAGTGACATTTTATAAGTCCCATTAAGTCCTCTGAAAGGGAAGAACTCAGCTTCTCTGCTTTGTACAATTTTATTCATTTGTTTAAAAATGCTCAGCGATCACGTGTCATTGTCATTGACCTCACTCAAATATATCTGAGAATGTTGTTGGACTATAGACAATACTGTGTTGTAGCAATGTATATTTGCAGAACTGTATCTCTAATATCACTTAATCACATGCTGATAAGAAGGTTGAAATCCTTTGTGCTGATACTTTAAACTGAACCCACCATGGAGCAGAAAGCATCCCAAAGCCCCAAACAATTAACAACATATTCCATGCAATTTTCATGTAAACAGGAAAAGGAATGCTGCGTGACTGCATGCAGATACACATCATGAGATACACATCAACAGAACTTAAAGGCACAAACACTCTCATAATGGGCAGTGTTTAAAGGTCCATCACAGTGGTAGGTCTCGTTGAGTCTCAGATACAGAGCTTTTTAAAAGTTCTCCACTGGGCAGGCTGTGGTCCAAATTAACCTTAATGGAAGTCCTACTTCTTTTACACAAAGGTCCTGGAGCTCTGGAGTTTCCAGTCAGGGGAGTGGTTGACATTTTACCGATTGTTAAGATTTAAACAGCTTGCCCGCAGGAGGCAGCAGACAGAAAATGGACCGTGTGACTGAACTGGGATGGCCCACAAGACATTTTAAAGCCATTCACTTTGCATTCCTCTGCATCCATAAGTGGAAAGACCTTTTGGAAGTACTAAAATAGAAAATGAAAAAGCTTAACTATACCTGCAAGTGGTATTGATTATCTCTGTGCAGTTCATTTGATGCATTATAAAAGAATTTGAGTAAGTTAGAACATTATGCAGGGACTCTTAGAGTTGCAAAAAAAATGGAATCAATGGGAAAATTGTAGATATTTATGGTGTCTTCTCACTTGCGCACACATCAAAACTTCCACTGCCCATAATTCATTTGGTTTAAAGAGCCACATCAGCATCTGTGAACAGTATGAATAATGAGAAAGGCTTGGAGTGCTTGTGGGTTAGCAAAGCAAAACAGAATTAAACATGACTGATGCATGTCCCTCTTTTGTAAGGTCTCATTTCTGTCAGAACAGATCCATCATTGACTCGAATTCGCAAAGACATCTTCCACCTGGGTCCAAGGAAAACCTTTATTCATCCTCCCTCAGCCCAGTTGATGAATGGATGGAAAGTAGGTGGATGAATTAACAACAATGCACAATGATAATAGCAAAAGATGCTCAAGTGATATTGATGGCTTAATCAGGGACAACCAACATTCAGCCAGTCATGATTTTAAATGAGTCACTGGTTTGAAAAAATGCCATTTTATATTTTGCCAATTACACAAAGCTGATGACAGGTAATGCATAAAACTCTTCCCAGTTATCGATTTGCATTGGAGGTTTGTTCCTCTTTAGTGATGCAAAAAAACAGCCTTCAGTGATTCTGCTCCTCCTGCTTGATTCTAAATAAAAAAATTAATATGTATTTTATTTTACTCCCATCCTCAGCATTTTCTCATTTTCTCTCAAAGCCTCAGGAAGTTGGATGTAATGCATGACTTCAGCTGGCAGATAGTTACAAGTCTGTGTCTACAGCTCAGCTCTTGAGCACAAAACTAGTCTCCGTGGCTCCGCTTCAGCTGGGCATGGCAAAATGTTTGGCCTACATAAATCACTCATGAACAGGAAGGGAGATTTAGTGAATAACTCCTTATTTCCTTTGAGCATTTCATTTCATATGCTCACTTCTGTGTGTTCCGAAAAACATTGATTGTCTTGCACATTCATTTATTCAGAATCAAGCACTCCTTGCTACTCCAGGTTGCCTCAAAGCTTTCTGTCTAAGACAAAATCATGTGAATAAGTGACCTATCAGTCATGTTGTGTCCACACAGCACTCTGCCCTGTTTGTACAGGTGTGTGGGTGCACAGTGGTCATGTGTATTTACCTTCACTACTGGCCTGCATTTAGCTGTACTCCATTAGCTTGCCTTTCTTTGGGGATATAAAGTGGCTCATCTGTTTGTCTTCCTCTAGTTTGTGGGTCTTCAGGTTAAACGATAAAAGTGACTATGGAGTGAAGAGTTCAGTAAAAACCCTGTTCAGACGACCTACCATCACACAAAACGTTTATACATCATTAAAACCTAATCTTTGAACAGAAGCACATTAAACCAGCAGATTCTAAAGAGAGTTTAATGATGTTGTGGATCCTCCTGGCTGCCTGTGAGAATAGTGAGATGTGCTGTGGAAAAACACACTCACCAGAGGCATTTATTCTTCTTGATGAGCCTTTAGCGAACTGCTTGGCTAACTCCTGGTTCTCTGGATTTCAAAATAAATGAAATGTTTCAGCTTTAATATGAAAAACATTAACCATAAACTTGTTGTTATTTACTCTTTGGTGAGAAATGTTGAAGGTTCGATTTTGCACAAAAACTATTGAAACACTAAAAACATAGGCATTTCAAGTGCTGGAAAACATCCTCTGTACTGTAAAAAGTGCCATTTAAACATTTGCCCTTCTCATTTTTAGTTTACAAATTCCCTTTTTTGCATACTTGAGTTCCTTATAAGTATGACAAGGCTCCTGTTTAAGCTCTTGGACAAATGCTGTGCAAATAAATTCAATTTGTAATTTACAATTTCCCAACAAGCAGAGCTATTAGCAGTGCTTTGAGGTAGAGAACAAATCTGAAGAACAGGAAGGAAAGGTTGACAGTAAAAATAGTTGGGCTCACATTCTCAATTGTCAGGAAGAGATAAAACCCAGACAATTATCACACCGAGCCTTCCAGCACTGTCCACAGCATGTCTTATCTTTACTTAATACTACACCGTTAGGAGCTGTTGCACCCATTAAGCATGACTGTCAGCGCTTGATGTTTGCTCAAAAATCTGTATATGACCCCTATAAACCAGCACAGTAAACGGCTCTGAAGGAAAATACAGTAGTAGACATATAGGTAGCACAGTTCTGTATTAATAAAAACATTTAGAGTCCAATAATTGTATCTTCAGTTATGTTGCCTTATGTAAAACCCACTGGTCATGTGGCTTTTTCATGAAGAGGGTGAATTGCTTCAAACCAAAAAACAGATGCTGTACCTCACTTTGCCGCTGTACTAGTCACTCCTGCTGAAGGCAAACTACAGACTGCAGGCATTTACATGTTATTAAATCTACTGCCTACTATTTTAACTAACCCTGTGCTAGGGAAGATAGGAAGCTACAAGTGTTTTCCATCATGTTTTGGAACTTGGAGAGCAATATCCAAATGTGCAAAGTGTTTAAGGAAGCCACATTTTACTGTGTATTGTTTTGCATTTCATAAAGCTATTGTCACTAGAGTATCTGTTGCACATGTGCGTGAGAGCCTAAGTGGAATGCTTATCTGTTACACGGTTACATGTTTGTCTCTTTTAGATACCTTGGTTTTCCGGTACGGAGCTGATGACACCATGGTGTCTTTCGGCCCACGTCTGCCCTG
This sequence comes from Neodontobutis hainanensis, assembly GCA_024349245.1. Classification (NCBI taxonomy): domain Eukaryota; kingdom Metazoa; phylum Chordata; class Actinopteri; order Gobiiformes; family Odontobutidae; genus Neodontobutis; species Neodontobutis hainanensis. Next base: position 11,168,143 of record JALDNG010000022.1, on the reverse strand, counting down.
CCCAGCCCTGACTCACACAAGAGCTGCTAACAGATAAGCTGTGGGAGAGCACCAAAGCTATTCTTCTCTGGCTCCTTTTAGCCAGGCTGACACATCGTTTCACAGACAGCAGTTCCGGAGCGGAGATGAGAGCGCTACTGTAAATATCACAAGGTTCATTCAGCTGGCAAGGTCACAGAAATACACAGTTTAGAGAGAGTTATTTAGACGGTCAGCATTTTATTATTTTATTCTGTCTTTATTTTTTTTTGTGTCTGTGTCCTCAAAACATTTTTTAATTGGCCCTGTTTTAAGAGGCATGTTTGCTTCAAAAAAACTTGGAAAGAGAGAAAAGGGAATTTTTTATTTCACATCTGAACTTTGAGTCACTTACACTGGTAATTTACTTTGTGAATCTGCCCAGGTTTTATTTGTGTAACCCAGATTTTAATTGGAGTCTTGTCTTCTCTTTGTGTGTGGAGGTGCTTGCTTATTGGATTATTAATTTCCTGATTCATACAAATACAGGGCATACCAGCCTGGTGAAAGTGAAAGCTTTAACTATAATTACTTTTGTACATATATAATATATATTTACGTATTCACTTTACATTAACTTATTTATTTTCTTTTTAAATTCAAATTTAATACGAATAAGGCACTTGTAAAAGAGCAGAGAACAGAAATCACTATCTGCATTCAGGAATATATCAAACTTAGTGCATGTTGTCCGTGTCAGTCATAAATGGAGGCCTATGAAATATATAATTAAAACATTATTATTGTAACCCTAAAGTAGTTTATTGTTTGATTTATATGCCATTTATCTATCAAATACAGCCGGTGTAGCAACTACTTTATATAACAAATTCTTTTTTTTTTTAATTTAGCATTTATAACTTAGTATCAAAAATGTTGGCCTTGATTTTTGATTATTGTTCAGCAAAACACGAGTGAACAAACTCAGATCTGACTGGACTTGCTTCAAACCTGTTTCCTTAAACAAGAAAATCCATGGTTGGAGAAGGATAACCCTGAGCTTTGGTTTGTGCTCTGCCTGCTTTGTGAAACAGGGACAGTGTTTCAGAATGCCTTACCCTAGTCCAACAAAATTACCAAACACTTTACATTATACTTCTTTAACTGTGAGATTAAGAGCATCTGTTTATGCAAATGAATCTAAACTGTGGCTACTTTACAATTCCAATAACAAATCCTCATGCTTTTCTATACCAGCAAGCACAACAATTGCAGGGACCACCTCCAGTACAAGGCTCACTTTCTGCCAGTGGGACAAGGGGGCTGAGAAACATCTCCTCCCAGGGCTTCTTAATGCCTTTACAAACACACACAATCACACACACACACACACACATGCACACACACACACACACACATGCACACACACACACGCACACACACACACACACACACACACACACACACACTATCACACACACACACACACACACACACACACACACACACACACACACACACACACACACACACACACACACACACACACACACACACACACACACACACACACACACACACACACACACACACACACACACACACACACACACACACACACACACACACACACACACACACACACACACACACACACACACACACACACACACACACACACACACACACACACACACACACACACACACACACACACACACACACACACACACACACTATCACACACACACACACATGCACACGCACACACACACACACACACACACACACACACACACACACACACACACACACACACACGCTGGTCCTTCTCTTCAGTGAAGTCCGACAGCTCTCAGGGAGAAAGGGATTTTGCTTTACTCTTTCCAGATGACCTCCCCTAAACTTGGGTCCTGGGCTTAGCACACAGGAGGAGCACAAGGGGGAACAGTGTTGCAAATTTGTCACCCAGAGTGTTAAAATACCTCCAGGAATGTTAATCTGGCTGGTCCTCCCGGCACACACTCCAATAATCCTCAACCCCGTTGCTTAGGAAGGATTTGGTTGTCCACCACTACTACTGGTATTAAGACCATATGTAGTTTACTACTGACCCAAACCAATCAGCTCTACATTCTCCACAGCCTTTCTTCAGTAGTACAATTAAAATATCAAAATTTAAATTTGTTTATTTACTTTTCTTTCTAACTACTGTTGTAGTACCGTATATAGTGAAGGCATTGTTTAGTATTGTGGAATAAATTTACCACTGAGACTGAGCTTTTCTTTTTATACCTGTTTATAAAGATGGCTGTAAGCATACCTCCACCAAAACAGTGCACAATGTTTACTTAAAATTATTTCCTTTGGTTGAATGTCTTCCTTTTTTAAATTCCCTATATTATCAACATCTTGTGGAGAGAGGCAAGCAGGAGGCTTGAGGCTTTTTAACTTCTCGACCTTCAGACATGAATGAATCTGCTTTGCTGCCGACTAGGACAAAAGGCTTCTGAAAGCAGCGTTAGCTCATGACTCAGCCTGCAAGTAGCTGAGGATGAAGGAAGTATTTGAGCAAGAGTGAGACGCAGGGAAGGAGGGGAGAAAGCACAATCATTGCATGCAATCCATTCACTTAATTTAAAACGGTCCATCGGCTGTGTGGGTAAACTTTGCCTTGACATTAAAGACATAACCGTATCACCTGACAGAGTGAGTCAGATATAAAAAATACACCTGCCACTAATCCTGCAGGCCAACTTTTCCATTTCTCTCAATATTTAACGAGTATATGTAAATCTACTTTCCTTGTAGATTCCTTGTGAATTCCTTCAATGGCCCATCTTCAGTTTAAACACAAGATACAGTGTCAAAAACCTGTATTGGCACTCTGAACTACCAAATCAAATTCAACTCGTTTAAAGTAAATGGCTACACTTTTTTCATTTTATTGATTTTACTAGATGCCAAGGATTGATTTACGCAAATAAGAAACCTTTTTTGTATGTGTTATACACATAATGTATTAATAAAGGTATAAGGCATTGATTAGTTATTGCAGACTGCTGAGAGAAGCTCCACCCTAATCTAATGACCTCATTAGATTTATTGGTTGGTAGGTGCATTGTTTATTGGTTTCTGCCTAAAATCTTTATGACATATAGCCTTGCTGTTATCTTATTGTGCAAATCTAAATAATTGCAGTGTTTTAGCAATAATCTACAAATGACAGGAATACACTGAACAGGGAGCACATTGCAGGATGTCATTAGTCAGGTTGTTAGAAGGTTGTCCATACCGTCAGTGTTCCTGCCTTTGGAGGAATAGAGGTAGTGATGATAGAAAACCTGTAAAGGAGGCAGCTGCGGGCTCAAGACTGTAAACAGCTATGTTGACCCAATACAGTGTTGATGTTTCAGTGCTATTCCTTTGTGTGATCACTCGACTGTTCAGTCACAATGATGATGACTCACTTCCCGCCGTGTGTGACAGCGCTGTTGTCAAAGGCATTGTTGGAAAAGCTGGTGCGAGGCTTCGCTATAACAAACAAGCAGTATGAAAGTAACAAGAGGTGATCTTTAACATGCATCTACAGAACGTCATGTTGTTTATGTGTGTTCAGTCAGGCTTGTACACATGGATGAATAATTAATCATGGGCCTCTGTTATGTTTGGGTCTAATGACTTTTTAAACACATTTTATTATTAATATTATTCTGTATTTATTTTTTTATATAATTTTTTTTTTAATTAAGGCTCCTATAGGTATACATTGTCAGCCCTGCAACTGGCCACTGTCGAGGGTGGACCCCACCTAAGGCCCAAAGTTACTGGGAAAGGATCCAGTCACGCGTGACCCCTAACAGGACTAAGCGATAGAGAATGAATGAAACAAAGGTACACAGACAATCACACGGAACAGTAAACCAGGATGTGTTGACTATATTTGGATGTCATTACCTCCAATGCAATTCTGTGTTACCTGATAATACAGGAAGCCATTTTTAAAATACCAGTTAGATGGACTGAAACATTTTTTTCTCTGGGTGTGGCTTTGGAATTTGAAAAACAAATACAATAAAATCAACAACAATGTTTTGTTAAGAAAAGGCAAACTCTGAAATATCATAATTGTGCTGATGTTTAACTGACACCATTATCTGCATAAAATACCACCATTGTCTTCTTGAACTAAATTTGTTTTACCTTTCCTCCACAGGACCTACTAGAAAAAGAAAAGGTAATTCTTATTTAACAAGTGTATCATGTGTTGTACGACTGAAGATGGAGGCAGTGTTTGAGAGGAAATGCTGGGGATAGTTTTACAAGAAAAAACTAAACCTGGCAACGTTGGCCAAAAGTAAGTCTGATATCCCCTGATGAAATGTTCCGGGAGAGCATGCGGTTATTACCCCAGAGGATGTTATTTTACAAAACTGAAAACAGGTAATGAAATGATGTATGGGCTTTTACTGAGTAGACCGAGTGTGTTACAGGGGACATGTGTGTATGTGTTAAATGAGGAACCAGACAGCACCATCTGTCTGACAGCAGCAACAAAAGATGATGAGATTGTGTCCAAGAGGAAATCTACTTGTGTTTGTACTTTGAGCACCCCTGCCCTGCCACACAAACACTCATGCACGCACACCTTTTAGCTTGCAGTGGGGGCGAAATGTAAAAAGGGAAATACACAAGAAAGCAATTTGTTAGGAGTTGATGGTGTCACCTTATTGCTTGGTTTCCTTTTGTTTTCTTGCCAGCATAGGATGAAAGAGGGAGAGGCAGGTCAGGTAGTAAAAAAGGAGCACTGGCAAGCACTATCAGGGAATAAAAGAGGGGTGGGTGGGTGTGACGCGGAGGGCGGACAGACTTACAGCTTGTCCTGCAGTTCCTGGAACGAGTGACTCTTTGTTTGACACCTCGGGTGAAAGCTGAGCTCCGCCAGGCACGTCCGCTGCTGGCTGGCAAACAGCATATCCTGTCTCTCCGTGACGGCCCACCTCCCCTTATCCTAGCCAGTGGTGAGGGTGATGAACAAATGGCCTCTCGTTGGGCAAAGATAGAGAGGCACAGAGGGGGAGCATAACAAAACAAAGAAGCAGACGGCGAAACGCTCGAAGGAACGTATCAATTTTTTTTGGCCAAAAAACTCAAAGTAAGCTCAAGTTATTGGCATTTTTCATCTGAAGATCGTGTACATGGCCCAGCATCCAGGTTGCCAGATGCCTTGTTGAAGATCTCTGGTTTCACTTAGAGAAGAGCTCTTTGTCCCAGCCGTGGAGATCTAGTGTCTCACTCAGACTGGCGCTGAGACCACTGCTGTCCTTAGCATGTATACACTGTAACATAATAGTGTTGTTTAGTTCACTTGTCATTTATTCATATTTATTACAGCTTCTGTGTCACCGCAGTGAAATCACATCAGGCATTCCTTATGAGATCTAGAGTCTGAGTCAGGAGGATGCTGAGTCTGCCACGGAGAATGTCCTTAGCATGCGTAAGCAGTAACATGATAGCATTCATTCATATTTATTACAGCCTTAGCACAATGACATTAAAGTGAAGCGGTTGGTGCACCCACGTGTCAGAAGGAAACAATGGTTTATAAGGTTACTTAAGTTTACTGGTGCCAATATCAGTGTTTTGGAGAAATAAAAATAGCATATAATGCAAGAAAACTGACTTGAAAATACAATTTTATGTATTTAACATAATAAAATATGGAGACACTTATTGAAAATTATTGAATGCGCATTTCAAAAGCTGCCCCTCACAAACTTAAAAGATGTAGTGGGAAAAGGGGAAGAGGGAGGACAGATGGCATGTTATGTGTCGTGGAGGCCTTGGCAGATGTTTACTTCTGGGGAAGGAGAAAACGTGACCATCCATCTTGAGCCTCCTGTTGTTTGGGGGCCTATGAGAGTGAGACCAAATTAAGTTAACACACATTAGCATTGCTTCTTCTATTGCAGGGTCAACACTGCTTATTATTTTTAGCTCTGCTCAGCTCAATTAAAATGTCACCATCTCATTTATACATATTACCCGCCCAAAACTCTTTAAACCTCCACACAAAGTGCCTTTTGCTAATATTAACTGTATTTACATTTAGCTTTTTTGTGAGTTAGTGTTTTATTTTATCCTTCAAGAGGGCAAAAAGTCAACCGTGACAAAAAGAGCACATCTTCTGCATCATTACATTGGTACTTCAGGTCTGCTTTACCGATTCATACAGAACAAGCTTTTGTTCCAGTTGTTCTTAGCTACGGCTCCATATCTTATTTATCTAAGTGTAACCTGTCTTTCAGTGCAATTTCAGGGTTTTTGCATGCACTGTTAACGGTTCATCAGATAAAAGTTAATTAGAAAGTTCATAAAATATGATCCATTACAGCTTTATTTATATACTGAACCTCACCATTATATTTTTGGTTACTGTGTTACTGATTCAAAAGATGTCTGTTTCTGGACACAGATTAAAAAAAGCTGGTATATGTGTTCAAACACTGCCCTTATGAGACTTAACATAAGGGCAGATTATGTTTGCTTGAGTGCCTCGGGGTATAGCCTCAAGGTGCTTCACAGTGACTCTTATTGACTTGTCCTCACAGCAACTATTCATAATAGCAATGGCTTGTTGCGTTAATGTTTAAAACAATGGGATTAGGTGAACCACTTTCAGGAGTCTGCTAAAACCAAAAGTCCCTTCCAGGTGGAGAACAAGTACACCCACCGTCTCTGCTCCTTTACTAATTATGTATTGTTTATAATGTTTCCAGGCTCCCTTGTTTTCCTTCAGTTTTCTCCCATGACCCACAAACTTTTAGCTAATTATCGGCTAACAATCAAGATTAAATTTAAGGAAATAAGATTATTTTGTAGTATCCTTCACAAAAGTTGTGGTTTTATAAAAAAAATCATATTTAAGAGTTTAAATGACTGTATGTGCTCTTCTGCATGAAATAAAATAAGACAAGACCCACAAGGGTGAAATTGCATTTTGCAACAGCAGGGGTACAGTGGAGAAAAATTACAAAAAGAGTAAAAACAAGTAAATTGCCAACTTGGCCACAACATAAACTAAATTAAAAACTATTCTAAGACAAGGTAATCAAACGTAAAATAGACTACACATATGTAAAATTAAACTATGCTAAAACAGAATAAACTAGGCAATGCAAATGTACAGAACAGATGTGAATAAATAGTGTATATTGCAGGTTGTGTAAAAAGTATTGCACATTACAAATATTGCATAGGTAAAGGTCTTTCAACAAAGAAGACCTTTGAGAAGAAAATCAAATCTGCATCCGAGAATCCGGTTAGGAGTTGGAATTGGAGTTCATGTGTGTAAAGGAGGAATGAATGAGCTTGTTTGTGTCCGTGAGAACGAAAAGAATGTGTACAGTATGCATGCATGTGTAGCTCCGTGTACTGTACAAGTTAAACCAAGCGTTTCCTTTTCGACCAACTTCATGCTCACCGCAAGATTTTGTTTTTTGGATTAACTTCGTCTTACAGGTACCGTTGACCAAATGCGTGCAGTAAAAGGGCACAGCATAGTCTGGTGTGAGGCTGATCATATCAATGACATACAATAAGGTGTGAAAGTTAAAGCTAAGTTGACCTTTTAAGGAATTTCCCAAAGCGATTTGAAAAATAAACAGTTTATTTCCCTTTTGAAGCAATGGGAGAAAAATAATAGAGGTCAATGAGTCATGAGAAAAAGCTGCATGTAGACATAACAAAAATCAGTCACATGGATAGTACAAGCTGAAGCAGGACAATCCATTAAGGCACTGAAAGAGTAAAATTGTATAAACCAGATTGTCCAGCACACAAAGGTCAACATTACATTATTAACATTATGCTTGAAAACAACACAATACATTTTCTACTGTATTTAAAAAAAAACAGCATTGGACTTTCTCTGAACTCTCACCTGATCTAATTCAGTAACCTAAATCTGATTATGATACTGGACAGTGCAGTTCTGTTTCTGTTCCATTCTTTACTTTCAGGCACAGTACATTATTGTGATTTATACAGTTGAATGATAATTATTGGCAGTTTGGAGCTGCTGGCACAAAACTCTGTCTAGATAATTGGCATAGTCTGGTACCTTCCACTTATCTCTGGTTGGTGGCTTGAAATGTGCTGTTGATGAAGCTTCGGTCACTGCAGTTAGCTTGTCACTGGTATCATTACAGAATCATTATCATATTAATGGATGGGAGGCAATGAGAGCGATAATAAGAAGGAGATGTAGAGACGAAGAAAGGCTGGGCTTATATGGTAATTGATCACTCACTATTGCACTTTGCACCTGGATATAGATTCAGTACAAATATTAAACATTCTCCTAGCTACTTTTCGTCCACTTTTAATGTAGCTCAATATGTTTCTAGGCACACAATGATAAAAATAATGAAAAAAATTGAAAAATTACACCAGAAAAACAAAAAGGGAGGGGGTGTATGTGCCTTTCTTAGGGATAATATTGGGGAGTTTTCATCATTTGATTATGTGTCAAAATGGAGTTGAGGTTTTCTCCATCTATTTTATATGTAGTCCTTTACAAACCACCCCAACAATGTCATGAATTTATTGATGAGTTTTCTGAAAAGCTTTCAGTTATCTGCACAGAATTTGAACAAATCATATCAGGTCATATCAGGTAATTTTAATGTTCATGTGGATAATGTTTGTGACAGAAATGCCAAAGAACTTTCTACTATTCTTGATACTTTTGGTCTTTGTCAGCATGTTAATGAGCCGACCCATAACAGAGTTCACACTCTGGACCTGCTCATTACAAAGGCTGTTCATATTTCAGATGTCACTGTGATTGATGTTGCTCTATCTGATCATTCTTGTGTCTTCTTCCATCTGTCCATAATTCCAAAGGTTGCTGCTGGACCTACAGTTATTCAGAAGAGGCACATTAATGATAACACCAGGACACAGTTTATGGAGGCAATCAGGTTTGAAAATGCCTCATTAGGTCAAGTTGATGATTTGTTGAAATGTTATACTTCGGGTGTTTTAAATGTAATGGACACCATTGCTCATGTTAAAGCTAAAGTGATGAGGAAGAGGCAGAAGGTTTCGTGGAGCAATGCTCCTTCTGTCAGGGCACAGAAAAGGGAATGCCGAAAAGCCAAAAGAAAATGGCGTAAATTTTAACTTTTAACTCATTATGAGGTATACAAAGAAAATTTGCAGATTTTCAATCAAACTTTGCAAAAAGTTTGACAGAAAAAAAGATCTTTTATCTTCTCAGAGATCATCAACAACAGCAGTAACAACTCGCGTGTCCTGTTTGCTACAGTAAACAGATTAACAAACCCTCCAGCTCCATTTCCGCCAGAATTAGTTTCCACCACTAAATGAGTTTGCATTGTTTTTCAACGACAAGGTTCAAGGCATTATGCGCTACAGTCCAAAGGGCAAACAACACTGTAGCCACCTAGGAGACACTTGGTCGGGCTAACACATTTTACACACATTAATGAAAGAACAAATAAAAAAAACTCTCCAGCCTAAGTTCATCCACCTGCTGCCTCGATGTTTTACCCACTAGATTTTCAAAATCAGTAATAAGCAGTTTACCACAACTCACTGATATAGTCAATAATTCCTTACAGTCTGGAATATTTCCAAGGGCCTTAAAAACTGCTGCCATCAAGCTTCTCCTAAAGAAGAGCAGTTCTGATGCTACAGTGATCAACAACTAGGCTAAATGGTTTCAGTCCTATCTTGAAGACAGGAAGTAGGCTACTTTGTTTCGGTTGGTAACTGTGTATCAGACAAAAGGCCCTGACATGTGGGGTTCCACAGGGGTTTATCTTGGGACCTCTATTATTCAATCTTTAATGCTTCCTGTAGGCCAGTTAATACACAGCTCTGGCGTATCATACCATAATTATGCAGATGACACTCAGATTTACATTTCACTCACAGCAGGTGAAAATGGACCAATCCATTCACTGTGTCACTGCATCGAACTGATTGATGTGTGGATGCAAAATAATTTTCTCAAACTGAACAGAAACAAGACTGAACTAATCATATTTGGGCCTCAGAAACAAAGAGAAAGAGTCAGCAGTAACCTCAAGTCTCTTTCTCTAAAATCTAAAAAACAGGTTAGAAATCTAGGGGTCATCATGGACTCAGACTTGAATTTTCAGAGTCAAGTAAACTACATCATCTGCATTTTATCAACTTAAAAACATTTCCAGAGTCAAAGAGATAATGTCTCAACAAGAATTATAGAAAGAGAAACTTAGAGAATCTCCAGCAGGTTAGATTACTGTAACGGCCTGCTCACTGGACTCTCAAAACGAGGGTTAAGACAGCTGCTGCTCTGGTTCTAACTAACACCAGGAAGTACAACCATACTGGTATATTTGATATTGAATGTTAAATAAATGAGTTAGTTTGATTGGGGCTGATACTCAGATGAGTATGATTTGTTTTTAAGTTTGTGTACTTCTGTGTTCTTTGAATACATTTATCCTGCCACAATTCCGCCCCCCACCAGCCATCAGTCTCTACCTGTCCTGCTCTGTTTCTTTCTCCTCTTCGAGCAGTCGAGCAGCAGATCCAATGTGGTGGAACCGTGGCTGACGTTGACTCTTTTTCCTTTCTGTATTGCAGCAGCGGCCTAATTGCTCGTCTCTCACACAAACACAGGCCCTTTATCTCTAGCTGGCCACAGCACACTTCAACAGACCGCAAAGGCAGCAGAGGCAAAGTCTAGTCTCCACGGTTCAACACTTATCTTGGCACCCTCTGCATCCACTGCAACCACCTCCGAAAGGCACCAATTAAACCATTACTATATAGAGAAAGCACCAGCAACTAGAAGGCATAAGAATGAGAAACACAGAGGGTGTATCAAAGCATGAGTGTAAAATTAATAGAAAATTAATATTGTTTTGCGTTCAGAGAAAAAAGCCACGGGCAGACAGTAAGGGAAAGAAAATAAACAGTGCAATTTCTCACTATTGCAGAAGACTGATCCACCCTGGAGCTGCTGCACATGTGTGGCACTACAGACAGAAGGAAGAAAGAGAAAAGATTCTAAGGGAGTGATTTACAATGCTTTTCGTCTTCGTGTCCGCCGCACAGCCTAAGGGCAAAGGAAATGGCAGAAGGTAAAAAGAGATAACCGTCTTTGTTCCATGGAGGTGAAGAGATTGTTACATTACACTAGATAGCCTTACACTTGTTGGAAATGCTCTTTTGTCATGTTGTGTGCAAGTTTTAATGCCTGATGATAACTCTGCAAGCAATTTTTTTATTATCTATCATGAAAAAATGTAAGTTACTATCTGGAGAAGTGAAGAGGCCGGAATCCGTATGTTTCTTGGTCTTTATGGAATTAGCTCTGGGCTATTTCATAAAGGCTGTTGTTGAACATTTGGAGAATGAAGTATAGACAGACAGTCAATGGTATTATTCGATAATAGTGTACAGATTTTATGTACTTCTAATACTTAACTGTGCCATCTGTCTTTAAATAATATCTAAGAGACTATCTGTTTAAACGGTCCCCTTTTACAATTCAAAACAGCTCAAATTAACGTTTTAAAGTACCTCACGGCTAATGTCTTTTCAATACAAATGTTACTCACAGTCCTTTTTTATTACCTCTCAAACCAAGATTGACAAATTAATTCATTGTTCAACAAACAGACAGAGGACTAAATGTATCACCAACCACTCCACGCAATCCATTACTAGCCTGTGGCGACCTGGAGGGCTCTACACAATAATACTTCTGCTTTGTTCATCATAAATTCAGACTCGACAAACAAAGCAATAGGTGTAATTTACCTAAGTCAGCCCAGCATTCAGCCACCTGTGCCTGCTGTATTTCTCATATTTATCACTGCACCATACATCACTTATATCAGGCAGAAGTGGCGTAGCCTGTGGGCCATAATGCAGTTGTAATAGACAAAATGTCTTACCCCTCTGCAGCCATCCTCAGAGAGCTTCCTGGCATCGATGTATCTCATTCGACGAAATGGTTTGATAGTTTTTCTTTGGGCAACAAGTCAAGCTGAGAATACTGAGCTGTGAACTGCACCATCTTGTATAATTGCCACTAATAGGCCACACTGATAGGATAATAGTCTACACTGACTGAAATCTATCCTGACAAGAGTGACAGGATAATAGTGTTCAAAATCTCTGCTTTATATTCTGTCACTGTGTACAGCGAGGTTATGGAAAGGTGTGGCTGAAGGAGAGAAAACTGAATTGGCTGTCTGTCTGTATCTAAAGGAGGGTGAGGATTAAGGGGGGGGGGCTTTTCCAGTAAGTTCAGTGGGCAGGGGCTAAGGTTAGCAGGCCAGATAAGATAAGCATCACCATAGTAGGTGGGGTTGTTTAATTGTGTTTATCCAGAGCTATCCAGGGGCTATTGTGAGTGAATGTGTTTATGTCTTCCAAGGTGGAAGCGTCTCTAGGGGTCAACGTGGCCTGGGAGTCATCCCGACTCAATTTGACACCAAAGAGACGGATCACTGTAGAAAAGGGTGGGGTATGGACACAGAGGACGATTTGCAGCGTGTGTTAGCATCCTGTCTCCTTCTCTTTCAATAGCATATGTCAAGAGAGGAAAGACTGACGAGATCCAGCCCCTAAACTAAACAAAAAATCACCCCCTTGTGTATTTTTACACTCCACAGATACAGCAATTTCCTCCCACTCACCAATTCAGGCAATATGGGGACAGCTAACAGCACTGACAAGTTAAAACACCATCCCCTGTTTCTGTTAATAGCAAAGAATACCCTCACTAATGGACAGAATGATTTATTACCACTTCAATCATTCCTGACATGTGTATAGCCATTCTTTGTGTAAGCCCTGTTTCACAGAAGCCATTAAAGCAGCCATCTTGCCAGCGGTGGACAGGGGTGAGGGGGTGGACAGGTAGAGCAGCCCCCTTCTAATGCAGCCCATACATTACCTGTACACTTTTAGGAGGTCACCAGCCTTAGGCACGGATGAATGATAATGTCTTCTGTTGGCACACTTTTTTCTGTCTTATTACTGGCCTGCTATTGTTTTTTATAATGTGGATGTGCCATTTAGACATTTGCTCCTTGGGTGGCTCTCGAATGCCACCTGGCCTCACTATTGCACAGTTAATTCTTGATTGATAACTAAACTACATGCAGCCAGGTTTTATCCATATTGCAATTATTTTATGGATGTTTGAATAATCAAATTAACCTCACTTTCCATAAATAACGTCACTTTTTCTGATTTGAATTGGTCATTCAACTCAGGTTTCAGAGTGAACTAAGAATGATGCACCTTTTACAGGAAGTGTGACTAGTAGAAGTGTGACAGAAGCAAAAGATGAGAGATCAAGATATGATCGAGGACATAAACATGCATGGTGTGTTTAATTCAGACGTGCCCTGCCTGAGGGCTAAAAACACGCTCACACAACATAATGAAAGGCACATAAGACACAGCAGCTGACCAATCCTCATTTGGTTTACCACAAGTTATTATTCTATGCCTCCTGTAATAAGGACTGACTTATATTTGACTTATATAGTACTCTAAATAAATGGTTCACATTTATTCTGAACATATGGCAAAGAATAATATTGTAATTTGATAATTACAATAAAAACACACTGTATGGAATGTAGAGGGCATTGTTGGAGGAAAGGGTTTGGTCCAAAACTGGCTGGAACAGAAAAAAAATAGCCATAAGATCAAATGTCTAATGGTAGGAAATTGTTGAGCTTATAAATCACGTGTGGCATGTTATTCACTGCTGGATTTTTGTAGATAAAAAAAAAAATACATTATAAAATACTAAATTGTTCACACACTATGGCAAGTATAAGTATAAGTAATCATTGCATTGTGTGAACTGATTTCAACAGATTTTAGGACAAAAGCACAGACAGCATTTTCCCTCACAAGCCAAGCTTTGAGTCACATATGAGTAATTACACACAGTAGTCTCAAAGTAAGAGCATTGTATCACAACCACAGCCAAATAAACACGTTCCCCTCTGCGTCAGTGATCTAATGCCATCATAAAATTCCTCTACCTGGCCAGAGTTTTAACATCATTTCCTTTCACTTTTGGGTGATCTTCAAACAAAACCTGGTAGTCCAAAATGATAAAAAAAAAACTAAATAAAAATAGGAGTTGTAAGTTATAATATTTATAATTGAATACTGGACCCTATATCACTGTTTCTTGTTAGATTGGTAAAACATTGAAGGTCTATGATTTCTGTATAGTTTAGGAAATGAGCATTCAAATATAAATTGGCCCAGCAAAAACACAGACCTTTAACATTTCACATCATATTTCACATCAAAAGGGTGGTCTTAGAGTCAGGGCCTGATGGTCTGCAGATATTATTTTTCTTGTCATTTCTTTTGAAGGTGGTTCAGTTTCACTAAAACCATCATTTCTTCCTAATTACTATGCTTTTCCTAATGTACTTATTTGTTCAGTAAAACTGTTGGAGGGAGGCATCTCAATGTGTCACTTCCCTTTACGTCTTTACTTGAACCATAACACCAAACGTCAGGCTTTTAATTTGCTCGTCTTTAGGAGGTGAGATTGGAGGCGTTTTGCTGTGGGAAATCGATGGTAAAATGGGATGGAATCTGCTGAGTGGATCTGAGCGAGTGGAGTCAGCTCTCATGGGCATTAGGGGAACATTGGAATAAGAAAGTCTGGACAATGTTTTTAACTTCTTCCAGCAGGCTGAAGACAGCAATCTTCTCTTTCAAATCCCTGTGTGCAATGTGCTCGCAAGATTAATTTCTCGTTACTTTGAATTGATCGCTTCTTTACGGACTTATATGAGCTTTATTCCTTCCACGGCTTACTGTCTGCATTCTGCTCAAAGTCTCCACATATTATAAACACAAGAATTAGTTTTCAAGAAAACAGTTTAACCGGCAGTTCACGAGAAGGACTGAATACTTCTGGGTGTCTGTGGCAGATACGTTTAGTGTTACACTCTGAACTTAGACTTTGGTTCTCTAGACAGATATTTAGGTAGTTAATCAAATATGAATAATTACAGCTTTGACATCTAACAGTGTTAAAGCTTGTTTGGAGAGAAATATATACTGAAATTGAGAAAGAAAACTTAAACATTTGGGCTGTTCTGTTTATTAAAACATTAGGGTCAGTTCGTTCCAGGTATGATAATGAAGGTTTGAGGTGAACTTAAGATCGACTAAAGCAAAACAAGTGCAGAGTGTATTTTGGCGTGGGTGCAGGGCGATTATACTTTTTCCAAATACATCATGGGCTGATCTTAAATAATAACTTACAGGTGTGATTCATTATTCTTTCGCAGTACTTTATCATCTTTTTTAAACTTTTTTTAAAACTATTGTCTCCGGTTAACTGTAAAGAGTTGCCAGTGACACACTCTTATTTGTTTGTGATATTGGATTATTTCCCATGGCTACAACTCCTGCCACCCTACATAGAGCTGTAGTTATTGTCACTGCACCCACAACAACTTGGTCGGCTAACACATTACACTGCACTGCACGCTGTCATTAGCACCAGATTCTTGGCAGCACCATTTTGTGTATTAAATCACAGTCCCGTAAAATATGTCTTTTTCCTTGAGCATCAGAATGTGAAAAAAGAAATAAATGTCTGTAGAATTATAAACGTTTTTTTTTCTCCGACACGACAGCTTGGTTGTTGGGTTTGTCATTTCACAATTCTGACAGTCATACTACATTTTGACTGAAAAACCAGCAATGCATAGTGCTTATTCACAGCACAGACTGTGCGGCATGTGGTTAATGAGGCTTCCCTAATATGAACCAGCAATGCTTTAAGCTTAGCCAACAGAGGAAATTTAAAGTATCACTGTCACTTATCTTTATTCTCTTCCTCTGTGTCCTTTACTCCAGAATACATTTAGCATGTTCATTTAATCAAACCCTATTTAGTTTAAGAAGGTAGACAATAAGTCTCGACTTCAGCCTAAACCCTTTCGGTATGTGCTGTACATTTAATAAAAGTATTGTATTGTTTAAAAATAAAACATGACAATAACCCTGTAAATTTGGTGTTAAAACATTTATTTTACCTCACAGCTGGATTTTGATCAGTACTTTAAAAAAGAAAGACATTTTAATAATGCTAGAAGATGGATAACTGGTTGCCAGTTTTTCATGTGGGAGACAGTATTTGTATTTGTATACTGGAAAACTGTAATGTTTAAAATATATTTTAGTGTCTCAGTCAAACCAATTATTGGCCTCCACTAAATACTGTTTGGATATTGTATTTTAAATCAAGCAAGTTATGGTCATGAAATGCAGCCAAGACGCAAATGATCAAACTGGAACTGTATATGAACACATAAAACCACTCAGCAGTGCACTTAATAACTAGTTGGGTTACTTTAGAGGGGTATATAAAAACCTCACTAAAAAGATTCTGTCTCCATTTCTCACACAACAACAGGAACCTAATTATCGCAGCTTTGTGCTGAGAAGAAGGCGGCTGCATGGGCATTCACAGTGTGGAAACTCCTTTGATGTCACAAATCTGTCCATTCTTCAGCAACAGACGCAGGACAGCTAATGATTATTTGGCTCTGGGTGACTTAGTCATTCTTTAGCGCAGTGATGAGATAAGACTACGCAGGACAAACAGGTTTGGTGCACACAACTGCCAGGAGTGCTTTGTTAGATGGATCAGTCCTGCATAGTGGATGGTCATATGATAAGAAACAAAACTTAACAACATAAGAGACAGACATGTTGCACTTAAAGTGCAAATGGGGACTGTTCTCTGACAAAGTGTAGGCTGTTTGCGCATGGTAAACCAAGCGGTGACCCAAGTTCTCCACTGCGCTGTGCATGTGCTCTGTAAAGTGACACTTAAAAGATGCCTGTGAGCCTCCATTTCTGTCAGAGCCAGCAGTCCACTTCAACTCAAGTACCTAAACACATTTCACACAACTGCCCAAAATAACTTTAGTGGGGTGATGCGCTGCACTCCCACAGCGACCAACCAAGGAGCAGCCATTTACAGGCGATAACCTGCACACACACACACAACACAATCTGTTACATAAACTATATTTTGTAAAAGCAAGTATTTTTCCATTATCTCCTTAAGGTAACAACGTAAAACCATGGATTCAATTTTCTGTGAGTTTCTGAGAGAAATTTATGTATATTATTCTAAACTGGCTGCTGTGAATTGGCCCTGTGGTGGATGGCAGTGTTTTTGAAGTGCTACTACAAATGCATAATCAATGCCGTCAGCTTACAGAGTAACTATGCATCACACAAGTGAGTGGATATCATTGTAAAAAAAGTACTTTCCTGGGGTTATATTGGGCATTACCGGCTACAGGCAAGTAGACGAATGCCTTCCCAGCTTGCTGTCAGCCTCTCAAGTGAATTATTCAAGTTCTACCCCTCACTGTTCCCATTTGTAATGAAATTAATGCCACTTTAATTTGCATTACCTTCTTGTAGTCTCAGGCTGCTGTATAAATGTGGCACTGTTTGACTGCTGGGAAACATAACACTGCAGTTACAGGACTATTACAACATTTTGTTAACTGACTGATAAATTAGGCGTCTTATGTAGACACTGAAATTACTAAGGAATGCTTAGTACAAACCAGACAGATAAGATTTATGTGCCCCGACTGAACTATCAGGTGATCAGTAAATCATTCCAAATCTATGTTACATGTGCAGCATATTCATCCTGACAAAGGCAACAGCTCATGGATCACTGTGCTCCTTCTTATCTCTGTATCCGCCTCTCAAAGCAAATAGGGTAAATGTATGTATTTTCAATCCAAAGATGCAAAGAGCAGAGATATTACTCCACATACTGACAAACTAATCAATAGACTAGAGGGTTACTGTCTCGAGCTGGAAGAAAGGCTTGATCAAATGAGAGGGATAAACCAGGCCTGTCAGACATCCTTCCCGTATGGGAACTTTAACAAACTGAAGTAAAAGCCATTGTGCGTGTGACAGTCACGGACAGTATTTAAATGATAATATGGTTTCTTGGAAGCTTAGAAAAACTGCATTTTCAGGAACAGGTGCATGGAGAATCACAACTTAATATCTCTGTCATTACTGTCTTTTCTTATGGGATCATACCTATTTTAGCATGTGTTTTTGTTAATCCTAACGTCTTGTAATAGTTTTGCCCTCTGTCTCAATGTCATTTTGTACAAAGAGGAGTCATTGACAATGTTATTTCTTTCTGTTAGTTTTAGAGGTAATTGCATTGTGGCATTTCATTTTTAATCGTCTTTGACTGGGTGATATAAATTAATTAAAAACACAGTTCTCTCCTGAGTCTGGACATTGAAATTGAACAGCTTTAAAAAAGATTGTGCATGTGTTTGAAGTTTCCACCTTGGTCTAATACTTCCATTCAACCACAGATTAAAGTGGCCATAAAACCAGTTGATTTAACAATGAATAAACACGCTACACCTCTCTAAGCTTTTAAATTTGCCACAAAGCTTGATGAATGCGACTTTTATTTTAATGAATGGACACTGGTGTGGTTTGAGCCATGTTCTCGAAGGCCTACTTTCAGTGGCATTTGTTTACTTAATTAAATCATGAGAGTCATCTCAAGTGTGACAGGTGAGGAAAAACAGACGGTCGAGAGCATCTTTCACTAATCCCATAGAGACGCTCGCATCCACAGGCCTGGCACTAATGATTTCATTAACATGGCTAACAGGCCATGGGTACACCTGTTCTTGGGCGTTCCACCGGATACCTCTGTAACCTTGAGACTACACTTTCAGGCTCCTCACTTTTCTTTTTTTTTTTTTTTTTTTTTTTTTTTTGTCTGGTGGCTCTCTATGTATTTTGCAAAAGATACAAAGTGTCTGGATTCTTTTCCTTCGGTCTCTGGTGGTGCTCTCCCACATATGCTGCTCTCAATGAAAATATCGCCTTGTGTTTAAAGCCAAGATGATCTCATTTGGAACACAAGGGGGTTACATAGTTGGACTGGGATATTGCAATTCCCTTGCAACGTTGTTATGGCATAAAATCAGTGCAAACATGCCGTGCTTATTTCTGGTTAAGGTAAGGTATGAACATAAGGTCTGAAAAAATAAAACTAATTTGAATACACTGATGTCAGATTTGTATTGGTATATTGCAGGTGTATTAAAATATATATTACTTAATTATGTTTTAATTTGTGAACAGTTGAAGTTGGATTAATTCAAATTGAGAGTGTTGTGAAAAGTGAAATCTCTCCAACCAACACGTATCACCCCATTGTTTGCTTCATGAAATGGAAGACTCTAAAGAGGAGAAAGTGTTTTTAAGACCACCATCAGAGTACTTCTAGTTTGATCTTGGTTGAAGTTCAATAGAATAGACATAAAATATGACTATTTCACAACAAAAGTATCAAATTAGTTCCAAGAACAATTTTTGCAGGTTTGCTCATACACCATAAAAACTTTTCAGAACATGTTACTTTCCCAGCGGGGCTTTGTTGGACCATGCTTCATCTCTCTTTGTTTTTTTGTCTCTCTCTGTCTCTCTATGGACTGCTCTCCTCACATTATCTGCGTGCTTTAATGGTCTGCAACTTGTCTAGAAAGCCTATCTGTCTCCTCACCCACTCTTCTGACAGCCTCGCCGCTGTTTCCTACACCCCCCTGCTTCAGAGTGTGATCGATTGTCCCTAAGACCCCCACCCCTCTGCCTTCACAGGTGGATATCATTAGAGGATGATAAATGCACTATCAATCCCAGCTATCCTATGACCTTTGGATAAACTGAGCACTTCCAAACAAACAATCGAAACAACATTCTTTGTACAATTTAATTCAAATCTTGCAGGTTATTCATGAGGTTTTGTAGTATGAGAACTACAGTTGTTTTCTAAAAGAACATGATTGCTTGATCATAGTTTTTATATTTAATTTAAGGCTGTAAAGTTGTAAATATACAATATTATTACTTAATTATGTTGTGCAATACACTTTATTTTTCAGCCTGTGTGTTCCTGTTTGTGCTACTTACTGTGGGGAATAAGGTAGCTATCCCTAAGTAGCTTATCTCATGGAACCCTTTTACAAAATGCCCCTTAGCTGCCGCCTCAATGGATAACCCTGACATTAGGTTAAACTTTGGCCTGGATGCCTGTGCATGAAAGAAGTAGACTTTAACTCACAGCGTACCTGGTAGTCTACAAACCAACACAGCAGTCCAGATTTGAATTTGTGTCACTCCTTCATTGATTTCTGTAATTCCACTGATTCTGTTCAAAATATTCTCAAATTATCTTTAAAATGGGTGTAAATATAGAAAATAAAATCTAAAAACACATTGCTTCCACATTATGGTTTTCATTAAAATTTTCTTCCATTCAGCAAAGTAGCTAGATTTCTATCAATTTAAAGCTTACTGAGCATCCTGAGGGAACAGTCCTAGCTGATATTATCAACCCTAGGTTTGAGTATGACTGTTTTCACAGTGGGCTCACAAAAACGCCAGGCTCAACCTGAAGAGTGGATCACAACCATGCTGCTGTGTTTTGGTAAATCCAGCTGGGCCTGAAGAGAAAGGTAATACGAGCTCATCGAGAACAAGTAGAACAAGAAGTGTATTCAGGCTTCAGTCTTGTGCTAGATGTGCACTGATAACTATGTACCTTTATCACAAATAGACAGGCACACAGTCGCCAATGTATGCACACACAACTTTCAGAAGGAACACACTGGTCAGAAGTCCTGTGACAAAAATGACAGTTCTGGTTGACTATCTTCACAAATACAGTATGTATTTGTAAAAAGTATGTTCGAGATGGCTTTAAATTTTAGTGGAATATTTGTTATGCTAAGGTGTATTTGACCAATACATGGCCCCACAAATAGAAAAAGAATTAAAAGAAAAGCTCAGTGAACCTGTGTTCCGACAAGAATCACAGATTTAACTTAGATTAAGGTGTTTAGATTTTGTGGCTACCTCTGGGAATGGCTGTTATGCTTATACTTCATTATAATGGAAGAGGAAAACAAAGTAGCTTCCTAAGCTATGTTGCATAATGAATAACCTTATTACTCTCGGGCTGTAGCAAGTTTGTTTCTTTCCTCTGAGCCCTAAACGTCAATAGAGTTCTGCTTTGATCTCAATTAATTGATCCTTGTTTAAACACAGAGGAGGCACGCAGTTCTTTTGGTCGTTCCTACTAAATAAAACTGTAGTGAGCAAGAGATATGGCTTTGACTCTTTGACACAAAGGGAGGAGAGGATGTCAGTGTTGTCTGGAGTTATCTGGAGCTCCAGGACCCTCCCCAGGCTCCAAACATTGCTACAGAGTGATACATCAAGTAAAAAAAGAAGGGAGGAACTCTGGAAGGAGGATACACAAAGTGGTCTTGGTCTAGGCTCAGTCTCTCTACTGTTTGACTTGGCAAACTCAGAATACCATCAACATGCAACCTGTACAGCTTTATAATACTGGCCCCATCTCTATTTCTGTTTCTCTTTACAACAAATCTGTCTGAAACGTCATGTCAGATAGATGTTTTTTCCAGGTCAGACATATCCTTTTGGATTGCATATTGGTGTGGTAAAAAGATACTAAGGTAAAAAGATACTAAGATGCCAAACAATAATGTAAAAACAGTCCCCAAAAATACTGTGTATATTGTAACTAATTACAATGATCCTTAAATTAACCCCAATGACCGTAGGCTGTCAATGATTAACCCTCATGATTCTCAAGCATCTGCAAACATGATTTATTGTTTATTGGTAAATCAATAAATATAATAAAAACATTTAATATCACAATATAATATCACCTCTCACAGAAAAGTATAATCAAAGTAAATATTTTTCCAATTTCAGACTGGTTTATGTGTATGGGGTTTTTTGTGCACAATCAATTATCCTAATAAATTTGGCTGTTGCAAGCTGTTTTGTTTTCCTGCTTAAACTATGATCCTGATACCACTAATTAAACAAACCCAAAGGAAAAGCAGGGGGAAAAAAAATCACACTTCTAAGCAGAATACTTTTAGGTGGTTCAGCTAAAATAGATAAAAGACAAAAGATGTTATTGAATGGCAATGAACCTGAGATCTTGTGTACCTAAGGCTTTTGCACTTGGTTGCATTAAATAAAATAAATTTGTTCTGCAGAGGCGGTTGTGTCTCTGCGGAGCCCATGCTGCATTTGATGGGTGAAAGATGTATAGGTGTATTTTTGAGGTTTGCTCATTTAAAGAACAGTGACCCCTGTCGGGTTTTACTCTCCCAGTTGGAAAGTAAATCTAAATGGTGTCTTTCAAGATGCTAATTTATGGGTCCCCACTGGCAATTTAAGCCCCTCTCCCTTTTGAATTGGCAACACCACCAGCTGCCGTGTCCACACTGTTTTTGAAAGCAACATTGTCTGTGCTGCATTAAAGTACTTTGTGTTTTAATAAATATATATAAAAAATTCCCTCCTTCATGCTGACAGAAGTGGGCTGAATAGGTCCAGCTTAAGGATTGTGTATAAAAAAATTTAAATAAAAGAACTGTCAAATACAAATGCAGTGTTGCAGCATTAGATTATTTGAGCAAGGATCACCTTTTGGGTACATATTGGAACATTTCCTGCTATACAAATGCGTTGTAAACAGTAATATTTTTCCACATAATATTTGACAAAATTACTCACAATGTAAATTTTGCATTGTACTGTACTGTATGTACATCAGCAGTATACAGCATATATACCAAACTGGGTCAACCCACCCGTCATAAGTTTTTTATTATCAGACATCTCCAGTTAAACAGTGTGTGTAATGATGTAGACGATTAATGTAATTTACTGATTTCTTGCCTACAATTCTCTTGCCTAGCTCCCTTAATTCTTTGGAGAAGCACAGATTGCAATCTTGAGCAATAATTTTCTTGTTTTGTTTGGCGACAGTTATTTTCAATTGCAGCCACTGGCCCAATTTAAATAGAAAGCAGATTAATTTACTTATATAAGACCCAGAAAATAATTACATGGTCAGGTACAGGAGCACTTTAATATGCCCCAAAACTCCCTTGGGCAATAAACACACAAGTTTTTAATAGAAACCTGAATGAACTGCAAGAACCTGTTTCATCTGGTCTTCGCTGTTGGCTTGCGGGCTTAAAGTTGAAAGCATATATTTAAGTACAATAAAACCAGAAAAAAAATAAAAGCAGATGCCGAATTCTGAAAGGTATGCAGCTGCTCGGGTCCCATGTGGATTCACACTGTAAACACTGCGATTACACTCCATTTTAAAGGCAATTATGCACACAAAGTCATGCTCCTACACTGCGTGTGAGGGCAGAATGTTTCCATGCTTACTCATGCTGGTTTGAAGGAGTTGCTGGGAAGAGAATGAGGTTTTTAATGCTTCAAAATCACCACAGCAGAATTTCCACCCGAACCCTAATCTGTAACAAACTCAAAATTTGAGCCAACTCTTACAATCAGAAAATAGTATGGAGCAAAACAGGTCAATGATCACAATCCTGATAAAAGGGCATATACTGTAGAAGGTGATCTTGCAGGATGTGATCAAACTGACAGCACCTAGGCAGTTTCAAACATCAATGCATTGTTAAGATGCTTTGGCTCCTAGGCATTTGAACATGGCGTTTAAGTTCAGGAAACATTAACATGTTCAGACAAGATTGGCTCAACCTACTCTTGTGGGCTTTTATAGCTCTACTTGCAACTTCTATCTGCATCAAAATAAAAGATGTACAGATTCTTCCACTGGTTCTAGGATGAAACTCAGACCATCCGTGTTGTAATGGATATGTGTCATGATGGGACAGTAGCGATAGAGAACAGAAACAGTAGGAAGTTGCGGGCATCAGTGCCATCAGATAAAGCACAAACACAGCATTTTGTGTGCGAGCCAGGGGGCAGAACATCAAAGACAACATGAGCCAGAGAGGAGTAAACAGAAAAACAAAGGACACCTTGTTGAAAAAATGAAATGGCCAGGCTCAATTCATGGCAAATATGGAAGCTATGGTGGGCACTCAGGTGTTGTTTACATTGGTCACAACATTTCATGTGGGAATACAAGCCTGGGTGAAGAAATAAAAAATGCTGTTTGTAGAAAAGCTGTCATTTAGTGTTTCCCAAATGATTTTATGATACCTGAATCATAAATCACTATTGATGAAAGATTTCCTCCTACATGATTAAGCTCACATGCTGTACAGTAACAGTTTGAAAGAATAGCTTAATAGTTTTGAGAAAGTGGGGCATGGTGGGCAGTCCAAGAGCTCAAATGGCACCTACAAAGATAAAGCCCTTTCACACTTTTTTTTTTATACACAGCTGTCACGTTTACAGGAAACGAGTGTGGAACAAGTGAAGCAAGCTGTTCCAACTCACAGTTTACGAATACTTCAGGTCAAATTAGAATTTCTCAAAATGCCTTTTTTCTCATGATTACAGTCCATGTATCATTCGTGCAGATATGAAGAAAAGTCAAACAGAATCTTCCTAGTCTAAGCTAGGCGCCAATATTTACACCCCCCTTATCCTTCCAGTACAGTCAGTACTGCATTGTGCAGGCCTTAGATAAATAAATAAAATTAAAAACAAAAATAAAAATCACAATCACACACTGACTATGTTTAAAAAGAAAAAATACATTTTTATATTCTTGACTTGACTGGAACTCTTTGAATTGTTCTCTTTGTCTAGGCTTTGGCGTCTCATAAAGGTTATTGGTATCAGCTATGCACAAGTAAAACTGGATTGTTTATGGAAATCATTCATCGACACTTTAGACTGGTGTTCATCCAAAAAACAAGATTCATGTGAGTGCAGGTGAGCTGACAGATGAGCCTAATGGACGCTGGGAACCTATTGAACCAAATGTCATGTTTGGAATTCCAACCAATAATAAATCTCAACCTGTTAAAGCCAGCTGTACAAGCAAAGAAGGGATTTTCGCTTATCCATTATCTGTCCTGGCCATCATTTTTAAGTTGGAATAATGCCATACAAAAATTGTGCAACTTTTTGTTTAGGTCAGGTTTACAGGTTTAAGTCCACACCCTTTGGTTAACCACACATTTGGAATGAATAAGCTCTCATCTAAACAACTTTATTTATTCAGTGGTTTATGTTTGATACATTCTAAATACTGTTCAAATAGACATCCCTTTGGGTTTTAACCCCATAACCCATGAACACATCTATTCTTTTTAAACATGTGCACCTTAGAAAACAGTTGTAGGTAAGCAAAGTGTTTAATTCTAGGCATATACTCTATATGCAAACTACCACCACCACCATGATCACTTTAGTCTATTTTAAAAGATGTTATACATGCATTCATGTACTGTTGTGCAAGAGTGACTACTGATTTATATTGTTATTCCAGTATATTACGGTCTGTTGGTCCGGTATCAACTGGTCCTGTCAAGTAAGAGATGTGACAGCCATAGAGGCAGAAATAGAAGAAGGTTGTGTAAGGAAGAGATAGAGAGTATAATAGGTAGTCTCTTGTACCGCCTTAAGCAATACATCTCCCCAGAGAGGTTACCGCTGACAACAAGACATAAAGATAGAGGGAAAGATAGAACAAGAGTCGAGGGAAGAGTGGGAAAGGTAATCACCTGCTACAGGCATTACAGGTATGGAGATGAGTGCAGACCAAGCTTAGACAACTCACATCACTCAAAGATAAGTGCTAAATCATTAATGGTATCTGCATGCACAATGACTGCTACAAGATGATTTCTGTGGTCATTCAGATGAACGACTCTTATTTTGTTCCAGAGAAGTAAGCATTTATATGTTTATGTGTATTTATACACTGTTATGACAATGAGTCACTTTTTATAGACGTTGATCATGCAAAGCTAATTGCTGTATGCTCTTAGTTGTCTGTTTTTCATTTACTTTGGTAACATCAGATTTTCTATTATAGCTAATGGCAGACATATGTCTTAATTAAGTTGGTTTGTCTTGACAGTGTTAAATATTGTATCGCCACGTGAGCTTTAAACTGAACAAACCACATGCATCCTCACTGAATTGATTTTCAGCCACTGTGTGATTCTGAACACTGAAAAGGCAGCACTATCCCAAACTATCTTCCTTCATCCCAGGAATGAAGGAAGAGAGTTTGGTTTGCGTGGCACGTTGTAAGTTGATGATTGACGCTGACTGAGTGTGTACAACTCTGACAGACAGCGAAGGGTGTGCACAAGTGACTATGGCAGGCTGGGCACGCACATAATATACCCGGTGACAAAAGCACAAACATGTGTCGGATAGACAGAACATTCATGTCCATCAAGGCATTTGGATATCCATTACTAAATGTCCGTCAAAGCACAGAACTGAATCTGACAGTTTTTAATCATTATTGCATTCAGTACCTGGTTACACAAGAGATTTGGCACATTTTGTTTGACCAATATAATCTGTAGCTCTGTGCAATAAACAGTGAACGATGCTGGGAAATGAAGTAAAAACAATAATTTGCCCCATGACACCTTTTAATTTATTTATTTATTTTTATTTTTTAGCTCTATTGTTACTACTTATGTAACATGCAGCATTAGACTTTCCCTCAAATGACATTCTGCCCCCACAGAGGCACCGGAGTTATGACTTATGCTTTGCATTTACCGCACAGTAATGCTCAGTGTTGTACTTCTCATTCTGTCAGAGGTGAGGAGAAGCCCTTGCCAAGATTTGAAACTCTGCTGCAAGTGCTTTGGGCAGATGTGAAAACATTTGAGGCGGCTTCGAGACCGCCTGAAATGGAATAGCTCTTTTGTGGTTGAGGCTCTTATTAAGGTATTGCTAGCACCTTGACATGTTTGTCGCCACTGCAACAATGTGTTGCTTTGTTCTTGGGCCAATTCACTTAGGTAACTATGCGCTCTCACACAGACATAAACAGAACGTTTCAATGATGCAGACATAGATACAGAAACACAAATAAAGGACATTACACAGTGCTGAGTTGACACACATCAGAGAAGGAGCCGCCAGGTTATGCTCATCACTAAGGAGAACAAAAGAACAGGTTTGTTCACTGGAAAACTCAACAAACATAGACAAAGGACAAGAAAGTTAAGTACTTAAGTAGTAGTTAAGTATAACTGTCAAAGATGTAAATGATATATGATACATATTATTATTTACTTATTATATCACTCAAAAGATGCATACCACTTTGAAGTTTTTGCTCAATACTACCGCAGTGTTATGCCACATTGAGCTAATGTTTGATCTCATCCATTGGTCTGTAGGGTCCTAACATATAAAGGTAAGTAGGGTCTATCTGTACTAACACTTACACACACAGTCTCATGGCACATGCTCCTTGCCCAGAGCCAGCAAGCCCCAATTACAGAAAGTGCCCAGAGTCTTGCTCCATCTGAACAAGAACACTAAGATTAGGTCCCGGGAAGAAGGGATGGCAGGAGTGAACTGGCAGGAAACTATCTGACAGGCCCTTCAAGCAGCGGACTGCACTGTGCCCAGGCATGTACTGGCACATTCTGGATCTGTCTGCCTGCGTGTGTGTGTGTGTGTGTGATTCTGTATGTGTGTGAGTGTGTGTGTGATTCTGTATGTGTGTGTTTGTGTGTGTGTGTGATTCTGTATGAGTGTGTGTGTGATTCTGTATGTGTGTGTGTGTGTGTGTGTGTGTGTGTGTGATTCTGTATGTGTGTGTGTTTGTGTGTGTGTGTGATTCTGTGTGATTGTGTATGTGTGTGTGTGTGTGTGTGTGTGTGATTCTGTGTGTGTGTGTGTGTGTGTGATTGTGTATGTGTGTGTGTGTGTGAGACTCTGTATGAGGTGTGTGTGTGTGTGTGTGTGAGACTGTATGAGTGTGTGTGTGTGTGTGTGTGTGTGTGTGTGTGTGAGACTCTGTATGAGTGTGTGTGTGTGTGTGTGTGTGTGTGTGTGTGTGTGTGAGACTCTGTATGAGGTGTGTGTGTGTGTGTGAGACTCTGTATGAGTGTGTGTGTGTGTGTGTGTGTGTGTGTGAGACTCTGTATGAGTGTGTGTGTGTGTGTGTGTGTGTGAGACTCTGTATGAGTGTGTGTGTGTGTGAGACTGTATGAGTGTGTGTGTGTGTGTGTGTGTGTGTGTGTGTGAGACTCTGTATGAGTGTGTGTGTGTGTGTGTGTGTGTGTGTGTGTGTGTGTGTGTGTGTGTGTGTGTGTGTGAGACTCTGTATGAGTGTGTGTGTGTGTGTGTGTGTGTGTGTGTGTGTGTCATCTTGCAGTGTCTGTCATAGTCTGTTTCAACAACTCTCTCTTGCCAATGCTACTTTTACTGAGGCTCAGACTGGTCGTGGAAGTGATAGTATTGCGAAAACCTGTGTTAGTATAAGTATAAGTGTTAATATAATTGATAAAATGAGGAAGGACTAAAACATTTCTCATTTGCACCTATTAATAACCCAGGTTTAATTTGTCATATTTTAGTCATCTGAATTGATTTATGGTGTTCAAAGTTCTAGCCATGAGTAATTTTAATTACAAAATAGATCCACACCCTGCCGTCTGAGTTCAGGCAAACCAATTTCTCTAAAGATAAACCATAGAGCACTTGCTGCGTTTTAAACACTTCTATGTACCACAAGGTGCAAATGCTACCATTTTTAGCTGTTGCAATGACACACTTGCAGGCCAAAACACACATGTAGTTAAATTATTTATTTTTCTCACAAGCTGCGTGGACCAGATGGCCACTTTCACAGGCGTGTTTGTGAACTCCTGGGTTGGGTCAATCAAACTGTTTTATGGAGCAAAGGAAAGCAAAGAGGAGAAACCATTAAAACTGAATAAGATGCATGAAAAGTTATTGTGTGTCTGTGATCTGCTTAGCAATAACACAAAATGAAATGTCTCTAATCAAAAATGTAGTTAGAGTCCAGGGTTGATATTTTCTAATTTGTGTAAGAGCTTTATTACATGCACAGTCTACAGTTTACAACAACACATTTATAGAGTTCCATAAAGTCTACAATGAAAACTGTCCCTTCTGCAAGATCTCTTACAGGAAATGCTTTTGTTAGACATCACCAAGCTGAAGAAAAGGAATTCTCAGACATTATCAACCAGAACTTTAAACATCAGTTCACAATCAAATCGTTCACAGGCAAATTTTATCGTATTCTACCTACACTTGGTTAATCCTGCTTCAAATCTTAATTGTCCTTATCAAGATTTAAATTTCATCCTGTGTTTCTGTCTGGTTTCAGTGCATCTTGCTTGTCCCTTGTCTGTATTTGTTATCAGGAAAAATGTAGGACATCAATTTACTCCAAAATGCTGAATGATGGAGTACACTTTCTGACTTAAAATGAAAGAAACTCAAGGGCGTACAATCACCAGGAAAAGACTGCTGTGTTAGGGGTGGGGAAATAGTTTTTCACAATTGTTCTGGCAGTCGAAAAAGACAATTTAGATTAGAGTTAAACCTTAGGCAGGGATTCAACAGAGTGTTCCAACACGAGAGAAGACAACGTGGTTCTTCTCAAGTAATGGCAGCCAGGCAGTTTTCGCTCTCCCTAATGAGAGCTCGCCTTAAATTTGGTCTCTCTGATCCCCAAGACAAAAGCTTGTTAAAGTTAAACCTGAACACTTCACCCTGCGTGGGTTTGCCCTTTACTTACACTAAACCTAAAAACAGCAGGTGTATTGCCTGGAGCAGATGTACTGTTTTAGACAAAGAAACGCAACTGATGATGATCACCTTTTCAATAAATAATGCATGGTAATATTTACATTTCATACATACACAGACAATGTGTTCTTCTATTTTTGACTCTTTAACATATAGACACATTGTTTATGCTATTTTGAACTACCCAAGGTTTGATGGTTATGTGAGATACATGGAACAATGGGCCTCATGCATGCATTTTTTTTCCCTACAAAGCTTCTTAAATGGCTCTATGTGGGATTCTTGAAACGTTCTCAAACAGCGTGATTCAGCTTTCATACATGCGTAAGTCGATGCCTCTCGCTCCTCATTAACATAGCACTAACATAGATTTAACATACTATCATTAAGAAACACCCTGCTAATGCCCTTATATGGACAAAAGACTGAAGGTCTGTTAGAAAGTCCGACAGTTCACTGCAACAATAGTGTAGAGCGTAGAAGAAAAGGAGGAGTCCAGACCATACAGTAAAAGACCAAACAGAGGAGCTCCACTGCTGCAGAGACAGAGGCTGAGGCAATAACTGTCTGTCGCTTAAAGCTGATAAAATGGGAAGTGTGTTTTGGGCTTATGCACAGTCTGGTTTATTTACTATTTTTTTGGGCTAATAATTTGTAAAATTTTTAAATCTACAATCATGGTTTATTTAGTGCTTGAGCCTGTTCTTCCAGAAGTTATTAAATAATCAAGTACAAGTTGCATAAGAAGGCTTCATGCTGACTTTAAAATTTTGTTGAAAATCTACTGAATATTGTCAGAGCAATAATGTTGTTAAAAACAACAACACACTGTCATAAATTCTAGCAACATACCAGTTTTAATCAAATCCACCATACTGCTCTGTTATTATTATTTTTAATCTATCTTAACTAAATGGCCAACTGAATTTAGTGGGTATATTTTCTCAAATTAGTGAGGTGTTGACAAAGTTAGAGGGGCTATTCAACCAATAAAATAAGTTAGCCTTTCTTCTCTGAGGTTGGATCAAATTCTGAGGCAAAACAAAGCTAGCATTGCAGTAGATGGCCTTGATCTGTTATCATCCCACTGGGCCAAATTTACTAAATGAAAGTTGGGCTGGCAACACACAGTGTCTGTAAAATTGCTTCCCTAGAGATGTGATGCCTGCAAATGTCACTGTCCCCATGAGGCTCAACATATCTAAACTGAGCAACAAAAACATGTCGTTTGTCCCGGGTTAGACTTGTCTCGACTCGTTGGTCGTGAATTCCCCCGTTTGGTATGTTTTTGCTTTATTTTGTCTATGCAGAGTTGCAACACTGACTTTTCAACCTGCTTCTCACTTTGTCCTCTTTTGTCCTTGTTACCATGGCTACAGCCTTCTTGAAAGAAGTTGGTGAACTGATAGGAGATATGGGGGGATAACATAGTCTTGTTATTCATCATTGTCCTTCTTGTTACCCTCCTAAATCTTTATCTCTTTTGAATTTTCAATTAACTGCTGCCAAAGAAAAGTCACTTTGAAGAAGTACAGATTTGTGTCTTCATACCATCCAGGTTCTTTTATGACGATGATTATCTGTTTGGATCAGTCAGAAAAGGTCATTTAGGTTTGATGGAAGGCTTACTTCACACTAATTTGGTTTCAGTACTTAGTTCGAGGTATTATACGTTGTTAGAGCATGACATTTTTCTGGTAATGGCCATGTGTGAGGATGTATTTATAGCCTAACAGCAAAAGAATTCAAGTGAACAGTAGTATGGCCTTATATGATGCATGAGAGATGGACCCAGACGAAGTGCAAAGCAGCAACAAGAAAGGGGAAGGGGCTGTCTGTGATGTAGATCAAAGTCTAGGTGATACCCAGGGAAGCAAGGATGGAAAGACAGGAGGAGAAAACACAGTGTTTGTGTGGATGTAGCCACAGAAGGAGTGAGGCCTGTGCAAAAAGAAAAGGGCAGGATCAAAGGAGAGACAAGGCAATGAAGGCAAAGGGGGTGGGGGGTTGTACAGTGAGAGCCACAAGGCCTCCGTCTGCAAAGCAACTTTTATTGTTTTCTGCAGTATCTTTATGGGAATGCTTTTGTTTTATGTGCTCTTTATCCATTTTTTTTCTTCCCTGGCAGATGCATGTGAGCACACCCACACACGCAAACAAACTGTTACCACCTTTCATATAGCCTTTGCATCTGCCAGGAAGGGGATATCCAACTGCTCTAAAGGATGCGGTCGCACAGTGGAGCTTCTTTGTGTTACCCCAGACCTGGTGCTGGGTGATGCCATACTGCCCTCTGCATTACCTCATTTGCCTTGTTCGTCTTGCTAATGAACATCTTCCCACCGAGACCAAAACGAGGGAACAGTAGGAATGTTTAAATCCACACAGCTACCGCGCAGCAGCTGACGATGTTATTTACATAAAGCTTCCTTGATTATCTGTTTCCCGGCCTGCTTGCGCTTTCATGTTTTCAGTCTTGTGGGTGCGCAGAGGGAAACAGAGACAACAGCAAGAATTTGACGCACTGTGTGGTTTATTGACAGCGAGTGAGATACAAAGTCACTACCTTGACTTTGATGGCCTTGGGATGCACACATCAAAAAAGGGAATTTGTTTGCTTGATCTAACTGGTGTGAAAAGAATGAATACATTGAAAAAGATTTTGAAGTCTATTCTGTTTTTATTTTGTTGGTTACTAATTTGAAGTAATGCCACAGCTGTGTACTGTATACACTGAGCTGCAGGCTTTAACTTCTGATTTACGGCAAATGTAGCTCCTTTTTCCGCAGCTCATATCCAGTTTCATTCTCCATTCTCTGGTGACATGAACTGTTCTTTCCTTCTCTGCAAACAAGTTCAGACCCTACACCTGACCTCTCCAGGATCTCTGCCTCAGGACGCCGATCCGTCTCTTCACTTTAACTACAGTCATTCATCTCAGTCAAGCAAATACTCTGGTCTTTTTAGCTCCACATGTAAGTCAGAAAGACCGACATTTGCTGACTAAAACCGAATACATAAACAAGTAATAACTTTAAACTAATAAAATACAGTATATAATTTAATGTAGATCTTTTTTCTGCATGTGTTTGGAAGCTATGCCACAGCCGGTTGACCACTATTTTAACTTTACATTACAATTGTGATTCCTGTCAATTCACCATTGTCTCTGCTTGCTATACTTCGCTCTCTTCCACTAAAATAAGTCAGTTTGTTTTGGTGATAATGCACCATACTACTCTCAGAGTTCTATGCATCCTAAAGACTCTGGTTGTGTGCAGCGTTGTTACATTTAATTTAATCTGACCCTTTAATGTGGTTTATAATGATTAGTCCGTAGTTAACTCAGTTGCAAGCAGTAATTGCATTGGGATAGTATACTTTGCCCTGGGTTACTCAAGTAACTATGTTAAGAAGGAACAGATATAAATAGAGCTTGGATGTAGTGTTAAAATACACAGTTGCATTATCTACGTCATATGAGATGACTGGAGCTCCAGTACATGTGTTACCCCATACTTGTATGTTGGCGGTCAAACCCTGTTCATGCAGATGACATTTCTGCCCAGCAACTGAACACCTTGTCAAGATCACCGACAGACAGGAACAAACATAACTCACAAAGGGCACCGAGGGGCCAGCCTTGGACTAGAGGTTAGAAGGCCTCCAAGCGGCTGAGCTCCTCTTTACAGTCCTTATGAATGATGCATAGCCTCCTGGAGTATTCGTGGAGAGAGACAGCAGCCACAGAGGCAAATGAGCATTGATCAAGAGTGCTACAATTACCCTGACCTCAGCTTGTTTTTCCCACTGTGTGCCCCCAGGAGTAGAGGGAGTGGCCTTAACCAGATGAAGAAGTTCTGATGAGGGTCAGTATTTGTGTGTGGAGTACAAAGCAATTTTATCACAACTTTGGCATTCTTGCCATGTCAAATTGAAGGATTCGATGGATTGTTTTTATGCGGGAAAACATCAGGACACTCAGAGCTTTGGGGGGAAAAGCCATTGCTGACATGTCTTAAATTAAGGTGCAGTGAAATGGACTTGCTACTTATTCAGTCTATGAAATAACTTGCCTGAGAGTAACAACTTTCAGGAGTTACAAAGTGAGAATGTTAATGAGGCACTGACTCAATCCCGCTACTATTTATTTATAATCAATATTAACAATGATGTGATTACCTCTACCTCTCCACAATTAAGCCATAACTCTCTGAGAACAGAATTGAGAGATATTTGGCCAGAGGCAAAATACCACAGTGTCCCATTCATCAGTGAGCAGTAATCACAGAAACAGCCTCAAAACAATGGACAGTTTACCAGACTCCACACAAAGCCAGCTTCCCCCAGAGTTGACACCATGTGCCATGTTTGAAACTAGAACATCATTAGTATTTTTAAATCCTTTTACATAATAAATGATTTGACTCCAACACAATTGTATGATCTGTTTTTTTTTATCATGTTGTCAACCTGCCTACAGATTTACTTGTTCTAATATAATCTGTGTGTATTAACAATAAGTAATTAAAATACATTTGTAATGTTTTTCAGTTTTAGAATAATTTCAGCTTCGTCCAACACATGCGTTTGTGTCACTTCATATGTAGAAGTGACAAAAATTAAGGGGTTTTAATATACAAAGTTTTTTGTAACAGACTTTTTTATCTCTTTAGTGTGTGTGTGTGTGTGTGTGTGTGTGTGTGTGTGCGTTCCGAAGGGTCAAGCAAGACTGCCAAGGGTGCTATTTCCATGGTGAACATGTGCTGGAGAATACAGAGTGAACCCAGAGGCCAGAGTCATATTAGTCATTTAAATAAATCAATTCTGGGAGCATGCTTACTGTGGTCATATTTTACTACAGGAGCCCAAATGGCTAAAAAGAACATCTTGGATTTCTTCTTTACTGACTTCTACAGTAAGTTTTCCTCGGGCAAAGTCCATTCATAAGGCTACAATAAATGCCTACACAATAAATCCTTCACAAGGCACCTTAACATGGGCGTTGTTTTTTTTTTTTTTTTTTTTGGTCTAACAGCACTAAGACACTATGATAATGCCTCAAATGGGACTGTGAGTAGGTGACAGGGATAAGAGGGCTACGTGAGAGAGAGTGTGAGGTGTGAGATAAAAGAAAACGATGGGAGGAATGCTAGGGATAGAAGAAAGGTGATACACTGGGCCGAAGAGCCGACAGATTGATGGATGGGTTCGCTGCAGATGGATACTGAGCAGAAACAGAGCTGCAAAAACACTTTACTTCCACACTCAAACATATGCATATGCACACAGTCTTACAGTTATGACATACACACTTATGAAAAGACACCCGAATACATGTGAAAACAATTACACTAGCACTCCAATCTCAAAGTGACAATCAGATATAGACATTTAACCTTTAGCACTTAATCTTTCTGTGTCTAACACTCACAGTCACATTATTAATGTACAGCATGCTGCCTGCTGTAGAGCACTGACTAATAACTGTAAACAAGTATCACCACAGGGACTATCACGAAGCTCCTGTAATGGTTATTGCCATCATCATTCTTTGTGTGATTATCTAGGCCTGTTGATAGGACGTTGTTTCAATGAAATGTACCATCAGCACAGAAGAATAGAAGGAACACTACAGCCCTCTCCATTTCACACATTTACATCCGGCACACATCTGCTCACAAGGTGTTCCCACCACCAGAGCTGCATCCATTAAAGGGTTCCAGCTGATCCTCTGTCAAAAACCAAAAGTAATATTCGGTGGGATGTATTTGTAACAAGCAACGACTTTCTCAACAAGACTAGATGCCCCCATCTGTTGGATGTGTTGTAGCACATGGTGTAGCAAACTGAGCAAGCTGAGAGTAAAAGGAACACACGGAGCTGTGACTTTAGAGTAGTAAATCCCTGTCGGTATCTTGACACAACAAGTAACAACTGTGAAATGGTGCGTGTCGTATGTCTAATATGTCTGTTGAACTAG
This sequence comes from Neodontobutis hainanensis, assembly GCA_024349245.1. Taxonomy (NCBI): domain Eukaryota; kingdom Metazoa; phylum Chordata; class Actinopteri; order Gobiiformes; family Odontobutidae; genus Neodontobutis; species Neodontobutis hainanensis. The sequence goes on along the minus strand of JALDNG010000022.1, from coordinate 11,132,484 downwards.
GACGCAGTATGTTGAGGAACTGTTTTTTCAGGCAGTTTGTGAGTGTTTGGCTTGCCTGCACATTTGGGATTAAAGCTCCTTGAACGCACCATGTCTTTATCTGGAAACGTTAAAACAAGTCTTTTAGGTCTTTCAAAGTGGCTTTTCACTGTTCCAGTCTTTGAAATTGCAGGTCATGTAAGGAAGGTAATTAGATGTACAGTATATACAGTATTTCACTATGTTGTGTCATACAACATAAAATGCACATATTACTCTTTCATTGCTTATTATTTTGGTGTGGCGCTAGTGGTTGTTTGGGCGCACATATCACCTGAAAGATAAGGCACTGAGGTGTTAAAAAAATAAATAAATAAATGTACTCACACTTTTGAATAAAAACCTGTGTTGTGAAATATGATTTAATAAGAGAATCTAATAGCAAATTTGTTTACAGTGGAATCAAAAGGTAAATTCTCACTTATAGGAATCTACTTTTTTTTCTCTTTGACTTTCTAAACATATGATTTTTGTCTGTTATGTTTTGTCATTATTATTTGTGGTTCCTAAGCATCTACGGTCAATGTTAATAATGTAAGCCCGACAGAAATATTTTCAATAATTAATCAATTAAAAAAGAGCATGTTTTTACTGACACTGTCATGAACAATGCCAAGGCTTGTCCACTTGCAGGTTTAGCGCCTGTCCTTGTGTATTTGTTAATCAAAATGATCAGAACATCAGAGACTTTTCTAGACCATGTGGACAGCTTATTGCATCAGTGCTCTTTGATATTTGGCACCACATGAAAAACAGACACGACTGTGCAATCTCTGACGTTTACGTCAGCTTCATTTGAGCCTGAAATAGAGGGGCACTGTTTTAGCAACAGCCAGAGAAAAAAAGACCTGCAGCAAAAAGTAAACCCACAGTAGGACGCTGTAAAGCTTTGCCTTCACCATGTCTTTTTCTGCTTTAACTGAGAAATGGTCAAAGCAATTCTGTTACTGTATTAATGTCATTCACAGAAGGTTAATTAGCAAACAGTGGCAGTTAGAATGAGCTATGAAAACAGCAGAATGAATACATAATACCACTTTCGGTTTATACTATGTCAATGTTGCAGATTTCACCGTTATGTTTTAAAACTTTCAAATTAGAAAAATAATGCTTCAATTAAATCTTGGTTGCTGGAAAGATCATTTTTAGGGTTTTATTTCTATAGGGAAGTCATGGTCAATACCACTGAGCAGTAAATACAATTCAGCCAGATGCCTTTAATGTAGTATTTGTGAGCTTGATTAAAATTACTATCTTTATTTTTATAAATGTGGATTAACAGGACCCACAATGTTACAAACCCACACAATATCTTACTAAAACACAGTCATTAACATACTTCCATCAATATTTGTTCTTTTTCTCTCCAATTTTCTGGTGTCTTGTTAAGAGTGATGCATTTCCTCAAACTATGATGAGAAATGATCAGAAGTTTCCTTCTACTGTGTGATGGATGACGCCAGACTAATTTAACATTCAGTTATCACTGCTTACAATATTATGGAACAGCTTGCATCTGGCCTTTTCAAACCATTCCTGTCACAAATATGTATCTGTCACGACTGTCAGCTAACATTTGTCAAAGTGATAGAGAGCCTTACCCCTCTCACGCTGTGCAGAGATAAAATGTTCACCTGTATCTACAACCACTGACTTGGTACATGAGTGTTTTGACTTCCAGACTTCATTGCTTGATTTTCACTCTGTTCCAAGCAAACTCACTTGTAATGGATTAAAAAGACAATTTAAACATAAGCCACACTTAGTCAAAATGATAAATAAATATACTTTAAACTTGACATAAATATGCAAGATGAAATTAATTGCTTATTTGAGAAGGTCCCTGGGAGACCAAGTAAACACCACAAGCTCACATTATCAACATGAAGAATGTGATAGAATCTGTTTAATGTTCACACTTTTACATTAGCATTTTACATTGTGTCTGTGAAGCCCTACCAAACGCATACCTTCTCAATACAAGTCCGGGTTAGTTAATCTGAAATAGGTTTACATGAACCACTTTCTTCTGGACTGAACATTACATTATGCTGAGTACAAGGTGAGGTAAAGAGTGACAAACGTTATTGTTTAGAGTGCACATCATTTTTCATCATAAATGGGTTAAAGATGAATTAAAATTTGTAAAAACATCAAATTATTAAAAAAATCATTTTGATTATTAACTTTTTCTAGTCCCCTAGATTGTCAATAGTGTTAAGCCTGTTGATGACCATTTAGACGAACATCAGTAATCAGTGTTATGTACAAACACACACATCCAGAAAATGTTCAATTAAACAATTAGTCAACAGTTCATTTGCATATTGTTATATTCATTTGTGATATTGTGTCTTTTACATACCAACTGGGCTTGCTCACTGGTTGTATTACTTACAAAATAAATGTAAAGCCTTTCGTCATGGAGTTAAAGAGAATGTGTACACAGTATAGGTCCGTACATTCCACTGTGAATTATTAGAGTGCAATTATACAAACACATCTGTGTGCACACTTCTTCATCGGTTTGTCTGATTCATCACACTCCTATCTATCGCTTTCTTCTTTACATACTAACACCTTTATGTACACAAAGCAAACAGGAGGTAGAGGCCCCGCTAACAGAGCATTAGCCACCTGTGGGTTAGCTGAGCTCTGTGTAAATACCCAGAAGAGAGCGGGGATGAGCCATAGCGGCCTGTCAGACTTAATCTAGAGAGACACCTAATCCCCACTATTCTCCACAGAGCCTTCCTTTCTTGAAGAGATGGAGTGGACTGGTACCTCAAGAAAGTATTGAGAATTTCAGATAATCTGTTAAACTCATTAAGATGTGACTGTAACTGTTTATGCTTTGAATAGTTGAATAGTTTGAGAAGTGTTAGAGTGACATTAATGAGAACTGTTTAAACTATAATAGTCATGCATGCCATTGTTCCAGTTTTATCATAATATTCTGATTTATGTCAACCTGTTAAGTAAATTACTTGCTAAATTACTAGAATGAAGCAAAATATTTTACAATGCATAATATTGATTGCTCTAAAAGAAAATATTAGATGTTAAAATGTGCATAGTTTGTGTGCGTGCAAACTTCCAGATGAAATTTAGATTGAAGAAAATTAGGAGACAAATAAATATATAAATATTACGTAATTCTGATGAGTATTGAAGAAACACAAGGTTCAGCTTTTCTAGTAAAAACCTTTATGGGTCTTTGAACACCTCAGTCCTGGTCCTGATGAATGTCACTAATGGTCACTTCGAGAAGGCACTTCGAGATGATTGAATGATGGGAGGGGAAAAAAACAACAATGAATTAGCATTTACCAGTATCGCTTCGGCAGGTGGAGTGCTAATGAACAATTTTATGATCCATTAATCGGGATCTCTTTGCACATGGACGTCACTGCAGAGTGCCACTTGAGTTTACTTTGCTCCGTCAGGGAAGCTAATGGAGACAATGTAAATCACCTCATATTCAACACTGCCCCTCTACTGACAGCCAGTCAAGTGTATCATTACAAATCATTGTTAGTATAAGGCTTTCATGTGGCCAAACTGTGTTTTAACATTTTCTAGTTATTATTTTTACACCCCAAATTCAATAGTTCTAGCCCCAAAAGAGAACAACACCTACTCCATCAAATGCAGACCAAAAAGGAACAATTCATTCTTACAGTCTTACTTTTAATCAACCATCTCCTGGGAGCCAGTGTAGCCGTTCAAACCCAACACGTCTCTTCTCAGGCAGTCATTTAGGCCACCTTTCACCCAGTTCTGGGGACTGAGATATAACAGTGGATTACTGGGTAAGACGACAATGGCACATACAAAGCAGAAGACACACACCTACTGTTTTGTTTAAACATAAAGGGAGAGTGCACAGACATGTGTCCCAGCTTTGACCTTATTGGGTTACCTTTAGTCAAGAGCCAGATGGTGAAAGGAAGGCCAATGGTGAAAAGTGATAGACAATAAAATGTGAATAACCTAAATTTTCTTGTGTTTTGTTTCTGAGAGAATACGTAGGTGTTTTTATTTTATTTTTGATCTCACCTCGGTCCCCTAATCATGTTCACATATGTACCAAGGTATTTTCAAAAATTGATCATTTACAAAATATCTTTATTGACATCAAACAAATGTTCCTTTGGTGGGGATAATGACATCACCTTTATCTGTATAAATAAGTTTGAATTGAATTAAAAATCAGGTTTAGTGATGCCAATTTTTTTACCCAAATACATTTTTCATAACATAAATTTAAAAAACCAAAATCAGTTTAAGTGTTCAGAAAGCATTCTCAATGTGAAACAAAGTATGAGCAGATGACGTTTAAGAGACAAACAGCAGCTCGTTTTACAAATGATGTTGACAATCCAGGGTTATCGCTGTAATTGTACCATAGTCATTAAGCTCTGCATGTGTCCCCCCGCCTCATACGGCAAGCAATTCATTTGTGTCAGGACCATAATATACACTTCACAGGTGGTAATGCCTAATGAGTGCACACAGAGAGCTGTTAACTGTGAAGTCATGAATGATTTATGGTTATGGTCAAGGATTAGGATTAGAACTGGCATTATCGTTTACTAAATACATGTAGTTTATGATTCATTATCATTTAGACTTGTCATATTTGTCCCATTCTTTACCTTATGTTCAATTTTACAATTTTTGTGATACGCTAAACATAATAAATCCAGAGTCTTTCTAGCAATTTAATGATTTTATGACCTTTAAAATAGCTTTTAAATTGAATAAATATAATAGAATGTTTCATGTCATTTTTTTTTACATGTTTAATTGCAAGTTTAATTGAGAGTATTAAATAAAGAAATCGTATAATACTATCTTGTAAGTGATAAAGAGCAGATATGTAACAATAACTGTAATTGGTACATGATAACTCTATCTCTGAGCTGTGGCCACTCCCACTAGAGAATTAAAACAGCATCAGTGTCAAATGCAAATGGACAGAATCTCTGTTCAACCCCCCTCCCTTGCTGTCCTGTGGTTAAATACTTGAATGAGGTCCCAGTGTTAGCTGTGTGCTCCCCTCCAACTGATGTGCAGTGATATGCAAAATGGCAGCGATCTTCTCAGGAGACAAAAAAGACGAGACAAAGCAAATGTCACACTGTGCACCCCAGAACTGGGACTGTTTTTCCAAAAGGAGTGGGGGATACTATTTTAAAATTCAGTCTGCGCTTGGGTCTGTTGAGGGCTTAAGTGTTCGAGCAGATGTGCACACTTCGGCGTATGTAAGCCAGTGCGCCTGTACTTATGTGTGTTTGTATATGCAATTTACGGCTTCACGAGGTTTGTTTTAACTGTCTTAGCCAGCCGTCCCAGTAAACACACAGAGACAGGTCTAACAAGATTTGATACTTATTGCAAGGGGGGCAGGACGGTGTCTGCTCTTACTGTGGGGCCCTAAGCCGGTTAATGACACCGGGCACCAGAAGCCCCACAGATGGCTAATCTAACCATTGTCTTCCTCACCCAACTCCTATCTCATTGGCCTCCCATGCAGCCTGCTACTGCTTACCCCTTTTCTCCCCAGTTCTAATCCTGTTTAGCAACATTTTCTAAACTCTGAATAGCCTCCCCTCCCATCTCTTAACCCCTTTATTTCAGCTTTTGTTTTATTCTCTTAAAGATGAAACAGACCGTTGTCATATATGAAGAGTATGCAGATAGGGCCACTGGGGGGAAACTGTTAGCATGAGGGAGGTTGGGGAAGACCTTGGAATGTGCAGAGTTTCTTTCGAGACGAGTTCATGCCCCAGCTAATTAACGATTACGCTTCATAGTTCTTGCATTCACTAATATTCAGAGATGATGGATATGGTGCTGACATCTTCAGCCCCCTGATGCTGCTCCCGGAGTCTCCCTCCTCTCCTTTTTCGGAGCATCATCTGTCATTCTAAGTCTATGTCTGTGGCAATCTGGGCCCCTGTCTGCCTCACTAATACTCCCAGAATTCCTTCCTCTATCCTATCTGGTGGGAAGTAAGGATGGCATTGTACGTGCCATATAAAAGGCCTCACATCTAAATACAACACACTAGCTGTCTGTACCCTCTACCAAAGCAGGAATGTCACAAAGCAGCCCAGAGAGGATAAGTGGATTGGGCCTGTGTGTTCACGTTGCCCTTCTCCGCTAGTCTTTTCACTTTTGTTTCCATACATATCAAAGCATTTTTCCCTTCTTTTTGCCCGGCTCACTAATATGACACATTGCCGTTTATACTGATTTGAATAAGTGGATAAGGGGGCACAAAGGCCCACACAGAATAGGGAATGACTTGAACCTCTTTCATCCCCTGCTCAAAAGGACATTGTTACTGTCCGACCTCACCGCCGAGTTCCAGAGGCGTTTCAACAGAGCTGAGCGATTACAGGCGACGAAAGAATACACTTGACACGTTTTGTTTTGTATATCTATCTTTTTTTTACTCCTCCTATTTGCGCACCGGCAGATTTTTGAATAGGAGGGCTAATTCGCAAATGGGATTGCTACCTATCTGTTGCACTCAGGTATTGGTGCATCATGACTTCAAAGGCCACCGGAGAGCTTTGAAGTTAAGCTGGAAGAAAGACACCTGTTTTTGTTTCTTTTTTTTCTATTTGTAATAATTGTTCGTCACACAGATACTTAACACCCCGCTGAATGAAGGGCTCAGATTCTATGAACATGACAATCAGGAGGGTTCACAAAAGCCTTGTATCCAATGACACAGTACTGATATGATGAGACCACTCTTCCAACACTGGCTGTTTCCAAAGCACTAAACTCTCAGGGGGCTAATATTTAAATTGATTTAAACTACCACCTGTAATTGCTTCATTCATGTAGTGCACTGATGCAGCGGCCCAAGACACCTTCTGCTCTTATGAGCCGTCATTCTTTCCTGAAAGTCTAATGAAAAGCAGTTTAGGTAATTAGGAAAATGTAGCCTGCACTGCTTCTGTGTGCACTTGTAGTATTTTATTCACATTTAAATATTCAACATTTCCTCAGGCAACTAGGTTGTTATCTGCAGACGGTGAGAAAGGTCCACCCAGTCTGTACCACCTGTGATTTCTCAGCTTCTGCTCTGAAAAGGAAAATAATAAGGTGCAATGTTTCTGACCTTAAGCCAAGTGCAAACCATTTTAAAACTCAATTGAACATTAAAAAACCCTCACGTTTCCTCTTCTATCACCTTGTCTCATTTGCTTTTTACTGAGTAATCTTTTCAGCCTTACAGCGCTAAGTACATTTTAGTATTTGTGGCATATGTTAGAAGTGAAAGCCCACTGATAAAACATCAGGTTATATTTCTTTTACTTATTTCATGATGAATGAATATCCAACATAGATAAGATCGGGAACTTCTATGTAATGTAAAGAAGAAGATTTTGAGTATTTTTCACTCAAATCCCCACATGGAGTATAAGTAAAGACATTTCTTTTAGTCATTTAAATCCTGATGAGTCTAGTCTGTACACAGGTTCCTGATCTAGACCTGTTAAAGAGAATGGCAGTCTGGCACCATCAGTAGCATGAATGTAGAATCTACAGTTTGGTTTCCAAGTGAAGTGATGTAAAGCACAAAGAAAAGTTCTGTTCCTCTCTGATGAGCCAGCACAAACTGCCAGCCCCCTCACTGAATCATTCCCCCAGTAAATGTCCTTCACCAGGGGCTTTATGCAGCATAGCTCCCCTCGCCCAGACTGCAGGCACTGTAAACGGCAGGCAGGGTCAGAGTAATTGAAATCATTAATCGTGTTTTATTCCACTTTGGGGCAAAGTAAGCTCAAATTGGAAAGAGGTAGGTAATGGATTTGGATAATGTAGCAGGGTTTGACAGAAGAAAATGACACAGTAATAAGTGGGATTGAGAAAGAGCATTCAAAGATGGATTGTGTAGAACATATGTCCATGTGGCATTGTATTAACTTAAATCCCTTTATATTTTATTATTCAATGTTGATTATAAATTGTATTAATTTAAACATAGATTGCAACAATTTGTGTCTTTATATCACCCAAAGTAACAATATGTAAAATGAATGGTATCACAGAAAATACAAGTATTTGACTGGAAAGGAAGTTTTTTTTGACAAAAACAGATTTCACTTATGACAGAAATCAAAATGTAATTGTAGGTTAATGTTAGATTTCAAAACTTTTAATTATTATCCCAATTATTATGCATTTCTTAGCATAACATACCAATATTATAAAAAAAAAGTCTATACAGCAAAGCCCACTTTTCCATATTTTAATTTAAATTATTCCTCTCTTTTTCTCTAATAATATAATTAACCTCAAACTCATCCCAAGCAAGGCGGCCGTAACTACTATCTAAGTGTCTGAAGCTGGCAGGACCAAAGTTCAGAGGTGACTGTCTGGATGACTGTGAGAGCAGAGAACAGAGTGTCCTGGGGTGGAAGGTCACAACAGGTCCTGTTCCCCTGTGGGAGCATTACATCCTGCTGACGCCTAGCTCAGCACTCCCAATTTGGCCATAACCCTTCATGGTCCCCATTGGCTGAGACGGGAGCTGGTGTCGGAAGGTTATAACCATGAACATAACAAACACTGGTTAACATTTCTGAACATTGTTTAGACTTCGTCTGACCTTAGCACATGCTAGTTATTTGCATTCCTTGTTTTCACGGTTGACTGCTGCTACAAATTAATAAAAGAAATACTTTCAAATATTTCCAAATGTTATAACATAAAGAATAATAAAAATAATAAATATACACTGTTTTCTTTTAGCTTAGTTTTGACCAGCATTAAATCTGCAGTTTTGCTTCTTAGTTCTTCTCAGTCTTATTTTACTGGCTTTGGGATTGGGTGTGTTTGGACTTCTGCTGGAGGGAGAGGTAGAAAGAGTAGGACTCCAGCTGATCTGAAACAGGTTTATTGCCTCGGGACAGGGCAAAGTTGAGCAAAGACAGCCAACACTGACTGGCAAGGCTGAGCAGGCAGAAGCCAGAGTTGCAGTGAGAATGTATTGTTCCTGGCATTGCAAGCTAACACATCTGTACTAATCAGGGCATTGGGTTAACCATTACGGCATTGCATTTGTGTTTACAGTGTAATATCTTCTATGTGAAATATAATTCATCACTCATATTAATTGTACTGTTATTTCTAAAGCAAATGTAAAATAAACATAGATAATCTGCTCTCATTTCCAGAAGTACCAAGTAACCTCAACAACTTCCAAATCCCCAACAAATTATTTCCTCAAGTTTGCCAGATCAAGAATGATTACAAATGATACAAACCATGTGTTTAAAATGCAATTTCATCTTTTACAAGGTTAAATGTTTTTAAGCATAACACTGATGAACCCCATCAGATTGTAATGAATGTGCTACAGAGTCATCCATTGCCTTTCTTACCTACAGCAATTATCTTGCCAAGGCCATTCAGAGAGGTGTGCGAACCCATTTTGTGGCCTGATTGAAAGCTATTCATCATTGCCAACAACCTTGGTTCCGCACCACGCATGTGTTTTGCACATAAGTCCTTCACAGAAATAGTCCTACATCTAAACAAAATGTATAATGATATGTGGACAAATGGTCCACAGGCACCAATACATGTCCAAAGCTGTTTAGCTTTCATGCATAGCAATGAAATCAATGGAAATGTTAAATGATCTCCATATGAAGTAATGTAGGCTTCTTATGGTAAATTTTCTGATGTGCACCTGTAATTATTTATGTGTGTGTTTGTATGTTGTGGAAAAAAGTTAGGGTTAGATATTTGGTTCCACCCTCCAGAGTGTGCATAATTAGTTATAAATAAGAGTCTGTACAAAAATAAAAGGTCAGTCCTACAAGCATGCTGTCACACTTGCTGATTGATATAGTTTCTAATAAGTGAGATAAGTCCAAATGCATAAAAGGACACAGCTTGGTCTAAATCTACAGTATGGCTCTGCATGATCATTTCTGGCCAAAGCTGTGGTCAATTTGAGCAAACATGGCCGCTCTTTGACCCTCGGAACAGGGGGCAGATGGTGATGAGGATTAACACAAAGACTACAGATGAGTGAGGGAGCAGAAGTGTGGCGGATCAAAAAGGAAGCAATATAAAAGACAATGGAGACATTAGAGTCTATTTTAAAGTTCGCCTGTGTGCGTAATAAAGATGTATTACCATAATCACTGCTCGTCTTCGCTATCATCAAATCGATTACATTCTCCCCCTCTGTCCTCAAAGTCCTTTGAAGGAAAGATCAGAATGTCTCTCCAAGGTGAGTCATCTGTGCCGCATTGGGGACCGACTTGTTTGTGTGTGCATATGTTTGCGTTGGACGGAAATGCCTTTGCAAAAGTGTGCAGAGAATGTTCCCTGGCAGAGTCAATAAAGTCTGGCAGTAATCACCAGTCCAGTGAGAGGATGCATGACCAGGGGCATAAAAGAGCTCGGCCAACTGCACATTATCGTAACAACATGCTACTGTAAATAAAAAGATAGAGAACTAAGCACATAACCAAAGAGCACTTGAGGATATTTACAAGTAAGTGCACAGGGATACAATACATTCAGGTCAATTTTCTTATTAATTTCATTTTTATATATGCACAGTTTATATAGGATTATGTGGTTATTTGTGATTATTTTATTAAAAAATGTACATATTCTACACATTTTCTGTAATAATAAAAAAAAATACTTACATCTGTGCTGAAGATATATTTTCCTGTTACCACTTTGTTTGACTCAACGCTGACTGTGCTATGTCTGTGCATGTCTTCCAGCTGTCTGGGAGGTAATGTTATCACATCACGTGGGTCCAATAGAGTGTGTGTTGCAGGAGGTGTACTTGTATTGTTGTTGTCAAGCATGTCAGGGATTTTAAAAACCAGCAGCTAATCTCTTCTTCTGCTCCTGTATGGCACGGATAGTTGGCGTTCATGTCAACATAGTGCAAATATCCCAGTGCTGAATGTGATGTAAAATTTTCTTACCTGTCAGTTCAAATTTTATATTCAGAGACAAGTAAAAATTCTCCAACCCAAGGACAAACAAACTGAAATGAAAATCTATTTTCAATTCATTCCATTAATATAGTTTAATATACTTTAAACATGATTCTTGTCTTAATTTAAAATGCAATGAGAGAAAATTGCCTCTGCTGACTATGCCTCTATCAAAAGATTATTGTTCTTTATCGGCCACATTTGCAGCAGGGTAGCACACTCTGCCAAATTAGGGTGAGGCAAATCTTTGTTAATGTCCAATATGTGAGTGTTGTGTGTTTAAGCTTGTCTCAATGCACAGCTATGGAACACAATGCTCAATGGTGTGGCACGAAGGCAACAGCTCATCTTAAAACATGAATGTCTAATGGCCCGATTAAATCTTTGTCTGCTTGAATTGAATGATGGCTTCACTGTTTTCCAGATGTCCCACTTTTTTGCTTTCACAACTCCCTCCTTTAAAAAAAAAAAAGACACATAATACCCAAGATGCAACACGATGTGGACTTTGTATGACCCTGTCTGCCATGATGGCGACGTCTGCCGCAGGCGGAGTCACATATCGGTCCAATCGGAGCACTGGTGAGTGACGTGATTAAAGAAGCGTTGCAAAACAAATTCAGTAAAAACGACGACTCCAAACACTCCAAAGCTGCTCAGTTTATTAATCTATGAAATCGGACAATGCCCCACTTTCATGTTTCATTTTATCATGCATCGGCGTTCCTGCTGTGTCAGTCGTACTCTCAAGTGGAATTTTTTTTTAGCGACCACCTTTGTTTCACGACTTTGCGGGTGATTTGTACTGTTTACAGGTCATTGGTGGTGCAGAGAAGTGGAGCCAAGTTTGTAATGAGCTGACACTTGGTTCCACATAAAGAACACCTTGCCGGCCTTTGGCCCCATACAGCTGCAAAGCCAGAAAGAATGTAGCGCATTAAGTGCCGCCCCCTGTTGCCTCCCCTTTGTGAGGCTGCCACCTGACATTAAACTGCTTCACTTTGGTCGGGCCGGCAAGGTCAAGGGCTAAAACAAAGAACTTGAGACTTGATAGACATCTCTATGCTGTTGTTGTACATTGGGCACTGTATTTTCTATTTCCGATTATTTGCTGTAATGTTTTGCAACAGTGTAAATAAATAAAAAAATAGAGGTCTTGTCATCATAACCAAAAAAAATGTTAACACTACTGAAATGCATAAAGGGTATGTTTCTGAATATAGCATATGTTGAGCTTTACTCACTAATTATTCTTCCATTTTTTTGTGAGATCGATCAAAATCATCATGTTCAAAGTAAAATTACATTTTCAAAAGCAACATAAGGGAGGCCAAAAGCAAAAGTGATAAATGCTGTTACAGGCAGACAGACAGACATGCAGACGGACAGGCAGACAGACAGACAGGCAGACAGACAGACAGACAGACACACAGACATGCAGGCAGACAGATAGACAGACAGGCAGACAGGCAGACAGACAGACAGACAGACAGACAGACAGACAGACACACAGACATGCAGGCAGACAGATAGACAGGCAGGCAGACAGGCAGACAGATAGACAGACAGACAGGCAGACAGACAGACAGACAGACACACAGACATGCAGGCAGACAGGCAGGCAGACAGGCAGGCAGACAGGCAGACAGGCAGACAGATAGACAGACAGACAGACAGACAGACAGACAGACAGACAGACAGGCAGACAGATAGACAGGCAGGCAGACAGGCAGGCAGACAGAAAGCTTTGAATGCTCAGAATATTTTCTTCTTCTATAACATTCTTCTCGTGAAGCTCGTTTTTTCAGTAAATCAAGGACAGTGAGGTGGACATGGTGTGATTACTTAGGAAGTAATCACAATGGGCCTGCCACGTGTCTGATGAAGACTGATAAATATTGTGGAGTGCTTAAGGTCTTCTGTTTGTGCCTAGCAATGACTATGGTAAAGAAAAATGTCCTTGGCCTGGCAATATCTCTACCAACAACGCAGGTGCATTGAGGAAGATATTAATGATCTTTGATTAGCTAGAGAGATTTTTGTTTAGATATATCAATCACATTAGCGGGATATTGACTTTAAAACTACAGCAACTCAACAAATTTTGAGAATAAAGCTATTATGGAACCTAAAGTTAAAAAAGTGTTGATTTAAAATGTGTATGTGCAGGTTGAATAACACTGCAGAGTGACCTAAACAAGAAATATGCCCAAGGCAAAACATATCAATTGCACATTCAACAACAATTCAACAAGAGGACCAGTGCATGAGGGCTGCAACATGGTACTATTTCCTGTTCTTGCAAGAACAGCTACATCACTGTGTTTTATGCACCAGTGTCTAACTGTTTTGTGTTTACTGTAAATTAAGGCTTCATCTTGATAACCGCAGCACGAGAACGTCTTATCTGTCTGCACTGTTCCTCATACCTGATGGCCGCCATACTCTGACTTATGTTCTGACTGTCCAGCTGACTATGAACTCCGCCTCACCCTCGCAGTCCTTCGGGCACAGTGCTGCTGAATATTGTTTTCCTGGCAGAGAAGCCGTCAGCCAGAACGAGCATGCAGCTGCACCCAAACACCTAACAATAGAAAGCTTGTTCTGGGGCAGAAAAAGGCCCTGGTCCCCCTTTTGGGAAAGGGGGCCATGTGAGCGGGTGGTCAAATATTTTGGGGCTTTTAAAAAGGATAATCCTCTGTGATGTTTCTTTGACTTCTATGTGCTCTTTATGTATGTAATCACAATTTATTCATTATTTTTTATTGTCATAAATGGCATAAAGCAATGAATGTGTAAAAGTGAATTATAACGGAAGATCAAAACAAATGTATGGAGCTTGCCCAAAGCCTTGATAAAAGGGGTGCAGCAGCAGAGTGCGAGCTACGGAAAAAACATGCCTTAGAGATTTAGATTTGCTGGTGGAAAATATCCGTACATACAAAAATGACACAAAAATTAACAAAATGAGAAAAAAATTCTATCATTGCACTAATCACTCAAATGTTTTTAATTTTTAGCTAACATATTTTTGCACGACCAATGACCAATTGAAATGCAGTTTAGCAAACTACTTCAGTAAGCCTTCATTGCAAAATTCTTACGATAAGACACACTGCTCATGTTTTTCATTTCATTTTTGAGCTCCCTGAAAGTCATTAACCAAAGGAAAGAAACTATGCACACACATTCACACACAGATTTGTGCACGGATACTTCTCTGTTGGAAATATTTGCCAATTAGCAAGTTGCAAGCTTGGAGTGGTAATTAGGCTTTCCAGTCGGCTGCTGCCTGTGTACAAGCTTAGCCGAGACAGGTCCGAAGCTAACCGCCTCGCTTTTTGTCCAGCAATTATGTCAGGTCCCTGTGTCACAGTACAGACGTGACCAATTAGCTGTGCCAACCGAAAGTGAAAGACGGGGATTATGGCAGAAGGATGAAAAAGAAGACAGAGGACGAGTGTGGGGGCAAGTAGTGGAGGATGGTCTACTGGGAAAAACACAGAATAAAAGGGAAGCTTTGGAAAGAGTTAGTTGATATAAGCAGCTTGAAACAGAAGAGGTTTATTTATTCTCTAGCTGTATGATCATGTATGGCATCCAACATGCTACTATAATAATGCTTTTTGATATTTATGCTAATCCCACTGCCCTGACCAAGTAAGAATAAGAAATTAATCTTTAGAGATGCCTCAATAACTCTTGCATGCTTTATGTGGCATATTTTGCTAAAATATGGCTTGCAACCAATTAATTTTTCGAACACTGAGCAATGTGACACTGTGTCAATAGCTGTGATTCATCTTGGCATTTGGCCATGCTTTGTGAAAACCTAAATGATGAAGGGCATCACATAATAAGGTAAATGTGCAGTGCAAATTTACATTTTACAATGTTTGTTGTCTTTGTATGGCTAATGTTTTTTCCAACATGAAAGCAAAAACAGTCAACAACAGTCAAGCAACAATGACCCAAATTTACAACAGAATTAGCTGAGGTTAAATTCATTCTGCATGCTTCAACAACATGAAAATTCTCTGGTGAAACTTCCCGGAAAATGTTACCAAAAATGTCTGCTCTACTGACGACAGCGATCAGTGACCCAGTCTGAGGCTGCTGCTTTAATTGGACATAGTACAGGAGAAAGAGAAAAGCCAAAGGACAAGAAGCAAGCAGCAGATGACTTTTCTGCTGCAAGTGTTAATGGTTTTGAAAGACACTATAAAAGGCATCGTTGACTGTGTGAACTAAAAACGCTTTCGATCTGTGACGTCTCTGTAAGCTGAACCATTTTGACAGCGAGATAATGTGAAATTAGAATGATTTATTCCATAGTTTCAGATTATATTATATAATACAGATTAATACTGATGAATAATTTACCTTTCTGGTCTAAATATGGCAGATTACCTCAACTCACTTACAGCAACACTTCTAATAACCACACAGAACTTATCCACTGTGGGAGCATTAAAAATAGATGAACTGTGGGTAACTTCTCCCAAGGATCAATATCCACTCATCAGCTGCCTGTAGCTATAAAGATGAACGATAGCATTCCAAAAAATAGAATTACACTCAGTGCTACTTTAAATGTCCTCAGGCTTTTCCAAGTAAGCTCTAAACCTGTCTGGAAACAACAACATCAAATCAGAGCGCTTGGATAAAAAGGAAGAATTCCTGCATAGTTACCAAAAAGTATTAGTAAAATTATAGAAAATTGAATACCAACAATATATAGTAAATGTCTAGAAGTAATAATCAAGAAGGATGGATCAAAATGTGGAATTGCTTTGGACAACTCAGGGTGCTCTCTTTATGGAGTTCTCTATTAAAATGATCTATATTGGGGAGTAAATATAAGGTTCATGCTGGTGATTTATGTTACTATGGGAACACTACATCTATTTATAGACTAAACGTCTTAGTCACACATACAGAAAAAGTCAAGGCAGGGTCACATTTCTTAAATAATTTAATTGCAAAAGGGTCATTTTAAAAATATTTCTACAAGAATGCATCATCATTTTTAGTCATTTGTTGTGTATGTCTGCACCATTAAATACATCTCAGTGTTTTTCAAAGAGGAATCAACAACTGCATCTTTTTGCACTTTGTTTTTTTCATGTCTTGTTTGACTCTATATGAAACATGTCATGTCTTACATGTTTTTTGAAAAAACGACCAAAACACTGGGCTTGTTAGAAGAAGTCTGTAAGCTACTAATATAGATAGATAGATATAGGCTATGAAGACAAAAGTGTGAAGTGATGTCATGGAAACAGCATGTCTGACAATGAGCAGGCTGATTCAAAACATGGAAAGTAAGGACAAAGGAATGTCAGATGTTAGGACAAGCTTCTATTGGCGCACAAAGACATATCTGACTAGAATGTTTAAATGTGTCTGGATAAAATGACAAGCCTTTTCACCTCTCAGTCTTATGTTACAATACATTTCAGCCATGAGCAGTCAAGAGAATAAAAAAAAAAAAGAAAACTGAATGGGTTTGTTCCCTCTTTGTGAAAGTTAAACATTAAACACTCCCATGAAGGTGTGAGAAAATCTATTCAAAGATTAATTGTTTGCAGTTGATGTGTTGGCAGCATAATCATTTAAAGATGCTCCACAGTGCCAGTTGAGCTCATCACTCACGCTTGGTTGGGTTTCGGTGAAAACAACTGCAGACCTCGAACGCATGTGCAATATGTCAATAGTTCAAGGGAGCTCCAAAGTGCTGCCGTTTTTTTTTATAGCTCAGCCCTTCTCTGAGCCCATCTTTGTTTTATCAACTCTGTAATGCCTGGTTTGCAGCAATGGATTTAGTTTTTAGGTTCTGGAGGAGTAAATAAGCAAATACCAAGAAAATACAGTTAGATGCATATTACTGGAAGACTGGTAAAATATTGAATTCTTTTAATCCGATTTTTCGTTCGTAAAACCTTTACTCTTGTGAAGTTGTATTTCTTAATAGATATGATAATGCAGATAAAATGTCTGCCATTTTCCCATTTTGCTCCATAATAACACTGACACTGACGGCTAGAGTAACAGTTTTGCAAGTAGTTACTGTAAAATATGAGGCAATTATCAAGGGAAGAAAACACTATGTTGATTTGCATAATATCTGACAGCTTTCCAACAGGCTGACAAACTTGGAGGATGCTGCCATTACACTCCTCACAGATATGACCCAAAAACTAAAAAAGAGGAGCAGCTGCTATCATTTAGGACAAAGGGGTGTACAGAGTCCTGCTGTTGATCCTGCGTTGTACTAATCATGCAGCAGTCTGAGCTCAGACATGATGATTGCAGGTCAGACAGGAAATTAAGAGAGATAATGATGGGTCAGCCTGTCATATGTCTGTACTTGCTGTATCCTGACAATGCCAGATTGGCTGCCATGGTAATCAACCTGACAGGTACAGACCAAAAGGTTTCTCCTCTTGACGGTTCAAGATTCTCTGATGAGATGGAAAAGCATGAGCCCTGTGAAAGAGCTCTGCCTTTAGGTCAGCTTTAATGATTGACAGGCAGGTTGACAAGTCTGACACAGCACTATGTCAAGGTTTTAACCACTATGGTATGTAAGGCTGGCTGGCAGGATGATGAATTATTGGAAATGTAACACTCAAGAGACAGTGATAAACCGATGACATGCATTAAGGTGCCTGGAAGACGATTAGTGATAGCCCAGTGCTTTGCAAAACACTCTTTATGTCAAGATTGAGAGTGGATTGAGAAAGATAAATACCCAGTTCAGGTGGAATCTTAAGCACACCTACAGAGACACTTGCACAAGGAGCAAAAGGTGATTACAGCATTTGTACACCAGCGGTCTAATTATTACTCTGTCTCTTCCTCTTACACTCTGAGTTGCTTTATGTTAATTTCACTCTGACTCAAACATTTCACAACACCTTTGTTTTGTCAAAACACATATTTTCTTTTGTTATTTATAATATTTTTGTTACAAAACATGTACAGGCTGTTTAGAACAACAACAAAAATACAATATCCAATTTATATGTAATTTCTTTAGTTTTAATGAGAATCCTCTTGAAATTCCTCTTGCTTCTGATTGTTCCAAAGATGTTCCAAATGGCCAAAGGTCCATCTGGTTTGGTGCAGGGGAAGGATTGGTGGGTGAGGTACAAATAAATACATAGGGCAGGATGTCAAGAAATTAAAACAAGAATTTTGATTATTCTAAATCCAGGTAATAGTAAGTAGAAAGAAAGATGTCCATCTTGGTTTCTCTCAGTTTCAGTATGATGCATACATATATACTTATATATATATGTGGAAGTCCAAAGTTCTTTTTTTTAATTCAATACAAAAGAATGTTTAACAGTTGTCCACAGAATATAGCGTCATTTTTGCTCCATGTCACGGTTCAGTTCATGCTAACTTCTCCACGTTGGCAAATAGCGGAAGCTGTATTGTACAGTATATTTGTGTGCAACTTACACACGCGCAATACCAAGCACACTGTATCATCCATCATACACACACGCACATGTGCACACTCGGTACAAAAAAAACACACAAAAGGCCAAGTGGTCTGTCTACTGTGTAGCCACAGTCCCTTGTTTTCCCATAATCACATGAAGCGTCCATTAGGGGATTACTTAGGTTTGACCAGCCGTTTTAAGTCAAAAATCTCCAAACGTTGTGTAAAAAATGGAAAAGATGTGTGTAGAGAAATGAAAAGGTATTATGTAGAAACACAGAAAACAGTTAATGAACAAGTAATCCCAAACTAAGACCTGAGTCCTTTCAGGTCATGGTAGAGAGGTCATTTGGTGACCTTTAGTGGATTTAGCAGCCAAAACAATTCTCCAAAATGTGGCTGCCATTCTTTCACCCTCTGACCTCTGTCATCTTCCCTTCCACTGGCCTGAGCCCACAAAAGTTCTGCCTCCCTAGCAAGTGCCCTTTTTGGATAACACACCTTCAATATGAAGATGGAAAAACACATATGTGCATAAAAAAATACAAATAAAGTTCAACTGGAATATATTCTGCCCTCGATGAGGTCAAAAATCTGTGATTTTCAATTTGTGTTTCTGATGTTTGAAACCAGTGAGTTTTATTATCTACTGCGTTCATGCCCATTATAGATGGGTTTGACTTGCTTAAAAGGTGCGGCACAAGTATCGGGAGTGAATCATTTTGGGGTAAGGCCACCCACACGAGAACTCATGCAAATCCATTTGACATGGAAAATGGAGATGCACGGGGCAAGGTTTTGTTGTTTTTGAAAAAAAAAATAATAATAATAACAAAACACACAAGTTCTTGTTGGATGGAAAAAGAAACAATGGTAAATAATAAAAACAGGCAAAAGTGAAATTGTAGTGAAAAAGGGAGAAAATGACTAGTCACAGGCACTGCAAGCCCGTGTTATTGTGTCTAATTGGAAGAGATGGGTCAGGCAGCTAGGGTTTTCCAATGGCTCTTTCTGGCACAGTTCATTCCCTTGTGTCTGTCTGGCTGTCCATTTGCTGCATCAGTTTATTTGTCCCATAGGTGCTCACACTTGAACAGGAAGTGTTTGGTTCATCTGTAGTCTCATGTCCTGAATGCTCCCAAGAATCTTCTTCTGGTGTCCAGCTAGTGTAACTCCTATCCGCAACAGGTCCCTGAAAAAGAAAAGTTAACAGGTGGGTTAGTCATAGGGCATGTGGACAGACATGACAGAAAATTTCACTTTCACCCATAAACAAATAAATAGAACAGCAGGTGCAAATGGAAACAGGTGAACCTTTGCCATCAGAAAGCCTCTAGAGGGTATGTCAACAAAACAAGGACACTTATCCAAATGCAGCAAATTCTGGGTAATGCAGAATATGTTCGTTGCCCAGCAGTTTTCAAAAAGCTATACATTTATAGTCAATTATTAACAGGAGCCGTTTGCCACTGTTCTCCTTCTGTCAGACGTCAGGCTTTCTGTTGCTTGGCGCTGCGATAAAAGCAGAAGGTTTTTTATCGTATTAGTCTGATTACTTAATGTTGGTATCATGCACTTTTCAAATCTATGTGTTTTTATATTTTTTCTTTTCCTTTGAACACTAATCAAGTACTTATCTATCTACTCTAATGAAGCTTGATGGTCTAAGGCTTTTAGTCACAGCTATCTACTCAAAAATACTGGAGTGCCTAATATCAGGTTTGTGTGTGGCAAAATATGAAAATGTTGACATATGGTTAAAATTACTGCAACCATAAAATGTCTTGAGAGAGCGCACCTACGTTGGGAGTCATTAGCCAGACTCCATAATCGAATCATCATGGCTTTGTTTAGTTTAACACTGTGCTTTTCCGCTCACTTGTTTGATTTCCCCAGTTGATAGCTGAGCAAAGAGCGGCTGGCGTCTAGGCCAGCGATTAACTGATTGTTGGGTCTCTGCCACAGTCTGCGCCCTTTCCATTCAGTCACACTCTCAGATACTGTATAATCTAATATTACATGTGATTGCCTTGAACTCTGCATCCCTCAATGACTGTCTTTCTTTAAACGTGAACTGATACATACACAGTCCCATGCAGCCTGAGCATTTATATGCAATCTGCATATCCAACCTCTCCAAAGCCAATAATAAATAACAATAAATGGTGTTTTCTTTTTTTAAGCATCCCCATCAGTGCAGCAATGGAGGATGAAATGATAATAAATGGGGACCATTAGAGGAATTACTGGCCATTAAGGGCAACACAGAGTCACAGTACAGCACACCTGTCAGCCTGCTCAAATTGAAACAAATTACCCCCGCCTCCACTGCCTATTATGCAGATAATGAGGATGATTTATTTATCATTATCATCCTAATTCATTCATTTGATCATCACCAGCCTCCAATTTTCCGAAGATTCCATTACATCATTTCCTGTTTGTAAACACACAGGGAAGTAGTAAAGGCATCAAGGTCGGCCAATGAACGCATTTAAGGAAACCAGCAGGATTATTAGAAATGATTAAGACTTGTTAACTTGTGCAGCAGATGATATTAGCCTCCTACCTATTACATAAACATTTTCACTGCACCAAAAATCTGATTTGTGGGCTTTTTTTCCTACTCTCTTTCTCTCTCTCTCGTCTTGATCTGGTGCCAGGATAACGTCTATGGACTTCTCTATAACCCACTCTGGATAAATATTTGAAGGCCTGATGCTCTAAATTTATGGGATAATTGCTAAACCATTTTATTAAATAACATTAAAATGTTACAGTGTTATATATTCATTTTAATGTTATGTCTCTTACAAACTGTGCCCATGTTTCAAAATCTCATCAGGCTTAATTTAGCCATAGGATGTTTAATTCCCACAAGGTCAATCTATATAACACTAATTTGACTCAAACTTAGCCCAGTCAATCACCAGAGGCCTGATTAACTGACTTCAACCCCCCCGAAACTCACTCTGCTGTCATCTGGGCCACCAGGTCAAAGGAAGCGAATCCGGCGTTGACGAAGTTGTCACGGTAACGACTCATCTTGATGGCGTCCAGCCAGTCCCCCACAGTGGTGAAAGTAGTATAGTCAGGCACACAGCGGTCAAGCAATGGCTGAGAGACCCTACAATAAGGGGGAATGAGGAGAAAGAGAAAGAGAGAGGGTTAAGGTCTTGTGTCTCTGCCAGGCCAACCTCGCACCCAAAAGCCCCAGCTGAGTGCCACCTCTCCCCCTCTCCTCTCCCCTTTCTCCTCTCCTCATCTCCCATGTAAGGAGCTGTGTGCAAGGGGGTAGGGTGGGGGTTGATGGGCACTATTGTCTCTGTGGGGACTGGCTGGAGGCTTGGCTGGTTGACATGAGGTTTGTCTATTCAGACTGAAGGTCAGTATTCAGTTTGACTTTGAATGCTGACCAACCATCATTGAAATGTACACGAAGATGACAATATTATGACAATAAGCAGACCGCTTTGTGAAATTATGAAACCATTTAACTGGGACAATGGTCAATTCTCTGCAGCCAGATATCTCAGTACTTCTCGAAATCCAATCAAAGTGACCACCTGCAAATATAGTTACAATCTGAACACTGTATTGCATGTGGCTTCACAACTCAGTTTTGTGTTATCTGTTATACATTATATCAGACTTTACCATTGTCTCACAGTACTGTAATGCATGTGTTCTTTATGGCATGTCCTAGTGTTTGATGAGACAAATTATTTTATGAAAAACATTCATTCCCACAGAGGTGGAGAGACATTTGGGCAAAATAGTTCATAAAAACGAGGAATGTCTCTGCAATGTAAGCACAGGTGTCTATGCGATTGTCTAAGTTTGAATCACCAACAAGGGAATACTTGCAACAAATGGTCAAAATCCTTTGCAAATGTTCTCATTTCTCTGTGGATTTATATGTGTAAGTGTCGTATTGATGTGTTTTTAAGCAACTGTTATGAATAAAAAATTAGGTTTTGTGAAGAAAGAAGGGAAAAGCCCTACAAACAAGTGTCTTTTACATGTTTTTGCTCAACTATAACAAGTAAAAAAAATATATAAAAAAAATATCATTCTGTGATCAAGTCTCCAGATAGCGAGGCCACCTTGAAAGTTTTAATAAAACTGTGCTACAAGCAAGAGCAAGTGTGTGGCTGAAGAGCAGTAAAGGTGGAGGAGGCACAGGGGTAACTGGGAGGTGTCCACATAGGAGAGTGAGGAGGTTCAGAGAAAGAGCACCACTGTCTCTGCTGTGCTCTGTTGATCCTGTCATCCTTTTTGATGGCATTAGATTCATTAACAATTTAAAGGGAAAGAAGGGAAAAAAGAGAATGCAGAAAGGGGGAGTTAATAACAGTGATACAGAGGCTCCATTGAGTGGTGTAGATGGAGTGATTTTTAATAAGGCCTGCGCTTGGGAGCCCATGGCCCCAGGCCGTTGTTAATGCAAAACTCTGGCTTCTCTTAATAGAGTATTGTTAGTCGTCTTTCTATAAAGTTGACTTCAAAAGGGTCCAGACAGTTGCTTGCCAGATGTGAGCCTCAAGCAGAAGCACAGCAGGGAGCTTCACAGAACTGTACATGAGTGAGTCAGGCGGCTAGAAGCTGCTAATGTATAGTGATGGGCTGTCACAGTTCCTTCACAAAGTTAGATTACTGTTGGGTGTGAGAATGTTTGTATTTGTAAGCATTGATAAATAATTCATGACACTATAGCTCAACAAGTGCTATGTTGCCAGCACTAAAGAGACCTGCAGAACTCATTTTGTGTAGAAGAATTAAAAAGCCAGACAGTGCACAAACCTACAATCACTCTTTGGTGGCGGCTAGGACAATGGTAACTCTCTTAGACTTTCAGCAGGAGGCCATCTCTCTGCTGGCCTGTTTAAAATCTTGTTAGAGGCTAATTAAAAGGCGCTACTATCCCTTTTTTGCTTTGCCTTAATCGAACTAATTAACTGCAAGCTTAATCTTCTAAGAACGTCACTCCAGCAGCCAACCGAGACCCCAGTTTTCCTCCTGAGCCCAACCCAGGATTGTCTGGAGCCCTCCCATAAGACACAAAGACCCTGATGGTGGGATGGATAGGTAGGTCATCTCCCTCTAATTCAGTCTAACTCTGCCACCTTGGATCCTCTAAGTACTTTCCAAGAAACAGTTTGACAAAGATAATAAAAAGGCTAAATGTAGATGTCATGATTGAACTTAAAAGGTTGTTCATTGTAAAAGAAAGAAGCTTGTTTAGAGCCTCACAGCATGAACTACAATTACACAATGGTAACAAGCCTCAACAAAGATTACTTATTTTTTTGGAAAGCTGCAATGTATCTGTGATGCAATAATTGTAATTGGGCATAATTGCCCTTTATGTTGTTTTCTAATCTACCTAATAAGCCTTAACAAGAACCTCTTGGGACTCTAAGACAAACAATGCCACAGTGAGTTTTTGTAATTATAAGTTTAATGAAACATAGAGAAACGGTACTTGCATCCATGAAGTACACCATTTATCAAGCTAAACCCTTGCCTATCCTATACTGGGATCATATTGAAGGTAGCCAATTTTTCATTCTTAGTGCTGCTTACCCAGAGGACTGTGTGCTGTTGGTGACCACTTTGAGGCTGGCTGCGTTGCGGATAAGCTTGTCCAGTGTCGCCACAATCTGGGTGAATTTGGGTCGTAGGTTCCTTTCTTTGACCCAGCAGTCCAACATGAGCTGGTGTAGCGCTGTAGGGCAGTCCATTGGAGGGGGCAGTCGATAGTCCTGCTCCACTGCATTTATCACCTGAGGAGGTAGGAGAGGTATCACAATCATTTTAATCACTAGGATTGGTGAAGGACAAAACAGCATATTACACAGAAATCATAGGTGAGAAGAACAAAAATGGCCTCCAAAGGACTTGAACTAAAGTAATAATTTCTTTTATTTTGTTGTTGGAAACTTACATCCTGATTGCTCATGTCCCAGTATGGTCGCTCCCCGTATGACATCACTTCCCACATGACAATACCGTAGCTCCACACATCACTGGCTGAAGTAAATTTCCTGTAGGCAATGGCCTCAGGGGCCGTCCAGCGAATGGGAATTTTTCCTCCCTGTGGATATGCGAATGAGTAGGTGAGCATGAAATACTGGAGGGATGGAGCACAAACACAGATCACACACATACAAGAGGGGAAGAGAGAGGGTGAGAAAACAGTCCAAGGCAAACATTGGTGTAGAACACAAGGGTGCATGCTACAGTACCACACGGTCACATACGCACAAGGTTAGAAACAGTTACAACACATGACATTCACAGACATATGAACAGTTGAATGGACTACAGATAGATCTATAGTAATAATATTATTATGCATAACAGCAGTTGATTACTAAGATGATCCACATACCTAATGGTTATAAACTACAATAAAAAGATTTATGGTTAAATACAAAAAAAGCTTGATCCTCACTCACCAGTGAGCTTGTGTAGGTGGGATCTGTTGGGTCATCTTCGAGGAAACGGGACAGACCGAAGTCAGACACTTTGCATACTAGATTACTGTTGACTAAAATGTTGCGGGCAGCCAGGTCTCTGTGCACATAGTTCATATCTGACAGATACTTCATGCCTGCTGCAATGCCGCGCAGCATACCAACCAGCTGGATGACTGTGAACTGACCATCATTGAGCTGCAAAAGAAAAAAAACACACAAATAAATGTTAGATCAGATCTTTTTGCTAGTGTTTCCTTTACCTTTCTCAGATAGATTTCGCATAAAGGTGTATGATGTGACTCATTAATTGCAATACATTGAAGATATGCAATGTTGCTTCACTAATTACATTTATCACTTATCATTAATAAGAGATAATAACAATAACATAAAAACTAAAAAGACAAATATGATTTGCAATTAGCTTTATTTGTCAATTTTCTTACCCTTAAGAAAGAGTCAAGTGCTCCATTCTCCATGAACTCAGTCACAATCATGACTGGCCGACTTTTGGTAACTACTCCCTCCAGGCGAATAATGTTGGGGTGGTCAAACTGGCCCATGATGGAGGCTTCTGAAAGGAAGTCTCTTCTCTGGCGGTCAGTGTAGCCCACCTTGAGAGTCTTGATAGCTACGATGATCTCTCTGCGCCCTGGCAGCTTGAGGCGACCACGGCACACTTCTCCAAATTCTCCTGCGATAGAGCCCATGTGGGAACAGCCAGAGGAATAATGGACAGACAGAGAGAGAAAGAGGGAAAGGGAGAGAGGCAATGATGGAAAAGTGGAGGAGAGTGGGGGAAAAGAGGGGACAGTTAACTGGTTAGAACCAAGGAGCAAGGGAAGGGTAGCAGGAAGGGCTGGTTTAAGGGGAGAGGACTGCGAAATAAGCCAGGACTCTAGGCCACTTTCAAAAGAATGGTGGTGATAGGATGGGGCCAAACTGAGGTTTTGTGCTGTTAGGCTACAGATTAAAAGAAATATAATGACTAGCATGGCTTAATGGTGGCAGGTGAAATGTATTTGTGGCAAAAACCATGTTGAAACTAATAAAAAAAAAAAAAATCAAAATCAGTCAAATCATTGAAATGAAGCCGGCAGAAACAGGAAAAGATATGGGAGAAGCGGAACTAAGCATCAGTGTGGCCTGAAAAGCGGGCACAGGAAGAGGAGACAGGTGGAGAGAGGAGTTTGGGGGTTTTGGGAGTTGAGGACACTTGACGTTTAGAGCCTACACCAAGCATGTGCAACAGTGCGTGTGCAAGAAAATTATGCAATGGCAACAATATAGATTATGAGGAGTGGTTGGAGGTGGAGAGGAGTGAAGGACGTGAAATGATGATGAAATAATGGAGGGATTGATTAAGGAAGGGGTAGAGCAGAGGAAGGGGGACAAGGGAGACAGGGGTTGAGGACTTGTCACTTTAAAGGCGAATGCTGGGAAGCGACGGGTTTTCAAGTAGCAGTAGCCTCAGCAGTAGAAGAGCTCTCGTAGTAGTAGCAGTAGTATTGGTAGTAGCAGAAGCAGTAGGGACTCCCATCTCTGCCTTCACAATGTCCTCAGATACAATTCTAACAAATGACTTTGACTTTTCCTGCAGCTTTTGAGCAAAGACATTACTATCAGTAAATCAAAAACAAAAGATAAGTCACTTTCTATATAGCATCAAAATGACTATTATGGGGACACAACCACACTGTGCAAAAAATCAAAGTGCATTGTACAGTGATCCCTGTGAAGGGTTTTTATTCACTATATACTGGGCAGGGAAGGGGATGGCCAATCCTGGACTGGAAGGGTGTGCAATTTGTGTTTGAAAATTTGCTTCATGTTTCTTGATCACTGGACATAAAAATTTTAAACTCAGCATCACTAGCAAGAGCTCCAATCAAAATGTCTTGTGTACATATTTGTGGACCAGAAACTGTTTCTATAATCCAAATCCAAAACACTCAATAAAAAGAAAATGTATTCAAAAATATAATCTAACTGTTATTACAAAAACATTGTGGAATAATAGTGGTTATGCTGATATAATTTTCCATTCCAGGATTGGATTTTAATTTAAAGAAAGATGTAAAAGAACAGTTTTCCACACATAAGGTAAGATACTACCTCCTATGCACACAGCATAGTGAACAACAAAGGAGTGCTATGACTGGGAGTCAGGCTAACTCAAAGATTACCAATCTAACACAGCTAAAAACACAGGACAGTCTTGACATCTATTTAAGGGGGTTCCTAGCAGGTGATAGGTGAAGGGAGGAGGAAGGGGCGAGATGAGGACTAGCGATGAATTGAGTTAAAGTACCGCTTGGTGTGAAGTCCTCTAACGGAATGGCCTGGAGGTGACTAGCAGTCTTCCCCCTGTAGCTCAGGAGCTTTGGTGGGTTACCTGCGCCAATGACCTCCTCGATCTTCACGCAGGAAACATCAATCTCCTTGGCAAACTCGCGCACAGCTTCATTAGGGTCTTCATATGTGAAGGGGTCAATGTAGACTTTCATTCCCGGCGTTACTATGGGGGATTCAGTAGCAAGAACAGGGAAAGTGAATCGATGCGGCCACAATCTCATGAAATAAAAGTCAGTATGCATCTAACTCAACAGTCTGTCGCAATATTTTTTATAATTGTAAAGCCACGCAAAACTCAAGATGCACTATAGAAAGTAATTTTGTTATCGCCAAAAAGAAATAGCTTAGAGACTTACTGTATTGCTGCAGTTTCTCTGTGTACTCTGACTCTGAGCCATTTCTCTGCTTCCTGTTGAGATGGATTGAAAACACAAAGTGAATGACTGATTCAACAAAGGCATGAAAAGACAAGAGAAACCTCATTTCTGCATAACACAAGTCGCTTAACAAGGTGTACAGTTTGCATACAGAGTACATAAAGACTGCAATGACTAGTTGCAGCATTATCTTTATAGAGAGTGGAGAAAATAGGAAGAGACAAAATCATATCATTGTCTGAAGCAGTAAAGATCATTCAGAGACATAAATCTCAAAAAACACAATTAGCTCTTCTCAGTATACTCTGTTGACTCGGTTTAATTCAATACTCAAAAACATTTTCTTATGGATTACAATTCCATTGCTGTATCAATACTAGAAATCAATACTACCTCTTCCATTTTCCTCCACATTCACATCTCTGTCTCATGTCTCTATTGCTGTATCTACATAATTCTGTGTTTTCATTCTGTATTGTGTACAGACTGGAAAGAGGTGCAACGACGACGATAGTAAGATGGGGGAGGGTTGTAGAAATTACATGTTAATGTGCTGCCTTTGTTGTCTAACCAGTATCCAGGGCAATAATACCCAATGGTGATTTGCATCTCATTTCAAATTCTAATTTAGTTTCCGGAATATGCCGAATCTGTGTTTTGTATTATTACTGTTTCTTCTATGGCAGTTAGAGTTGTGGCTAAGCCAAGACCCTCAGAGAGACACAAGCGGTGTGAATAAAGAAGGGAGGAGAAGAAAAAGGGGAGCCAGGGAGATTATTATTCAGTGTAGCATGACCGATGCCCACGCTTGTCAGCTACTGCCTGAACTGGCTTGTGGAGGAAACCCAGTGGGCGCTAGTCAGTGGTGGGTGCTACACTCATTGTATATGCACAAGGTGGACACACACACTACATTCACTGCCTGACAATTGAGAGCTATAGGGATAAACGAAAGTGGTTAGACCTGGCTGATGCAATGTCAGGGTTTTTAAAAGATGTGAGCAGTGACTCGCATCCTCAGTCAATTGGGCCCAGTAGACGGGGCTGCATCTGGGTTCTTTGTGGTCAGAAAAGTACACAGTTGATTGGGAGCACAGGGCCATAAGGGCAAGTCTATCAGACCCAACATCTGCTCCACCATGCTGTGTCCAGTGAGTGTGAAACTTTTCGGCCAAGGCTGTTTTCTATTCAAAAATTCTGAGAGCTAATCTCGCATTCAGGGGCTTCGCAGGTGCCACAGCAATCCACAAAGACTTTTTTGGGGTGATTTGGAGGACATGAAAATAAAGATGACATCTGAAGCAACAACTAGTCCTCAGAGTTTGAACACATCTATGGTTGCTATGGGTATTTTCTGACCTGAGGCAGACGATAGCTATGACCACAACAGCAATGATGAAGACGAAGGTGGCGGTGATTGATCCCACAATGAGTGGCCACAGCTCTTGCCATGTCTTTGGTGGGTCAGCTGAAAAGAGAAAGAGTTTTAATATTTACTAAAATCAAATTTCTACACATCCAAGAATGACCTCCCCAGCCTAACTGACCCCTCTGCCTACCTCAGGATATACACTTAAATAATTGAAAACATGCTTTGCACTCCATGTATCATATCTGATCATTATAATCCATATTAAAATGAAAAGATAGAAATCTACTATTAAATAATGCATTGAGCTGGATGTCATTGCTTAGTAATAAATACAGATAATGAGCTAAACTGGACCTGATCAGAATCATTGCTCTATCTTTTAGGGTGAGCTGCTTTCTGATTAAAGGCTTTGCTCTGGGTGAAAAGCACTGCTGCAAACCCTAAATATCCAAATTTAAATAACGAAGGCACATACTTTGAAGGTTGGTGCTGAAGTCGGCTGGGCTGCTGTAACGGCCATAACCCGCTACCGTTCTAGCTCGAACTTGTAGCACATAGGGAGTACCAGCCTTGAGGCCTTCAATTCGAGCGTTGCTTCTTTGGGCAGTCATTGTGTGTGCAATAGCTTCTCCTTGATCCTAAGAAGAAAGAAACAGGGAGAAATGTTATTTGGAGGCAACTTAATAAAGAAAACATGTACACTGGGTCTAGTCCTATCACAGTTTTGAGTCCCTAAAAAGAGGCAACTATGGGGTAAATAAGGGTAGGGGAGAAAAAAATTGCAATATAGAAAAGACCAAAGCAGAATAAAACATAGACATATAAAGGAACTGGAAGAAAGGATAGATAACAAGCTAATTAGGAGAATGTGACAGAGGAAGAAGAAAGAAGAAGAAAAACATTCCACAATTTTTTACAGTAACCATGTGTTTATCAGCAGAGGCATTGTTTTTCCACTTTTAAAGCAACACAAATAAATCAAAGACCCGAGTAAATGCACTAGATTGAATTAGAGGTGCTAAGCAATATTGCTGCTTACCTTTTCATGGTACTTAATCTCGTAATCCAGAATGATTCCGTTGGGCTTCTCCGGAGGCAACCAGGACAGGCTCATGGTGCTTGCTGTAGCCGCCATCAGGTGAACAGTGGGTACTGCAGAAGGAGCTACACAGGACAAAACAAACACAAGACAATCAGTCAGATGTATTTCTCACGCCGTGTCTTTTCATATTCTATGCCCTCTGTCTGTCCATACAAGTCCAAATCCAGTTTTGAGCAAAGGCTTTGTGAGGAGGTATGTCCGATAATTAGTATGCAGAACCATTCCCCACTAATGCCCAGATTGTCCCTCCCGGAGTCCTTGGGGAGGCAGAAGGGATGTCTAATTCTCCTGTGACATGAGAATAGAACTGCAAAACTGATAAACAATCTCTAGTACATTCCGTTTCCCTCAGAAGGAAGCAACTGCAGGGTGCCACACACATACAGATAGGCCCCATATTTTACAGTATGCTGGTGTACAACTGCTTAAGAAGAAAATAAAGGAGCACCATACCTATAATACTAGACCATAATAACGCAGTGAAAGTAGTGCACATGTGCATATAGACTGTTTATATAATTTACACAAAAGGAACTATAATGGTGGGCAAACAATTAAACATGAGGTATAAATTATAGGGACACTCCACCCACGAGAAAATTTCAAGCTTTGTTCACTTGTGTCTGTTCAGAGCTAAGTGCTGTCTGCCTTCTCCTGTTTTTCTAAGTTTGTGCTTGTTCGGCGCTCTGACTCACTCACTTGTCACGGTCAGCTCCATTGCGTGTGCTTTTTTTTATTATTTATTTCTTTTTTTTAAGTTCAACTGTCCAGTGGTACCATATTAAGTTTCTCACCATTTCCTATTTTGATTTCCTTCATGGTCAGTTTTTCATCTTTACTCAAGGCTTCCATCTACACCAACCTCATTCCGTTCTTCCCTTCCCCCCGTCTCACTCTCACTAGTTTTGTTAAAAGCTTTTTAATCCCCAGTTTTCAGCTCTTTTGATCCTCCCTTCGTATTTCCTTTCTCCCTCTGCTGCTTAAGTTTGAGGCTAGGCATCCTTGTGTTTCATAGTCTTCCCTGCTTCTCTGCCCAACGCTACCATTGCTCGGAGCCCCTCATTCTCCTCCACGAGACAATGCTTCCTGGGCAAATCCCCTGGTTACTTGAGCCAGGGGATTAGGGGTCCTCCTCTGGGACAAGAACTTGTTGTAACTATGGAGGTGGCCCCTGAAGCTTATCACCCCCGTTGTATTTATTTAGCTTCTTAAGAGGTGAGTTTGTATGAGGAGATGGTTCTTAGGACTACACCAGAAGGATAATCTGATCACAGCTGATGCTCTCTTGCCCCTTCCACTTTTTTTTTCTGACCTAGCACAGACATTAGTTGCTGTCAGCCCAGTGGCTGACCTGCTGTAAAACAAAGGCAGACCCACACTTTGGGTGCTGTGAGGTCTATAGATTCCAAGCAGAAGGCATTTGAAAGAGGCAGAAGCATTAGGGTAAAGGTGAGGAGGACATGGGCCATGAAGAGACAAGAGAAATGATGGAGGATGGAACAATAGATAATCCTGGGTGTGTAAGGCAGGCCAAAGAACAAATTTAACTTAGTGACTAAACACATCCATCACAATGTAAGAAACCTGGGAGACCATCTAAAAAGAACAAAGCTTTAAAGTAGGCTGGACAACATTGCACATTATATCTGCCTAAGTGATAAATGAGGCCTTCAGTCTGTCAAATATCTGTCAAATAAAGAGTCAAATATAGACTTTTTAGTATATCAGAAAATAAGTAGGTTTTTCAAAGTGTAGCAAAGCTTGAAAGGACTTAAGTTGAATTTTATTTAATCTGAGCCTTCAATGGCCTAGTTACCGCAGTTGCAGTAGTAGTGTTAGGTTGGAGGCAGTGGGCAGCTCCTTGAGGCTGAACTCTTTCAATATCCAATATTAACTATTGCTGTAATGTAAAAACAGAAGCACACTGTAGGCGTGTGAAAAGGTCCATCTCTAAGCTTATTTAGTAAAACCACTTCTTTCTCTATTACTGTTCCAAGGAAAATATACAACATACTCCTACAAGACACTGTTCACTGTTTCTTTAACCTAGAATGTTTTAATTGACATTCTTGTGTCTGTTTTGTCCTTGAGTCTTTGTGTCTTCAGGCCAAAATGGAACTTACCGGCCTGATTCGTGGTGATGTTCACTGCAGTGAATTGTGGCGTATAAGGGCTTTTGTTGGAGACGCCATTGACTGCTTGGATCTCAAAGCTGTACTGGGTGTGTGCTTGAAGATTACGGACAGTTACACGGCGCTGGGTAAGTCCCAGGTGCCGAGGAGAGATGTCCACATTGTCATCACATCGGGTGCACATTCCCCGCTCAGGCAGGCATTTTTTACAGATGATATTGTAGAATACATCATCCCGGCCGCCCAAGTCACGTGGATCGCTCCATTCCAGGACCAGGGAAGTCTCATTGACACTTGAGATCACACTGCGTGGTTGAGATGGAACAGCTGGGATGGGGGGAAGAGGTTTGGAATGAGAATTAATGTAATCTCTTCAGGAGTAAATAAATATGCCTTGATGATTGAAACACAACAATAACACATTCATACCATGGTTTGCACATCATTATCTATACAGTCATTATTCTGCTATTGCTATCAACACAATTCAAAAAATTCCCTTGCGCTGCAATGTTAATAAATCTTTTATGTATTCATACTGTTCAGGCAGCTATTCGGGGGAAAAAGGACAGGAGTTCAAATTTGAATAGCATTTTGTGCATGCAAGTGAAAAGTTCCAGGGGGAACAAATGTGACAAACTACTGGCAGAGCTTTGGTAATTCTTATCCAATTAAACTGCCTTATCTCTTGCAGCACTGTGGGAGAATCAGCCAACATCTCAGCAACAGAGGAAAGTATATAACCCTCCATTCACCCAAATCATTCACTGAAATATCTGTGAATAAATTATCTGTTAAAGTAAATATGCAAAGTTCCTCTAAACCCCCTCCTCAAAAGTTGTTCCACCTCTGTAGAAAAAAGGCTGTGTTAAGGAGAGATATGCTTTCTGTTGAGGCAGTTAGGGAAAGGGGTAGGACGATAAGGTTTTAAGGATAACGCTGGGAAAGCAAGCAGATTTGTTTGCTATCTGTGTGGCATGGTGGGAACAAACCCCTGACGGCTGATAAAAGCCACAGCGGCTACAATTCAAAGAGGGAAGTTTTGGAGGACATTTAGTTTACAGTAGGAGTTTAACTTTATGGCTGCCAATGTTGACTCTATCTCCACATGAGTTTTACAGGACTGCGTTTTGATTCAAAGATGACTGTACAAGTGATCAACCGATATATATCGGCCAGACGATATTTGCTGTGTTTTTATGTATCGGTATCGTCCGATACACAGCTGCTGCGTTTGCAAATAGTTTTTTCCAGGCATTATTTACAGACTGGCATCCACACAACTCTGTGTTGCAGTTCTAGTGTAGACCATGCACAGCCCCTCCCCCACAAGCAGAGTGCTGGAATCTGCTCTTCCAGACAACTGTAAGTTTTAAACCTTCAAAGCATCTTTTAACTGCTTGACTTAGCTGAAATATTGGCATACACTTTTAAAGTGCTGTTGCTCTGTTTTTTTTTTTTTTGGTAATAGGCTACATTTATTAGAAATGCAATGTTGTACTAGAGTCAGCAGATAAATCCGAATGAGGTACATTATGTTTCGTTTAAAAAAAGTTTAATTTGAGCAAATGAGCCAGTCTTTTGAAAGGCTCTTTGAAAAGGAACTGACTCACAAGATCCGACCTTTAAAGAGCAGTAAATCCCATCTAAACAATGTGTGCCTTCTCTGGTTGGCCGTTGCTATCATCATGATCATTGTGTCATTTTTATGAGGTAAAGCCAGTATTGGTTGCAAATATCGGCTCAAGAAAATCAGCAGACCATATCGGTCACCTGCTAATGCTGATGAAAAAAAAATGGCATCAGCACTAAAAAATCCATTTTGGTTGATCCCTAGACTGTACTTACTGGTGCAGGGGGATTCAGGCGAGTCTGTGTCCGAGCGGTAGTATCCATTTCGACAAGAGCACAGACTGGCTGCTCCTGAAGTGGCACGACTGTTGGCTGGACAAGGCAGGCAGAAACCGTCCCCCTGTTTGGACTTAAAGGTTCCAGGGCTGCAGGCTGATGGAGAAAAAGATAAAAAGACACAATTTTCAAAACGTCCAACTAAATCCTATAGTTGCACAGAATATCCAACCATACCCATTTTCTGGTGGTCTTTTGTTTTAATCTTTAGCTTTCAAATAGGGCCTGTGAGGACATGCAAATTGTTTTTGTGCTTTCACATGCCCCCCATGCTCTCCTGTTCCTCGCTAATGGCTAGCGCACTCTGTGTAGAAGTAAGGGAAAAGGGTTTTAAGCAGCATGTTGCTGTTTTCATAAGCCCATGCTCATGAGATGATGTCAACCCACATTACATACTCAACCATCAGAGACACAACTCTGGCATGTTACTTTCATCTGAATGCTCCCTTTTCAAAAGTTTTATATTTAAAGATATAAACAGTAAATGAAAGCCCACATGCGGATTGTACTGTGTACTAATAATGACCTGTGCATAAGAGAGATAAGATACATGTAGGGCCCACAGCTTAATATGAAGTTTTGAATTTTTGGTTTTAATACTTGTGTTGCCGCACAAATTAAGAATCTAACTTGGATCAGAAAAAATAAACTAGGCAATTCAAAATAAAATCTGCAAAACTGCAATGCCATAAGCAGTAGTTAGATCTGATAAATAAAATTGGATTTAAATGTATTTTATGAATGAATCTACTGCCTTCTTCTATATTTATTCGATTATTTGTTTAAGACACATTTGAATAATGGAATTAGGGGTTTAGTCTCTCTCAACATTATAATCTTGGATCTACACATAAATATAGACCAAGTCACAACATTTAAAAGCTATTTAAACCTATCCATTACTCTCATTATGTGTCTCAATAAACTGAAATATTGTGAGTCAGATGGAAACTTAGCTAGCCTTTTGCAATTTATAGCCTTTGTTTATTCTTCTATAACTCTAGTGATAAGTAACAGACTATTACTAACAGCGGCATTAGACATTGGCCAGCTCCAGATAAACTGTCTCATAAAAAGATGAATGAGTATGCTGTGGCACTTAATGAAACAAAACATGTGCAGGTATAAGGGGCACATTTTAAAGGAGCTGTTGATTTTGTAACCCTCTGAAATATTTAGCAAGTAAGTGTCAAGGACACGTTACCATGTTTGTCTTTAGGAATGATATTTATCACAGGGAATTTGAGAGTTTTTTTTTTTTTTTTTTGGGGTTCGAGGTCAGAACCACAGCAGCATGCTTCTTGCTTCTGCTGTTTTCCCATTTTTGTAAGTTCAATATTAGCACAAACCCAGCAGTTGACTCCAATGTGCACATTAGCACAGAGAGTGTTTGCTCTTCCACCATTAATCAGAGCCATCCACACCACGAGCTAACAGGAAGGACTGCTCGATAAACAGATAAGGAATGCTAAGGTTTTAACAGGTGGGAGAATAGCTTCTTCCCTGCCACAGAGACATATGGGCTCATATGGGTTCATTTCACAAATGTAAACTATGAGCTTTATCTGAATTCACTGCACATGAACATGTTGGTCTTAATGAAAGACATTGAAGAAGAAGTCTGGTTAAAGAGAAGCATTTTATTTCAGGGAGGGGTTGAAAGTGCTGATCAATCACTTCCTGTGAGTAAAGGGGTCATTCTGCTGCTTTCATCCATTTCCCCTTAGAGGAACCACTGACGATTGAGAAAGAAAAAGAGACAATGTAAGTAATGTGAGGGAGAGGTGGAAGAGGTGGAGGCATAGAAAATGCTAATCCTGCACCCCCTTTCCCACTCCCCTGTGTCTTATCCTCTCATGCAGAACATAGAGCTTAAGGAACTGATTAGAATGTATGCTGGAATTGGAAAGTGTGGAGCATGAAGAAAAGAAGTAAAGAATATTGAGGTGAAAATGTGCTGCAGTAACAGGCTCATCAATTAATATTAATGAAGCTACCCTTACTGTAACTGTGGTGGTGTCTTAATGAGAGCAACAGCCTTGAGACACAGTGAGTGAACAGGAGAGGCATAGAGAAACAGAGATGGGGGAGCTACTGTATGTGGAAACAAATGGCAAAATGATGACGAATATTGAAAATAAGAGAAAAAATGTTTATAAAAAACATTAGATACATATACCATTCATCCCACGGGGCTGCTTAGACCTTTCCTACAATTTATTTAAAAAAAAATTAAAGATGGGGGGAGCCTAGTGAATGTAGAGTTCATTGCACAGCAAGCATAAAAAGAAAAAGGCAGACGCCATGGTGTTAGAGATAATCATTAAAGATGGAAAACTGAAGCACTGTAAGAAGAAGAAAAACTAGATTAGTACTATAAGATTTATTCCATGTGGTTCCAGTTAAGCCTTGATTAGAGAAGGTTTAATCAGTCAGCGGTAGCCTGGGCTCTCACCTTGAGCTGTCACCAACAAACAAATGACTTTTCAAGCATGTACACTGTGGTGCTGCTCTTTCCCACAAACCCAAAATCTGTTAAAGAGTCTGTCATGATCTGAAAATGCACAGATCTACCTGCCATTTGCCTTTTCATCACAAGTAGATTCCATTAAGCCTCTTTTGTTCTTACTATAAAAACGAAAAATACCCCAGAACGGGGAAACAAAGGAGACATGCAAAATGTTCACATACACCACGCAATCATTCCTGCCGATCAATAACACTGCCAGCTTCTTTCTGTCTCTGCTGTCTTCGTTCCATCTGCACCATGAGCCTAATTTTACGCACCCCTAACCCCACACACACTCCTTCTCCCCCTGCTGTCACTGCACTCCATTTAAGCCAAGACCTTGCTGTTTAAATTCACCTTGCTCTCAACCTCTGTGAACCCGTCATGTTTTCCAGCATACCCAAAACCATCATTGGTCCTCCCAGCGGTGGCTCTCGCAAACACAATGCCTGTATTTCCATTTCCATTTATTTAGCAACCAGCTGCCAGGCAAAACTGAGGTCAGAGAAGTCAACAGACGCATGCAGGCAGTGTCACAGAGCGTCTCTTATTTTACCATGTTGTCAGTGGATTAATGTGTCAAAGAAAACAAGGCATCTAAATGGTGTGTAATAATGTGGATGCTGAGGTACCTAGTGATGGAGGTTATAAACAAAATTATACTGTCTCTTCTACAATTTGCATGCATCCAATTACAGTCCAGATGAAGTGTCCTTCAGCATGACTTACTACTCATTGTAATTCTCTCTGCAGAGAAGCACAAGATAGTCCCTATATAAAATGCTAATACAAGTTTCTCTGCAGTAAAATAGTACAGTATTGATTGGGCTTAAAACTTAAGAATCATTCATGGTTGGATGGACCCAAAAATCTTAAGTAAATCAATTCCCATGTGTCACTGTGTTCTGACAACACCTACCTTGGCACTGGGTATCCTTCATGGCTGGTTCAAACCCAGATGAACAGGTGCACGCTCCTACAGGGACCATCCATTCTCCATCTCCATTGCAGTACAGCTTCAGTGGCACAGAAACCTCCAAGGCATTGGGAACACAAGTTCCTGGGGCAATCACCAAAGAGGTTGCCTCAGCTCCTGTTGCTGTCTCCGGAAAAACAGCAAAGTTGGCAATAGTAGTGGAGCACTTTTTATAAAACACCCTCACCGAGATAAGTGACATGCAAGCACCAAGGTCCTGAAAGGCCAAGTAGAACCCAGCTTTAGATAACGGTCCAAAACTTCTAACTTTAGTGTTTACACGACCAGTTTCAAGCATGGTAAAACTCTCATCTGGTGCAATAGTGTCCACTTTAACGTAAGGGTTTTCCATCCAGAAAGGGCTGGTTGCAGTGGCAGAGTCTGAGTCAGATTCATAATAGAAGAGGTTGAAGGTCTCTTTGCAGGAGCCTGGGATGTTGGGAATGCTGTTGCAGTCACGCACAGTGAACTTCATCTCCACATACACGCGTAGCACATCCTTCCGTGGGATGAAGTCACTCCGTAGCCAATTATTCTGGTTGAGGTCACGCACATTACAAACTTGGTATGTCCGGATGGGGTTCATGGCATCATCGTAGCCGCTGACCTCTTCCCACTGCAAAGAAAGAAATCACAATCAGTAACACATTCTGACACTCAAACAAAATACATCCAAACCAATATATTTCTGAACCTAAAAGGGTTGTGTTTATCCATAGTACATCTTGTGCCTGAAATGGCAGCCACAATACATTACAAAATAGGAATGTTAACTAACATGACAGAGGTTGTGAACTAGAGCAACAAAAGCAAAGGAATGTCTTATTCTTCTTTTTCTTTTTAAGTAATATCAAAATTCATTCACTCTTCAGCACCCTGTTATGCTTTTCATCACCGGTTACTGTAGTGTGAAGCCAGGGACGAGGCCAGTGAATTTATCACAATTACAGCAAACTGTCACCGTCTTACCATAGCATGTTTACCTCATATCTGTTTGGAAGTAGCAGGCACACTCCTTCACAACCAATTACACATCAATTACAGAGCAATGATCGCAACGTCCTTTAATGAAGAAAGGAAAGGCACCAGTTAACCTTCAAGCTTTCTGTTTCTACATGACTCTACATCTTTAAATGCTACTATAGCACCGAGGGGATGAATTACCAACATAAAAATGTGATTATACTTTCTTAACTATGATTACTAGCTTTGTTAAATGAGCGCCTGCAATGTACACCATAAAAGGTTCAGTATGCTGTAATGCATTTTTCAGTCTTGAATAACAAATGTGATTAAATCATTTAACGACATGCAGCTATTGTTTGAGTGTAGTGCTCTCATTTTTGCTCCTTCTAGACAAACATAATGTATTATACTTTTGGTGAGCCAAGGCCTGAATATTCCTTTTGTCTTGTCTTTCTGTCTTTTAGTAGAAACATTTCTTAACTTTAAAATATTTTCACAAAATCATCAGAATGAAACTGAAAAGACATTATTAAATACTGTGCCTTGCACAAGTGACTAACAACAAAGACTGAAAGTAAGATTGGATCATACACTGTATTCAAGGTCTGCCATGACCCAGAATAAGCCCAAAAACAACCAATCATACAAATCATCATGTTATCACTAACAGGAAGCACTTAAATGCGGTGCTGATTTGCTTCAGTGCTTGAAAACAATATAATGTTCATATCTTTAATGTAATGTCAAATCAACTAAATTGAAGGTTTGTGGTTATCCATTTGGGGATAAAACTTATTCCCAAAACATTTAACTATACAGAAAAACACAGTTAGTTGTTTTCTTCCGAGCCTTGAGCATCTTAATTAGGGCAGAGATATGGATGTGGCAGAGACAAGGCTATTCATCCAAGACCCTGGAGGCCACGAGGGAAAGAGGGAGGCAGTGCCTCGGCCGTGGCATTAAAACGATAGACCGACGAGAGGCAGAGAGAAGGAGGAAGCAACCAGAGGGAATCAATAATCACCAGCCAGGTCAATGAGATGGCTAAAAGCATGAAGTGTCAATGGGTATTTAGTTTGGTGTAATAAATCACCCTCTGCATAAGAGCAATACAGCCAAGAATATGTAAGGAGTGTATATGTGTGTACCTGGGGGAATTTGAGTTTTTATGTGTTTCTTGATGTTAAAGTTTTGCAAGAGGTCCTCCCACAAGACTCACACCAGTGGATAAGCACTGGTGCGACTGTCTACTTAGGAAGCCTCAATGAATTAAGTAGGTCATGTGAAAAAGGTCATGTTTCTAGGCATTGATTTTTACAGCAAAGATCATTATGCGAGATTTGCTGGTTAGTACATTTTACCTTCTTTGTACTTTCTCATCAAAGCTTTTGATTTCACTAGCAAACAAAAATGGACAATGCTTCTAAGAAACCCCTATGATCTCCTATGCAATGGTTACAGACGGAAGTTAAGAACATAAGATAGTAGGAATAGCAGCCTATGGAGATGTTTGTGCAATGTTAAGGACCTAAAAAGCAAGATTGTCATTTGACTATTGTAAATCTACAGTTGATATGCAGAAGATGCTAGTGTTTTATTGCATACATAAGTATAGCCTGAAAAGGAAATGAGCATGACAAATCTTCATGTCAATATGTGTTTGGATGGTTGGACTCGCAAAGTCAGACATACAAATGGCTTTAATAATAAAACTTAACAATTTTGTTTGTGTGTTTCTTGTCTCTGCCAGACTTTATGTTCCCAGCTGTATGACGGCTGATCTGTTTAAATTGTGCAACACTACAAAAGTCAGAAAGAAATGCTGTGGGTGGACAAAATATAGTATGTAGGAGGGTTTATTTTGAGATATGTGTCTTTAAAGTGCATCTTTAAGAACCAAACAATTTGTCTCCAAATGGCTGATGGTTATGCTGAGTGTTTATCAAATACTGAAAGTTGAGCATACATGAATACAGCGAAAAATGTCTACAAATACAGTCAGATGTGAAGTACATTTTACATTACAAGGATTTCTAGTGTGGAAAAACATAAAAGGTAGGGAGGTGACGCACAGTCTGTTGCAAAACAAAAAAACAAAGAAAGCAAGGGAGAAGCGCATGCCTTTCGGTATGGGAAATCTGGAGTGTGGGACGCTCTTTACTGTATGCTTATCTCTTGAAAAGGAGCATCTGTTGCTAGTTTGGTTCACAGAAGCAGAGAAGTTTTTTTCTCTGCGTGGGACTGGTGGGATCAGAATTGAATGGTAGCTTAACAAGAGGAAGGGGCAAAGGAAGATAGACAGATAGGAGGAGGGAAGGGTGAGGAGGCTGTGAAAGGATGATGCAAAGGGGGGTTGCACCGCTGATTGTTGCAGCCAAGGTGCTGGTGTGTCTGGCTTCATTAGCGCTTAGTTACTCTGATTTAAAGCAAGGGGAGAATAAGGAGGTTGGGTGACTCGGAACAGCTGGGGTGGAATCTTTGTGAGTGCAATGAAGTAAAAACAATGTCAAAAATGGGGTTCCATCTTTCAAAAAACAAGGGCCAAGTCAGAAGGGCCACACAAAAGCAAAGGGGAGTGCCTTCCACGTTTGAAGTATGGTCTAGAAAGGGTCAAGGCTCTTAAGTGCCCCTCTTTGGCCCATTGTGAAAACCACATGGGAACGCAAAACAAGCCTGTCACTTGCACTTTGTGTGCACTAGATTTGGATGCCTGTATGTGCAAAGGGTCAACAGCGAGAGATATTTCAGTGTTTAAATGGTTAGTTCACGAAAAAGTTGACTTTTTCATGTCTTTTAAAACGCACCAGTGTGAAAGGAAAGTAACTTCTGTGACAGAGCGGGTCGGTTAAACTGGAATGAAGTGTATCTTTCTCATTTTTATAAAAGCTCTTGTTAAATAGTAAAATGTGTTGCATCGGGTAATGACGACGGACAACATTTCAAGTGGAAATGATGTGGAGATGCATATAGAGATTGTGTATTTTACTGAGATAGTTATTGGTCACATAAATAAAAAAAAAAAAGATTACAAGATTAAAACAAACAAATAAACTGAACTTACCCCTGTCTCAGGATGTGCGGTCCAAGCTAATTCAGTTGTGGCCCACTTTGTGTCCATAAGTGTTTCTGTAAAAACAAGATAAAAGAACAACCATGAAGAATGGCAGGCAAGATCAATGCAACTTTCAATCATTTTACGACTCAAAATGTCATAAAAACAAAGTCATAAACAGGATTGTTGCTTTGATGAGTGTTTATGATAGATTCCATGTCACAATATAATCTATGTCTTTTTATTATACAGCGACTGAGGGCTATTCAGGAGGTTTTGTGTGACTTTTCTGAATAATCAGTCTCAATTAGACTTGTTTTTGGAAGAAAACCAGGGCAAATCTCTCTAAAAACATATTTTGCTTCCCACTGCAATATCTGTACACACTAGAAACAGTTCACACACATACTACAGTGCGCTACACGTTGTAAAACTCAACAAGACATACAACCCAAGAGAAGGCTTGAATGGGTAGCAGGGTAATAAAGTTAGGTGTCACAAAAGAGGAGCTCTTGACCGTAACAGAGGTCGATACACTTCAATTGGCTTCACTTTGGACTGATACTACACATTGCAAACAAAATTGCAAACAAGGATCATTTCCTATCACATCACCACTTTCCCCTCTCTCTTCTGCTGGCAAAAAAAATATATGCTGGGATTGAGTGAGCAGTGAAGGAACACTATAAATGTTGAGTCTTTTACTACCTGGCGCTCAAGTCACAGCAAGCAGCCACCATTATTATCCCAACCGCTGTGCTGTAGTACAAGATAGTAAAAGATGATGAAACAGTGTAGCCAGAAACTGAACCCAAGCTATCTGTGGACTTGTAGCAAAATCAGAAGTATCCTGTTTCTTTTCATTTGACTTTATTTGGTTAAGTGGGATTAGCATGGCGCTTTTCTGTTCAGTAAAAGCCTCTGTCATTCCTTGGCTTCCTTTTATGCAAATGTGACAAGAAGTGTAGCAAAACAAGAATAAACCAC
This sequence comes from Neodontobutis hainanensis, assembly GCA_024349245.1. NCBI lineage: Eukaryota > Metazoa > Chordata > Actinopteri > Gobiiformes > Odontobutidae > Neodontobutis > Neodontobutis hainanensis. The sequence goes on along the minus strand of JALDNG010000022.1, from coordinate 11,089,774 downwards.
AGGATTTTACAGCATACCTTGCTGCCACAATAAAAGGGAACTGATGACTAACACAAACAAACTCTTAAGTCTCTTGTGAATTCTGTCTAGGTCTACAGGAAAAACATTCACCTACAGCTAGGAATTCCCATTGACATACACCCCTGTGTGTTTCTTCAATGATAGGGACTATGACGTAAAAAAAAAAATTAGAGACATACACAACCAGATTTCAAATGCTGCTTTCTGTCTTGTTCGCCTCAGGCAAAATGGTCTAGAAGCTTCACGGAGCCAGTTCACACAAAACACAATGAGAAGTGTCTTTTGGGAGTGGCTCTAGAGGCTTAAGTGAATAGCATGTTGCAGTAGCAAGGGTCAAATCCAGCTCCGAGCCTTTTGCACCAACCACTCTGCTCCTATTCTCAAGTAAATGGTTAGTAATCATCTTTTTCTTTGGAGCTACAATTTGAGCAAATAAAAACAGTATAGTTTTTATCTGAAAAATTGTGCCAGTGTGCAATAGCTGCGGGACTTCCCCTGATTCATACCGAGTGTGATTTGGGACCTGTTACTGCCAGACAAAGGTATAAGCCAATGTGGTGAAAATGATACACCTCCACTGGCGTGCTGTTTATTATTATGACTAGGCTGTATGTACGGCTTGTCATTACATCTGACCTTGCTGATGACTGCAACACAGTGCAACACAATGACAGCCTGAAAGCGGATAGAGAAACAGCTAGTCTCCCAACCACCTGTGCCATTTCACTGAGGATGTGCATGTGCAGCAGTATAGCACTCTTCTGGATGCGTCACCATTGTCAAACCTTGTGTTTGTACATTTGCCTTTCTGGAAGAGAAACTGCGTGCATGCATTTGTAGCAAAGCCGTGCATTGTACCCAAAGTGGAGCACAAATTCTGAGTCAATGAGGCAGCGCAAAGCAGTGGATGACCTAAACCTAACCCGGCCGCTCCCCTTTGTCACCTAGTGTGCAGTGTGGGCTAGACGCATGTTTATGAGTTTGAGCAACAGCGATGTACTAAGAGCAAAATTCAGAAGCAATATCATATGACTATTTCCATATATCGCCATAAATCATTATAAAAATGTTGGAGTAATATTAATGTTAAATTGTAGCAAATGTTTTTAAATACATGCATTTGTAAGGGCATAACCAGACAGCACACACATAAGCAGCAGATAAGGTTCTGTATGCTTATGTACAAAGGTCTGTTTGCACCAAACCAACAAGCCAACCTTATATAAATGATCAGGGATGATAGAGAAGAAGGGAGACAATGGAGAAAATAAAGACTGGTATTTTAAAAGGTTTAATGGATGACAAAGAGACAAGTTAAATAGAAAGGAAACCAGATGGACTAGAATAGTCTAGCCTAGTTCCAATATGTGCATTTAACTGAAGACATAACACTTAATATCCTTGTAAAGATTGTAGGCTGAACGGGAACAAGGACTAAATGGAGTAAATGAAGCAAATGAACATGCAAATTGGCAGCTGGGAAACCAAACAGAAAAAAGTGAAAGTGAAGTGTGCAAATGTGGGCGGTAGCATAAGCTCAGGATACACAGATGCACAGAAGCTCTTTAATCCAGCTTTCCTTGCATGCTCTTATAATCTTTCATTTTGTGATGCATCTTATTCCCATCCTCTCTCCTCCACCTTCTTCCTCTAAGGAAGTCATACAGGTCTGACCTCTTTTCAACTGTCATTTCCCTTTTTTCCTGTTGCCAAATCCTATATCTGAACCTCCCGCTGCTTTGTGATGGATGTCATTTGCAGCGTACGGAGAGAATGTTTTTCAACCTCCTACAGCTTATAAAGACTATTCAATTAGCGAGTTGCTGTTTGAATAACCCGAGGTGTGCTTTGGTAAAGTGTTATTTATGAGAGAGGTCACATACACTTGGGATTAGCATAGCAAACACAGGAGGGAAAGTCACAGTGACATTTGTTTTCCCTCTGTGCTGTGATTGTCTGAAAAATATAACAGAAATAAGGAGAAATGCTATGCAAGCAAATACATGCCTGCACTCACACATACATACAGGCAAACCAAGCCTACATCCTAATCCTGTAATGACAGGGCAGGCCTAATAACAGGGGAGGGCACTGGAGCATTTGTCCCCACAGCCGCATCCAACACACATGAGCACACACTAGAGTCCCAAGCCTCTTAAAATATTTCTTTGTTCAAATTACTGAATGAGGGGAATGTTTACTAGGCTATATGTCCTCCAGGTCATAGGGATCAGAGAAGTGAGGGATTTCACTTGGATCTTACTGTGACTACATTTGAGCTTTTAGCATGCTGATCTTTGTTAGCAAGACCCCTTCCTGATGACAACTAAAGATACCCCAAGCAGAACCCCCGGGCACAACTTTAGATAAGTCTTGACAAACTCAAAAACAGGCAGGAGCAAAGAGCAACTTTAAAAGAAAGTGTTGTTGTCGTTGTGATGGATACATATCTATTTGACTTTACGAGAACAACATAGCTTCTCCTTACACTCGTGTTAACTGCTATACATGAATCACAATGACAGGATAATTTTGCTTTCAGCCTGGAATAAATAATGAAAAATACCTTCAAAATCCCTAATGACTCCTTCACACAAGCCTTGCCTTTAGGTTGATCTACTAGTTTATCTTCTACCCTGCTCTTCTCTATATAGTCAAACAACCCAGCACATGGCAACCTGGCATGGGGTAGCCACTCCATTAAATTCTATGCAGCCTGGTTGCCAAACACTTGAGCCTCTGTTTAGCCACAGAAACACTGAAATGTGTCAACAGTGAGAGCGAGGACCCCGCGCTCAACTTATTAGCGCTATTAGCCTGATTGCATTGTGAGCTATCTTTGTTGGCCCTGCTTTTGTCATTTAAGCAGCAAAAAAGGAAGAGGGGCATGAGGAGAGGTGCTATTCAAATTCAAATGGACCGAGCTGCCTTTTTGCCTTTGTGGGGGCCCAGAGTACGATGATTAGGAGAAGTCCCGCTCTATTTTATGGCAAGTCTTCCTCTTCAACACGCACACACAGTCCCAGTAATTGGTTGCCACGACATGAACAGGCCAAGGAGGTGATTCCTCAGTGGAATTCCTGAGCCGACAACCCCCTTTCCCCCCAACAGCACATACACACACATAGTTTAGCCGTACCACTCACTGTCACTCAAGCCACAATGCTTGTCGCACAATAAGTTCGTCTAACAGGGTTAGGATGTCTGTGTCTACCAAATGAGCTCCTTTTTCTACCTTTTCGACCCTCTCTTGTCTTCACATTGCCCTCACTCACTGTACATCTTGTCCGTACCTCTTTTTGTGGCAGTGTAATGAAGGAAGTCCTTGCCCTGTGCATTTGTCACCAGTTCCCTTGCCCTCAATTATTTTCATCTCATCAAGAGATACCTTGAGGCCAAATACTATTTTTTCTGATTGTCTATATTTTCTCAGTATGGTTTGGCCTCTTTTCCTGTAGAGGCTATTTCAGACTTGCTCAATAATGCTTTACATTCTGATGTAAGTTAAAAGCAATGAGGGTAAAAAAAAATATTAAATGGACAGCTGTTTTTAAAAGTAAATATACAGTGGGCTTGCGTGTGTGTGAAACCAGTGTGGGGGTATTGCTTTTTAAAGGCTTACAGGCCCTTAAAGGTCTGGTTTAGTTCCTGTCTTGTTGAAGGAATGGGACCCTTTGTTTTCACCTCCTCCTTCTTTCGTGGTACTCCTCCCTATCCTCTTCTCTCACTAACTCTGCTAATTACAAAGTACAGACGCTCTGATGAACAGGTAGCCCTCGGGGCGGCCGTCTAAAGAACCAGGTGTGCCTCTGTGTGTGTTGAGTGTACTGTATGTGAATTTGTGTTGTCAGCATGTCTGCGTGTAAATGGTGACTATGAGCAATCGTGCTCGCGTGAGTCATCACTGTATGTGCAAATGTAAGTGGTTGAAACTGGCCTTCTGCTTTGTTTAATTTTGCTTATAGCTTTGTCGCTCTGTCTTTGACCTATGCGTCTCCTTCATTCATCTTGTGCCAAATCTATTTTATGTCAAAGTCTTTGTGTGTGTGTCAATATGTCTATTTTGCTCCCTTAATTCATCAGACTTCTAGTTACCCCTCTCCCAGTCCAAGCTACTGCATTCACATTCCACATTGTCCCTGGGGTTCATTGAATGGCTCTGGGTTTGGCTGCTATTGAGTATAAAGTCACATCCTCTTGATCAACAGTAGTGACAATGTAACACATACACACACAGCCCACTGGGAGTCCACATTAGCCCTTATTAAATTGGCTAACTGCTCTCTTACAAAGGGGTTTTGATTTTCTTTCTAAATGCATCTTTTCTTTATCTGAAGCAATGGTGTCTAAAGTCTGGCTCAATGGCCAGTTAAGGTCCAGGCCCCGGGTAGAATGTTTCCTTTCATGGTGCATTGACAAAAATAATATATTAGTATTCTGTTACCAGTATATATTTGAAATTGTGGGAAAGTTTGTATTATTGTACCCAAAATTAATTGTATGTGTTAAATTTTACTTTTCAAAATCAAATCCACCTTCTGTAAAAAATATATATATATATATATATTGAACATTTTATTCATTGTATAAAGGTTAATAGAGATCCTTAAGTTCCAGTGTGTAATCATAGGAGATAAAAACAGGTTTAATTTGAAGCTTAGTGACTCCAGTGGATTACTTATGTTACAACTCTGAACCTACAACCTTACAAGTTTTCACAGTAAAAGCCATGCTTAAGATTTTTTCTTTGTGACGGGAATGTTAAAGCCTTTGTTCACTACATTCCTTGTTCTCTTTAGTCATTACCTATCTTCTTGCCCTTTAACGTAACACAGGTTTACCTCTTTCAAAAATGTGCTGCTCTTCATGAAGTGCTGATGCCAAACATTGTGACTTAATAACAGAGTCTGCCAGCTTCTAACCACTGTCTTTTTAAAGTCCTGTCTCAGTTTGTTATTTGGAGATTATTCCTCTGATGCCGTCATAACTACAGTCTCTAATGATTTACAGCAGCATGGTGTTAGGCCTTGTAATCTGAAATCAACCAAACTCATTTTAGATGCTCCCATAATTTACAGTAAATACGTAAATATGTCCACTAGTTTAAATTGTTTAAACAATCTGTGCTAGCCCTATATACAGTATATCAACTCTGTGTTCTAATAATTTTTCAATTTGAATACTATTTTTCATTTAAGATAACAAATGTTCCTCATTTCGGTCAAGTCTATAGGCGTTTTTAAAACCACCAGAAATAAGCGCTGGACCAGATTTCTGTAACCACCAGTGGCTCAGTGATAGAGCGGTTGTCCTTCAGCCGGAAGGTAGGCGCTTCGATTCCACTCGCCCCACAGTTCATACTGTTGTTGTGTCCTTGGGCAAGACACTTGCCTCCAGTGGTGTTGCAGCTGTAACACTGGTGAATGGAACCTTAATGTAAGTTGCTTTGAATGAAAGTGTCATCTGCAAATGTAACACTGGTGATTGGAAGCTTCAGGTAAGTCGCTTTGGTCGCTCTGCTAAATGAATAAATGTCATGTAAATGTTTACTTTACTCTGAATGAAAAGTATTGCCTCAATGTTTGCCATAAATGAAGCATGCCTGACTCTAGTGTATATCTTTATGTTTTACATTTCCCTTTTCAGTCTTTTTGTGTTTCTGCTTTTAAACAAAAAACATCAAAATAGTTTTATGACATGTTCAGCGTCTGCATCTGTGTGAGACACTAAGATGCCAACATCAGATTTCACTGTAAATGACTCAGCCAAGTGCGACTGAAAAATGCAAACAAGCAATGAAGGTTCAGGTTTAAAGTTACACCGAGCTTCTGAATATGGATTACATATCCCTGTTTGGGATTTTCCTGTCTTCTGCATGTTAATTTGTATTACCAAGAATGCAAAGTCACCAGACTGACTAGTTATGGGTGTGTTTTTATATAAAAGTGGTTATGTATTACAACAATAGTTCTATTCAATTCTGTTTCCCCATGCTGCATAAAAACAGCAATATCATAGCCTCCATCAGCTCTACAACACAGGTGGTGCAAAGTCGACTTAAGCAAGCGCCAAATGATTTGTGACACAAATACACATTTAAGCATTTGCAAAACACTGAGGAAAAAATTGCCGTCTATTTATAATATACACAAACTATGCTTTATGGACATGTGCCATCATCCTTTTTCAGGAGATCTTCAGCAGAATAAAATAAAATAGCACTGAAACTTTTTTGAACATCTATCATTTTAAAAGCAATCAAGGGTTGCATGCCAACTGTTTCCCAGGTTGGTACCATAACGATACAAAGAAAAAACTGAAATGAAGCCATGGCTTTATTTGCAGAGATAAATGAGGGCAAGGCGAGCAGATTTAGAAAAAGATCAAGAGAGTGATTCCCAGCGTTGGGTGTGGTGGTTTGTGATGTAAGCTTCCCGGTGCATTATTAACAGCAGTCTCCACAGATTTCAAGCAAAAGAGAAAGGGGAAGAGGACACACAGCCGAGGACAGTGCACTTTCAATAGAGAGACAAAGAAAGACAGGGAAAAAATACTGGGTTGAAAAGCAAGGGTAGATGGTAATGTAACAAAAGATAGGCAGCGGATGGAGAGCTGGCACACAGTGTTTTGAACTCACCACAGCTCTGTTCTCGTCTTTCTTTGCCACCGTGTTTAGGGCTTGTGGACCAACAGCAGTCCTAGCAGACTCACAAATAGTCTTTATGTGCTTGAACAGTGTAGTGTGTTTAGCATGCAGTCTGATGGGTTTTCCAACAGCTTTCCTGAAGTCATATTAACTGATGTATGGTTTTCTTTTCTTTAGTTTCCTTTCTCCTGCCCCACTGCCCATGAGCCAACCTCTCCATTCATAACAGCTCAGTGGGTCTGACTGCTGACAGTGTTGAAGGCAGCCGCACAGACTCACTCTAAATAGTGATATGAAAATGTGATAGCAGCGACTTGTCCTTGGGGAGCGATGATGACTGAATTTCAAAGGAAACATTTCAGCAGAGAATGGTGTGTGAGAGTGCTGAAAGAACGAGTATTTGCTTGTGTGGGGGAAATTGGTGATTATGAGAGTGTTTCAGAGGCAGTAGAGGCATAAACATTGAGACACTTTGCTCAATGGGAGGTGGACTATTGTGCTGCCTGCTGACGGCTTGTGTGAGCAGTTACCTCACTGCTCTAATAGCAGGTTTCAGACTATTGTGTGTCAGCAACGGCTGACTCAACACACAACAGTCAGTCACATGGGAACATGGGCCATACTGTATACTTACATAATGCTAATGCATACCCATTAAGATAAGTATTATTTAAACAAAAAAACATAAGCAAAGGGAGCAGGGAAATGACACAGAGATCCACACACACAAACAAATCCTGTTTGTTCACTGGGGGAGTAGCCTATAAAGAGCTGGAACTGGGCACTGAATAAAAGCCATGGCTTTTTGAATGGCAGAGCACCATAAGAAAAGGGCTTAGCACCCAGCTTTGCTTTTCTGTTTCAATAGCCCGCTCTCAACAGACACACACTCTCTGAATCTATCAGTGTTTTCTCCCACTACTATCTCCCTAATACAGTCTTCCAATTAAAATAACATGGTGTTTAATGCACTTTCAGAGAGCTTTAAAGGGATAGATAAGTTTATTGAAGTGCAGCTCTTTGCCGTTCTTTGTTTGAAGAAGCAACAGTGAGAGAGAGACTACACTGAATCACTGTAGATGTGGACAGTTCAATGGTCAGTGAAGAATGTTATTAACAGAAAATATTAAAAATGTTAAAAAATATATTGAATGTGTCTAATACACAGAAGAAATATAAAATCTTGTATCATGACTTCTAAGCTTTGTTTATTTGGCACTTCAATTTCAAAAGTGACTATTCTGTTTTCCTGTGTTTTCCTCATGATTACCTGACAGAAACAAGATTAACTTAAATCTGAAAGTGAAAAATCTAATTATGGAAGGCTTCCATTCCCACCCAGAACAGCCAGTGTGTTTACATCGTAACAAAATGGACCCAATGTGTTCCACTTTTTCCACATGCCAGTGGCCTCCAGTTACTTGAAAGCAGTTTAAAAACACCACAGTCTTAGAGCGAAAGTCTTTGAGATTTTCTTTTCAGAAAATTTTACACAAGAGATAAACAAAAATTTTTGTATTTTTAGCAAAGATGCTCGATATGTTTTTGGCTCATGGGGCACGAGCAGCCGGCAATGATTTATAAAGATGTTCCAGGCTAATTATCAGGTCAATTATCTCCACCAGTCATGTTCATTTACCAGGTATGTCCTCAGTTACCTGTGAGAAAGATAATAGGAGGAGGCGCTGAATGAAAAAAATGGCATATGGGGAATATTAGAAGATGAGTAATTATGTATAACTACCCCCTCCACTGCTGAACAATTACGCCTCTCTGTTTAAAGGATAAGGAGACCAGGTGACATGAAAAGCCCACGGGCAGGCCGCCACTTCGCATCAGCTTGTTAAGAACGCACAGAGCTTGTTACACGTTACCTGCTTGCCCAGTCATTAGCCATTCTGGTCAAAGATACAAAGAACAAAAGAGAGGCTATGGGGCTCTTTAAGTCAGGAATGTAACCAGGTCAGAGCTCTGTGTGAGAAAGGACTTTGGCACGCCCATTCGTTAACCGCCACGCAAATCACACAAGGATCACATAAAGCAAATTCTCCGTCTTTGTAAGGCGACACGGAAAGCAGAGAGGAGTGGCACATTTTGTAAAACAATTAATATTGTAACGTGAGAGTTCTCAAATGCCAACAATAAATGGACAGACACAAAATGCTTGCATACCAGCTGTCATTATATAAAACGCTGAGTACACAGTAAAGATGGACAGATAATCTGGTATTGCTGCTTGTCTTTTATTTACAACATTACAATGTGACATATTAACACACAAATTGTAAAGTATATACCACTCCTGCTTCTGGCAATCCATCTCCTTTATTATCAAAACTAATAGCTTTGGATTGAAGCTGTTGCCACGGAAAAGGTAAGCACTACCAGTATTATTAATAGTGTGTGTTCTACACCAGTAAAATTGTGTTTAGCAATGGAGCATCACTTTTACTACTTTTGTGCCTCTCCTTTGCTTCTACACAAATCTCACTGGACCAGCATTCCTTATCGCCACCGAGTTAATTAATCTCACACTTGGCCGCTGTAATAACTTGACTTGTTAGACCTCCTCTCTGCAAATGGACTTTGCCTTTTTAGCAGCTGAAAGCAACAGTAATGAAGCAGCAGGCAGATGACAGAGAAGAGAGCAGAGTCTGTAAAAATAGTACATAGTCAAGGCAAAAAGTCCCTGGAACATTCACGATTTGAGCTTGGATTGGGTAAATATATGATAAAATGCCATACAACATCAAGTACTCAGTTAAAACTTGTAACACAATCAGTGCAACTTCAAAGTGTTCAAATTAGTGTAGACAGTCTCTGATTGCACAGTAAATCAATTAGTCTGAACATTTCCAGTCTCTAATTTTCCTAAGTTCCAAATGATCTGGTCAGTCCTACAGCCAGGGGTTTGGGTTTTTCCCTTGGCTTATTAAGTATTAATGTATTTAACCTATGAGAAACCACACGATAGATAGTCACAGCACACAGTCCTGGCTCTGGGCAATTAAAATAAATTGACGGATGGACAGACAGACATCCAAGGCTGCTAGGGTCCATATGGCAGGGGGCTTTCAGAGGCCCACTTCAATTACATAAAGACCTGTGTGCATTGGCATAACACACACAGGGCCCCAGACAGCAACAGCCAGGACAGAAGGAATAAATCATACAGCGGTTAGCAGCGCAGGCTAACATACACGCTCTGTCCCGTTAATGACTAGCACATTCAGACAATACAAACATGCAGGCTTTATCTCTTTTTTTTCACCCACTCCCAAACAAAACATATCCAGATTTATTTCTTTAAGCTGGGTGTCCAGTAATCTTACCATGCTTGCTTCACAGCTCACATTATCAGCCCAGGCTCAAGGACTCGCTCAAGCCTTTCTACTAAAACTGAAGTCAACCGCCTGTCCAAGAGTTTATGCAGAGATTTCTCTTTCAACTGGAAGTGTGCAATTGTCCTTAAAGCCTCCCAACAGTAACATAAATCTATGGGACATCTGCTGTACATCAACACCAGGAAAGAGGTAGAGGGGCGCTATTAAAAAAGTAGTAGGTAGGTGGAGGTTGAATGAATAAACTAAGCAATGATACTGACATAAGACATTTAGCTTAACTTAATTCATTTAATTTGTCTTCTGCGTTGCATATTCAGTTATACAAAATTGCAGCTATTTTGTCATTTGTTGCTGAACTCTCAGCTTCTCGTTGCTATGGGATATGTGGGAGGACTATGCACTATCCTGGCTAATGTTTTATTCACCCTTCATTGATGTGTAACTAATGCTAGCAGTTAGGGGGAGCGGGGTGTCACCAATTACCCCCCCTTCACCACAACTACCTACACACGCACATACAGGAGCTTCAGCCACAATGCCGCTGGGCACCCATTGATTTATGTCCTGACACAGGAAGTCCATCTGGTACACACGTATTTTCCACTTATAAGACATTGAATCATATCCTAAGTGGTTGAGCATCTGTGTTAAGATGCAAGACACCACATGTGAATTTCAACAGGACTTCAGAAATATCAAAGAGGTGACAAATTATCACCAGCGAACTCCAGCAGTGTTTACATATGTTTGTAGGTGGGCTCCTGGATTTCACACTGTGGGGTCAGACTATGGGAACCTAAATTTAAGTTACAACACGGCTTTAGGTGTAGGTTCAGCATGGTAAGGTGCAAGCAAAAACAGTCTCATTGGCTTAGAAGAAGGGATGGGAAAATGCATTAATGTTGTTAAACAATGGATGACTGAAAATAAATTGAAGGCATGGAGGTTTTGTTTGTGCCAGTCTTTTCAGGGGTCATTGGTTAAAAAGGTCAGGCTAGACAAAGTCAATAGTACTTAGGTCTATAAGTTAACCACCGGTGAACATCTCAACCAGATTTGAATAAATATTATCCATTATTAACCCACTTGAACAGCCTCTCCCAACTTTGGCCTTTCTGTGAGGAGTCTGCATGACCTCCACGTGTTACTGCGGGTTCTCTCCTATGAATTAATTTGAGAGTGAATGGTTGTCTGTCACTGTCTATCTCTAAATGTCAGCCCTGCGACTAACTGGCCATTGTCCACAGTGTACCCCGCCTCAGGCACAAAGCTGCTGGGATAGGCTTCAGGTGCGATCCCTAACGGGACTAAGCGGTAGAAAATGAATGAATGAATAGAATGTCAGAGGGAAACAACAATGTTTAACTTTTTATGGCAGACTCAAAGTTTCACCACTCACCTGCCTTATTGTGATCCTCGTAACATAGCTTGCAGCCAGTGTTGCTAGTTAAAAAATAACAATCTCAATGTTTATGCCTAAACTCAACCATTAGCAAAAGGATCAGTTGTGCCCGGTGGCTAAAAAATCTTAAAGGAAGCAACAACGATGAGATGCAGGTATTCACTTTCCAACTGCAGATATAGAGCGGAAGATCAATCTTAGCATATTAGCTATATATATATATATATATATATATATATATATATATATATATATGTTTAAAATTGCCCCATAGACCTTATCTTTAACATAAAGCCAGACAGTTTGGAGGTCAGGAACACTGCAGCCATAGGGTGTGGATTAGTTCTGATCTGGTTAGTCATCGGCCCTGACCCTGAACCAGCCAAAGTGGGTAGGATACAAATTAATCCCAAGGGCTTTGCACAGTAAATCTGACTTGGGACCAGAGTTTATAGGCCTCAAACCACACCACACAAGGCCACAGGGATGGGCTCACTGACCCTGAACAGTGACTTCATCACTGAAGACGAGTGCTGGCTTTTTAGGCATGGTGTTTGCTACAGAAGAAAACACATCAGTTATAGAGTTATGTCATTTTTCTTTTCAAATGTGTTGTGAAACAAAGATCTGTTCCATTTCCCAACCTTCAGAAAGCCTATACCTATAAGAAGACACCAAGATAAATCCAGCTTTTCTGTTCATTCAGGTTCACATTCATTACTAATAAGTGCTAAGACACAACACATCCATGAAGCTCTATTTTTGGCTTAATGAACAGGTGAGGAATTACTTAGACAGACGGAGATAGAAATTGATTTTTTTAAGTGTTGCCTCATTATCCCATGTGGGCCACTTTATCCAGCACAATAGAAACACAACACCATACAATGTGGCTTGTGTAATGCCAAGGTCATATGGGCGTTACAGGTCTGTGTGCATTAAAAAAATTGAGGTCGGTGGTCTGAGTTGAATTTGTATAGATTATCTAGAAGCAAGGCCATTAGCCATGGACTAATTAGGGAGGACCAAGTGGTCTCCAGTATCGGTTAAAGCCAAGATTCATAAATAAGTAAGTGCAAGGGCAGCTTGGGCGCTTAATTAACAAAGCGTGAAAAAAGGGTGTGAATCTCAAGAGGCCCGAACCCAATCTGGTTCCAGGGATGGGCTATCAGCAGCAATGCTGTCCATCTCGATGGCATTGATTGATGGCAAGCCAAATTGAATCTCTAATCATCACCATCCTTTTAGTTTATGCATCTCTGGAGATTTACAGAGGCCAAATGTGGCACAGGAGGTGTTGCTCTTGCGTCCCCATCCTGACATTTGTGGCATAAACATGTTACCCCACACACACACACACACACACACACACACACACACACACACACACACACACACACACACACACACATACACTGCAGTCCCATCTGGCCCAGGGTTATCTGACCCTAGTTTGTGTTCTTGCTCAAACTTTTGTGTATCTGCCCATTGTTTTCACGCTCCAAGGTGTCCATCTCAGGTATTTAAGACCTTGACACCTCGAGTTTCTCACACTTAGATTCCCCCATGCCACCTAAAGCAGTGTATTGTGTTGCAGCCTTCCAGTTGACTTTGATCTCTTTTTTAAGGCCTTTTTCTGTAAATATATTTTCTATTGGGACATAAATACATACATGTTTTATACTTTTGTATACTTAATCACACTTGGCTTACATGAGACAAAGGATAGCATTTCAGTTAGTGGAATTAGAAAGAACTGTTTCTTAGCGTGTTACTGTGTGAAACATTACACTCTCATTCAATAGAAGAAGTCATCGAGAATGTCAAGACCAATAGCATCTGTGTAGTTGTTGTTAGGGTTTTGATATCGAAATGGCATGTGATGACACAGAGAGAAAAATAATACTACAATTAAGACCAACTGTAATCATGATAAGCTGGGGTCACAGAGGAGGGAGCTGTAGTAAGACACAGTGCAGAATAATTAAGAAAATGGATGGGATGAAAGAACAAAAGATGGTAATGGCAGTTAAAGAGATGGAGTTGGAAAGATCATAGACCCAAACTAAAGACCAAAAAGGAGACTAGGGTGGGGTAGAAAGGGAGAATAAACAGCATGTAAAAGGAGTCTTTGTTTGCTAATGGGTTTTCCTTCAATCCGACCTATTATTTTAAAGAGCAGGTTCTATGCCAGCAGCTAGACTGAATGAGACAATACACATAGGGGCACAAAGTTAGGGGAATCCGATTAAATAAAACTGACCCTGCAACTCCAGGCCCAGACTTCAAATAGTAAAGGAATATATTGCATTAATACAATCCGTTAAAGTACCAAAAGTAAATTGTTCCAAATGTGAACAAATGCTGCAAACAAGCTTGAAAGCATGTCACTCAATAGTAAAGGTTGTCAGTGAGATTTTTTGATAATTTGAGTATGTGTAAGGCAAACAAAACAACAAAAAAGAGCAAATGATTATGATACATAAAAATTATATCATTCATTCTGTCTTCTAATGTTTTTATTTGCATGGCAGCAAACCACAGTGTGGAAACAGACAGTGGGATAAAATATTGGTGGCAAATGTCCATGTCTAAATTTGTATAAGTTTCTCTGCCCAGATTGACTTCATGTACACGAATACTCAAATATGAATAGTTGCTTCACTCAACATCTTTTGAAACCAATTGTCAAGAATATACACAACACTAAATACACAAACATATCCTACTTTGTGGTGCTTTAATAACAGATATCCTATTCGACTTTGACACAGTGGGTGTTGGAAATGGTGCATAGTGAGAGTTGGACCCACCAAGTGCCTCACTCACCTAAAGCCAAAAGTAGATGCTGAAACTACAGAGTTGGGCAGTTAATGCATCATGGAATCACGGGGCATTCCTGGGAGTGAATAAGCCTCCACTTGGCAAAAATCCACCAACCGGCTCATCTTCCTGTGACGCCAAACTTTACACTTCCTAATGTGCCAGCCTCATAAAGGTAAAAGTAAGGTCAAATCCCTTGTATAAACTCCAGGAGAAAACGTCTTGCCTTCTTCATCTTTTTTTTTTTTTTAATCCCCTTTATCTCTTTCATTTCACCCACATGCATGCACGCTGTTACTTGCAATATTTCTTGGAGACCAAAGTGGATAAGAAATGTCTTTGAACTGTCTGGATTTTTCACGACCCTACTCCAGCTCTCAATCTCTAAGCCCCCCGCTGCTCTGTTGGGACACGGCGAAAAAGGGCTGATCGATGGGGTCTGACAGCATCCAAATGAATGGAAGTGGCTGATTGATTCATTAGCAGAAGAGCGAGTACTCACAAGCTCTGACCCTTAAAAGTAAAAGGTGGGTATTTTTTTTTTTTTGTATGGGGAAGAGGTAATGTGTGTGTGCGTGTGATTGAGCAACCGTCGCTCCTTCATGTGTGCTAAGCGTGTGTGTGGGAGAGAGTTGAGAGGTCAAAATGGAATTTCCATAAGGCGTAAGAGGGGGGGAAAGGGAGGCCGTTTATGGCCTGAATTGGCACAGGAGGAGGGGGTCAGCGGCGTACATTGTCCACCGCTTTCATCTGACTTCCTGCAATTAGTCTTTTTGTCAAATCCCTGGTACATCACAGCTAACAATTTCCATGTAGCTAGCACAAATGTAAAATAGGCTGTTTTAACATGCTCGCAGAGAAACTCATTAAAGGATTTGACTATTAAGGGTATCTATGCAGCAATTAATACAGCATAATTTACTCAAATAGTTGCAGACAAGTGGGATCATTTTGGAGCTACTTAAAATAACTCAAACTGATGCCAATCCACAAAGTTGCTTATTTTTTTTTTCTGCTTGCGTGAAACAACACTCCCACATTCACACCTCTTCAAACTTTACACTCCTCCCAAAAGGACAGGTGTTTACAAAGTCATAAATAAGGGTTTGCACGTTCACATTTGTTCTTGTAAATTCTTGTCTTGCTTCTATCCTTGATCGTGCATTATTGTACTTAAAATTTTACACTTATTTGACATTAAAATCATGGATATGCCATTTTAACTCAGAGGTTAAACAAGTGCTCCACACAGCTGGTGGTAGCTCCAGGAGGCTGCAGCGTGCAACCATGGGGACTGTCTAAATATCATGACAAAAGGTCATGTGTGATTGGAGCTGCTGCCACTGAGATATGATGGCTTCACAGTGTGTATGTTAAGTGGATTTTCAAGATGTTCAAAGGGAAATAATATGAATGAGAAAACTTGCGGCAAATCTCCAAGAGACAAAAAAATAAAATGGGAAATAGTTCATAAAAAGTTGGTTTCTGTAGCTTTTGAAGTGTAAATGAACTGCAGATGGCAAGAGGTTTTGACGATGGATGAGTAGAAGTTGAAAGTAAAACAACACAGAGCTCTTACAAGAACCAGAACAAAATTTGTTGTGTTTTTATTAAAACTAGACCATCAGACATTTGCTTTCTAAGAACTTAAACTATTCTGAAATTAATTATTTTTCTTTTCTTGTTTAAAGGAGAAAACGCTTTGTGCGCATCATCATTTTTTCCAGATCAACTCAACAAAGAAACATCCCTCCTCAATTCCCCCTTGGCTGCCTTTCTTTTCTTCTTTTTAACAAGACCAGCAAAGACTCAAAACCAGGTGATACAGCCTTTCTTCCCCCTCAAGGCAGAGTGTTTTACAGCAGCATCCAATCACAAGGCACTTGTAACTGGCTATTTCCTAATAGACAAATATCAAAGAGCTTTTTCTGCTCCATCAGCAGAAAATATGTTACAAGAATCTGTTGCGTATAAAGAAGATGGTGGCAGGAGGCCCTGTGGTGGATCAAAAGTGACTCTGGGAAAGTCTAGCCCTTTACTAATTCCAAGGGTCAACCCTTTTGCGGCTTGAGAGAAATAAAGACTTTTGCAGACCCATAAATTGTCTTATCTTTGACTGGCTATATTGAAGGTATGTTGCTGAAACACCATGACCATGTCTGACTATGTTTAAGACCAGGGCAGGTCTACGCTGTTTGTGTTTATGAATGTCAATGAGCTGTGGAAAGTCACACAGTTGGATTCTTTAAATATACACATCCTCCATCTGTGTATTTTTATTTGCTGCAGGAATAAAAACCCCTGGAGCTTGATTGTGTTAGAAAAGCTATTGTTAAGAAGGGAAAAAAGATTGGCCTTGGGGATTCCACCCAATGTGGTAATACAAGATTCAGTCACAATCTGTGGATAAGGGTCACATCCACAATGGACATATATCACTCTGAGTTTTGACATAGAAATTTATTTTATACGGTAAAAGTCCAGGGTGGACAGAGGCTATAAAACATCATTTCTAAAGCCATTAATTTTCTGTCAAACATTTAATCAGTATTTCAAAGACCATTAATACAGTTGAGTAATGACCAGTCATGTAGCCACAAAGAAATATCTAACCATGCATTTCTGGCAATTGCTGGTATTGTTGGCAGGCCTTCAAACAAAAGTCTAATGCAGTCTGACTCTGTATAAAGACATTTTATATTATTCTGTGCAGAAGAATTGACCCAGAAACAAACACACAAACATTCGCTCACACACTAAATGCAGGCACCCACTCCTCGATGTACCACCCATCTAGCTCCCCTTTGCCTCAGAGTATATTTCTCCCTCTCTTCTTTCTGCTCGGCTGAGTACAGACAGCAGCAATGTGTCTGCTGCAGTGGGCAGGCCCAGACACATTGGCTTTCCCCTTCTGCTCTCCACACTGTGAGTCCCAGACCTGCCATCTCACAAGGCCCCTCTGTCGGACGCCAAGATGACCTGCACACCATCCAATGTGTGCAGAAAACATGCCACGCAGACATGCTGGAAACATACTGCTTTGGAACGCCTCCAGAATGCCAGGCTTATTTAGATGTAATATATTTTTTATTAGGGTTTGCTTGTCAGATTAGTCTTCCGGTAAATTCTGGATGAATTAACACATTGTTGCTGATAAATGCCAGGTAATGTAAATAACTTATTTGTGCAGTTTTAATTTGTTGTAGGACATAGTGTTTACTGAAGCGCAGATTTAAATTATTTGAGGACAAAGGCAAATTATGATCTCAGATAATGCTATATTGTAGACGTTAGTTTGTCTGTCCCTCATTCAGCTATTCTCACAATTTCTTTACTAACTGTACTGGGCTAAGGGCTGGTACTGACATGGCTGTTGCTTGCTGACATGGGAAATTTCAGCTCTGTGAATCTTTCCGTCCCACCATTTGAGCCATAAACTAACAGTAGGTGCCCATGAGGTGTCCTGCAGGCATGTTGCATCTGTAAAGTCAGTCAACTGTTCTCTGGCTCTTGGCTCTAGTCGGCCCACATACATCAAAGATATTACCCCAACACAGTTCTTTCCCACATTTTATCCCACTCGACACTCAACATGTCGTCATCCTCTGCCCCTTCGCCCTGAACACTCTGTGCCAATCTGGACCATAAGTGACTGTGCATCTGTTCAAAATGGCTGTCTAGTATATGACCAAATGAGTATTGCCTGGATCTCAAGCGAGGTCAGCATACACAGCCTCTGTGTCTTGAACCGCCCTGCTAATAATAAATGTGGTATATTGCCAGTTTTATTGACTAGAAGAAATCTGGCATCATCATAGTTACCTACAAACGGTGAAATCAGTGTCAAGACCAACATAGACTTCGGCAGTTTGTCATGGGATCTACGAAGATGCCTTATGAATCAGGCTGCAATGTAACTCAACAAGCGTTATTTTGCCGACTAGTTTGGCCTCAGTTACAGAGCAATGCTTCTGTTGATTTTATCCCTTTCCTTAAATTGTATCTCTATATGTTTATTTTTTTTTTTTAATACATACATTTTCACAGCAAGCTTTTTTTAAATTGTAAACTTTGCAGTGACATATCTACAGTGAAATAGGCTGGCAAACACTTAGCTGTAAAGCACAAACAATTCAACTAGAATGCATAATAAAAGTATGGTACAATGCTGTAGGCTGACATATTATGCCTCATAAAATAGTCTGAATATCACCATCAAACAATACCAATAAAGCCACTGTATAATAAATAATAATGAGTCCATTCTATGGGTTTTGGTGTAATGCTGTAATTGTTAGTAGCTTTATTTAATTAGAATTTACATTTACATTTACATTTTATTGCTGATATGACAACACTGCCCCAAATGATGCAAGTTAGTTCTGGGACTGAATTAAATTTGAGCACATTTTACGACGCCATTGTTATTTCTTAATTAAAATACTATTTTAATTATTTGTAAAACTCAAATAAAACCGAATGAATAACACAGCATCGTTTTGCCGACCTCAGCAAGTTCCATTTGTACAATGTCTTTGCCTTTATATTGCAAATTGAGTCTCTCTTTAGCGCAGTTTCCTCCCTGAATGCTGAGTGTAATTGCCACCATAGGATCACTAATGGCGCCTTTTGTCACTTGGATTGTGACCTTAAGTACATTTGCTCAGTGATTTGCTGGTGAATTTATGCAGAGGAGCTCCTGAAGTTAACTTAAACGTAGTGTTGCGCGGGGGCGGCATTGTGTGCGTGTGAGTGGGGCTCGGGCCACACAGGCTGCTGCAGCGCTCATAAATAACGCCTGGCACATGAAGGCCTGCTGCCACGACCAAATGGACACATGGCCTAGAGAATAATAGGAATTTAGCAAGACTCTGTATTCCACATCCAATATAGAAATGTCCACTTAAAACAAACACAGATTGTGAGAATTGTTAAGATAGGCTCTAACTTTACTCAGGCATAAGTAAACCATATGGTACTGTTCTTTGTGTAATTGTCACCAATTGTTAATAATACAATTCTTATTCAAGCACAACGTCATTTTTATCTACTATCACTCATTACGCTTTACGTAGGTATGGGCTAAATAATAAGAACCTCTTTTACAAACAGAAAAAGCCACAAAGTAAAGGGAGGCAGATATTAATGAGCAAGTTGCCAACTGCAAAAGGCAGGCACAGGAAAACTCCTACGGAGGTGTGATCTCACCCACATAAAAGCATAAACATGTGCGCTTCAAAGGGCCTGCTTTTGCGCGGCCATTTCACGACATACGCAGCCATAAACAGAAGAGCCAGAGTCAGTGGGGAATCCTGGTCTGAGATAATAAAAGACAATTTGTCCCAGTTTAGTTGGAAAGTTGTTTCAGGTGAAAGTTAATCAGCTTCATGGGGAATGTGGAATTGTGGGTGAAGCGATAACAGGACCTAATGTCGTTTATGCTGTTGACCTGCTGATATGATTGTCAAAAAAAATTTAAAAAATGAAGTCTTAAACTTCCTAAGTGTCTGATTTGACCGAATTATAGCATCAATTGACTCCACTATGAATGAAAGGAGACTAAGCTTGTTCTCTTTCTTCAGGTCACTCACACTGAAGA
This sequence comes from Neodontobutis hainanensis, assembly GCA_024349245.1. Classification (NCBI taxonomy): domain Eukaryota; kingdom Metazoa; phylum Chordata; class Actinopteri; order Gobiiformes; family Odontobutidae; genus Neodontobutis; species Neodontobutis hainanensis. Next base: position 11,069,939 of record JALDNG010000022.1, on the reverse strand, counting down.
GTAACCTGCCGCCTCGGTACGCGCCACTGTCATCGACGCAATTTGTCTCCTGCCACTGACACCAGCTGCAAGTTCAAGGCCTCATGCTCTCTGGGACTATTGTGACGCAGAGGATTACACCTTTACTTGCCATGATCATTAAGTAGCCTGGGTGTATATATATATATATATAAATAATACATTTATATTAATTCATTTTAATTTAGGCACATTTTTCACCTACTAAGCAAGTTTATTCCGATGTAAAGGAATGATAAATGTAAAAATGGTAACTATGAGTTGTAATATGACAAAAGCATCTTAATAAATTGAAATACATTGAAATAAACGTTAAATATATATTTAAAAAATACAAAAAAAATCATGCCTGTTTGCAGCTTTAGTTAATATCGCTTCATGAATTAATTAAAAGTAAAGCATAGTGTGACATGAAAAAAGGACCGTTAAAGTTTCCATTAAAGTAGTTCAAGTAAGAAAAAAAAAATAAACAAAACAACTAGAGACTGAAGAGAAACAAAAACCAGGACTTCATCCGTAGTCCCTCCAGGGTGATTACGAACCGGGCACGGGACAGGCGTAGGCTACAGTAATGGGCCGAGAGACGTTCCTAAACAGGACGCTCATCTCTATGTAAAATAAAGTTTAAAAAAAAATCCTTTTCTATAAATCAACAGGTTGTATTCACGGCAGAGGATACCTTCTCCCAGCCAGAGCAAAATTGGGATTTGGATTAGTTTTGATGAAGGAAACAAACAAGGGAGAGCTGTGCGCACACGTCACGCGCAACAGAGTTCTCCCTCTTCAGTGCGTCTCCTCAGGTCTGTTTCTGCACATCACATTTACGCACAGCTCCCCTCCATTTTACCCATAGGCGCTGGTTCCCTAATGGGGTCCGCCGACCTTTGGGTGCTATGAGGTCATTGATCCTCCAGTACAATATAGAAGTAGAATGTATTAGAGGCAGTAATTTGTGGAATAAAATGCATTGCTGATAATTAATTTAATATTTTCACTGATCAAAAGTTGTTAAAAGCTGTCAAAAGCGGGTATAAAGACCCCAATCCAAACTGGTCGTTGTGTTATCGAAAGATAAGAATAAAACAACAGGTTTGATAAGATAAGCGCTAGATTATTTTAACTTCCAGCGTCAGTATGTGTTTTGCCTGCTGGGACCGGACAAAGGAAACGACAGTGTGGTTTGTGTGAAAAACAGTTCAAACCAAAATGTTGACTTAGGAGTTCACGAAGCAGTGAGATCTCCTTTCACTCCGCCGGGCAACGGCGCAACACTACGGGTGCTGTCTTAAATTAAGACCAAGACGTTAAAAGTTAGAAGATACTGCACTGCGTTAAAGTGCCACTTACCACAAACAATACTTCCTACAACAACGCGGATTTTATCAATGAATTAAAAAAGATAACAAGCAATAAACCTTTCCCCCATTGTAGAGTTTATTGCAAACCGCCTTGCCTTTTATTTCCCCATGCCTCCAAATACAAACTGTAAAAAGTTGCCAAAAAGATAACCTACTTCATGTCGTAAGACAGACAGAGCTTTACTTCTTAAAAAAAAAAAAAAAACAACAATATTCACACATGTCGCCAAGAGAAATAGAAACACAGACAAGTAGAAAGCAAGAGTTTTGTGCCAGTGGCACAATCGTCCTACTTTCTTATTGGCATCACACTATAGCTCCTGGACTCACACAAGCTTTAGGCCCTTTTCAGCCTCTCGTTCTAGTTATTTTACAGACATTATATCACAAAATGATATGGGGAAAAAATCCTCAACATAGTAAATGGGAATCAGTTAAGTTTTTTTTTAAAAAAGTACATTTGATATGTCAACTCATAAAATGCAAAAGAAAATGTATATGCAAAGGACGATGTGTTTCAATAAATGATATCACTGAATATTACCAGACATGTAGTCTATAATCCTAATATTTCCACGGTGAATATTTAATGAAACAATGAAACTAACGATTTAAATATAACAACACTTTCACTGTGACAGGTCAAGCGGAGGTATGGGACAGAAATACACGCGGCCGACTCGGTGCATTTTAGGGTTTGTACTTTGCGGGGGGGGCTCTGGGGTCGGGACTCCCTGAAGAGCCTCGTACACAGTTCGGCTAATTTCCTCCGAAGTGTCAGAAAGAGTGTTGTGGTAGTCGGGAACAAGAAAGGAATACACAAGTTTAATTGAAATGTATGAGCTCTGTTTGACGCGCATATCAGTTGTGTATTACGGTCTGCAAAGACCCGTGCGCTTCAATGGGAAAAGCCTATAATGCCATTACTGAAACTAAAGAGATACAGCTACAGTCACAGACTTTTTCTGTATAGATCAGTATAAGATAAATTATGCTGTGAGCCTCACCCCGCGGGGAGCAGTCTTTCGAGGCAAGGTTCGCTTATTGGAAAAGCTGTACAGAAATAAAGAATATCTTACCTTCTACGGCGGACACTGCGGGCAGCAAGAGGCTGCATAAAAGCAGAAAGTAATCCATTGTCATAAAGCGAGCAGCTCGGACATGTAAATAGAGCCAGGACATAAAGAGTAGGGAATACAATCCTTGGTGAAGAGGATCCGTTTTCCCAAACCGCGCACACAGTCCTGTCCGAGTCCCACTGCTGTGTCCCACCACTGTGTCAGGCTCCCAACACCAGCCCCATTCACCTCGGTGTTAGTGTCCCAGGTGAAAATTAAACCCGACAGCGTGAATAGAACCAGCCTCTCTGTCTTTTCAGTGCGCTCCAATGTGTCAGTTTAAAAGCACAGACTATGTGTGGTAAATGGAGGGCTCCCAGTTCTTTCACGGAGCTGTATAGTCCAGTATGTGGTTACCATCCAGGAGAATAGTCCCACTTATGTCTGTGTGAGAAAGATCCTTCAGAGTTAGTCAGTGGTCGGGGCACACGCAGATGTAGCCGCGTAGGTGGCAGACCATGTTTTTAGTCCGTAGAGCAAGTTATTCCAGAAATGCAACAAACGCGCCAAGGTTGAATTGCAGAGAGATGGTATTCCCTGAGCGAATGAGTCCTCTGTGTGTTTCTGTGTGTTTCTTCTGTTGCTGCGGTGGAGAAACGTCCGCTTCGCTCGGTGTGGTGCGTTGGAATGAAGCACACGGAGGCACAGCGAGGAGCGAGGAGAGGAGAGGAGAGAGAGCACGGGGCACGGGGAGGAGGGGAGGAGGGGTTACCCTGTAGCAGCTGCTATGCAAAACATGTCCACCTTCACTGTCATTTAGGCACACGTTCACGATTAAAATAAAACATAAGCATTAGTTTACACAAGAGGTGGTTTAAATCTTCATGAACTATGCACCTAATCAAACGACCATTGATTATTATGTCTTTATTTGGTTTACAGTAAGTTTTAAACAACATAGACGTGATTTATTTTGTGTGTGTGTGTTTTACTTTCTATACTATATTTAAAAACATTCCGCAGACATGTCAGTGAAGTTCTTTAGACGTAAATTTATTCCTTGCAGCTCTCACCGTCTTTCCCAATTTGAGCTCGGAGTCCATGTGCAGTGATGGACACACAGCGCCCCCCCGCGGATCACTTCTAATCGAAAGAGTTAGAGCGCAGGAGTTTGTACTGTGGTCTTTATTTGTTTTGATTTTTTTGTTATTTTCCCCTCATTTATTCGTATTTTTTTCAAACTTAGTTGTTCAGTTGATGTGGTAACTTTTGTGTAAGCTGTCTTTCAGAGGCTATTACGCACACGAGGACAAAAAAAATAAAATAAGACGTCGTGCGTAAAAGTATGTGGCTCCAGTGTGTTGCCAAGTCGGACGCAATGAGGAATCAAACAACCCTTCCGTGAAACTGACTTTTTTCCTCTCAAAAGTACGTTTAAAGTGCTCTGTTTGCACTTACATGTATTACTTGTTCAAGTGTCTCATCTTTGTAATGCTTAGTGCAGTTTGTTTTTCCAGACGCACACACTGGAATGGTCTTCCTTAAGCTTTATGACTATTGACCTGTAGTGCCCATTTCCTCTTCCGCAAAATATTTTAGAACTGGACATCTGTCACGGCATCTACTTTTTATCTTTTTTTTTAAGTCTTCCACTTTTCCAAGTGTCTTTATAATGTCATATTTTCTTCAGCGCACCGGTAGCACACCCTTAGCGGAATATACGGTATTATATTAGTCTATTAATAGCCTACTTTTCTTACATTTTACCGAGTTTAGAGAACGGACAATCCCATCTGCCCATAAACCGAGTAAAATCTGAAAAATGACTCCTCTCGTTAATTTATTCAAGTGTAGGCACAGACACTGTACACCGGAAACAAAGTATATATTTCAGTTCAGGGAATGGTGAGACACGCTGCTAGACAATAGGCCTTCCTTGTAAATGGGCGTGTGTCAAAACGTAAAAGTTTCTGAAGTTATTTCCTGCCAACACACATAAAAGTTCGTGACCTGATGTATATACACCTGTGTCAAGTGTGGCTGTGGCCACTGTCCTGCTAATAACCCACAGTAACACTTTAGAGTCTCGCCATTTGGTTGATTTGTTTCATGGTTAAGTCTTTGCTTAAAGGTTCCATTGTAACCTTTAGTAGCTATAATTTATTTATTTAAAATCTATTATTTATTAAATGTCTTATAATGTTATGTCTTTGTAATTATTATTCTCTTCTAACCATGTTACAAAATACTAATATATAGTTTAAGTTTCCTTAGTGCTATTGTCCCTATAGAGCAAATAAAAAAATAAAAAAAAAACTTCTGTGTGTTATAGTAGTGTTTCATTCTAATTGTTTATATGAACCTAAGAAAATATTTATATATATCTTAATTGTGTTTAAATATTGTAGAAAAAAAATACATTAAACCTTTAAAATACTTCTTAAATTAATTGTTGCAATGGACTCTGATACAAACACAAAAAAAGATTTAATTCTAAATAACAAAATAAAATAAATTACAACAAGAAGATTAGATAAAATTAGAAAGTATAAAATTTGGTCAGTATTTAATTAAAAATTTACCGGGCCTCTAGAAATTGTCTGTATGTCACGGCATAAGTACTGGCTGGGTATAAACCGACACAGTACACAGAAACCTTTCCTATGACCGAAACGTCAACATTAATAAATCGACAGAGCTGTGTTTTACAGCTACGGTTGGGTTTTACAAAACCTATTGAGCAGGTTTATTTTTCTACCCTGTTGTTTTATAGTGCAAGTCATTTGGGTCCAGTTTGTCGGTTCAGGGTTACCATGTCTATGAATGGCAGCAGTAAAACTGTATACAGCCATGTTGAAATGACTGCCGGGAGTTGAGATTAGCGCTAGGAACATTCAGAAAGCTGAGATTTTGTAGAATGTTGCAACTGATCTTTTCTTTACTTTAATCATAAAAAAAAAATAAAAAAAATGTTTCTGACACTGACCAGTACTCTGAACAAGTTAAATTCTTGTAACTCCTGAGCATATTTAGTCCAAAACACTTTCCAATCTGTTTTGGATTTCACTTTTATTTTGTTCCCAGTGCTACCTAAAATAAACACATACATACAAATTCCATCTAAAGAGAAGAATAAAGTGTTCATGAGAATGTCCCAGTAGCACCTGGCACACATTAAAAACTTAATAAATAAAGTGGCAGACATTTTACTGCCCCATGGAAATTTCTCAAGTTTATACCTTGTGAGACCCTGCCAGACCCGTGCTAACCTCCTTCGTCCTTTGTTCAGCTCTTCTCATGCCACTGTTGTCTCTCTTTCTTTGAAAACAGAAAAAAAATATATATATAGGACTATATATATGACTGTTCGATGAGTAAATGATAAATTTAATTGAATTTAGGTGAATTTAATTATTTGAAATCAACTGTTTTTACATATTAAGGTGGTTGTCCTCATCTTGTAAAATTCCCAAACACAGTATCTATCATTGTTTGAAATGTAATTATGTAATCATGCTTAGTTTTATTTTAATTTGCATATGCCAGAAATTATATTTCAAATAAATACAAAACAAATGTGTGTCACTTGAATCATTATTTTTGTACCCAAAACAAAAAGGACAAATACAATTTTGCTTCAACAGTTTATTATATTTTCCGTAATATTTTGCCACATATAAAATTTATTGATTCTTAAAGCAGAACTAATGTGACGTGAGTGTGTAGAAGATCGCTTTACTCTATACGCTATATTTGGTGAGCAGCGAGCTGTTGGTCATGTTGGAGTCTTAGGCTTGTGTGTTCCAGACACAGAGCAATGCTGGGACTAGTGGAGGTAGAAGAGCTGGTGGTGGGTGGCTCTGGAGAATCTCACACACATTTAAAGATGGATTCCAGGCACAAGGAGGTGTGTGAATATGTGGGAGAAGAGAGGCTTGTTCTCTGGAGTTTTGTGGGGTTTGAGCTGGGGGGATATACTCCTCCAGGCATTCTCCACTGGCCGAGCATTTAGCAAGAATTGCCAAATGCTAGGCATAAAACACCTTAAGACCAACCGACAGCCCCACCCCTCTCACAAACACAACTTTCTATTTCTTCCCTCTAGCTCCATTCCCTCCCTGCAACCCTACACCCCTTCTCACTCCTTCGTTACCACCAGTGAACCCCACCGCCTCTGTCACAGGCAGCTACTGTCTGTGTCTAGTGACGATCTATCACCATTCAGCACCTCCTCTACTTAACCGAAAAAAAACTTGAATGTCAGCGCTGACTGCAGATTTATGACTCAGCCTAACATCACCATGACCTAACTGACTGAGCCGAACAGACAGACACTGAAGCAGACAGGCAGTCATCGATGGAAAAATTCATACTCTAGTCTAGTAGACTGTGGTGTCACATGTGACAACAAGTTTACACAGTGTGGAGACAAATGAAAGGTAATGGCCTTTCACCTGAGTGACAGTAGTATGGAGAATATGGACAGGACATCAGAATATTTATATGGTGGAAAGTAAGGCCGTTTAGTTCGAGTTGGTGGAAATACTGCACGTCAATATGTTATGAGGCAACCATGGGACATTTTGTCGTAATGGAATATTATATCACTTCACAATTTGATTATTATGTAAAAATATAAAATGATCTAATATACATTTAAATTATTTATTAATTATAAGCTTAGAAAATGCTCGGTTCAATCTGTCATTTGTCAATTTTAATGTGATTTTGAAACTTTACAAACGCATACAGAACAACTGAAGGGTAGATTCAAATATAATAGATCTACTATGTGTTGGATCGAATAATTAATGGACAAGTAGGAACTCCAGTTATTATGCTTTTAACAGCAACATAATCAAAAGAATGGCATGTATGGTTCTCTCATCTGTTGTAAAATATTGTTCTCAATGTGTGTATTCTTGCCTTTTCCTGCTCTTGATTCTCATTTACCCTTTAGTTATTTTCCTTACTCCTGTAAACAAATGTTTTCAAGAAAATGCATGTGTGACAAATTCCCAAGCACGCAGTTTGGGGATGGAGGCGGGAAAAGGGGGCAAATGCAAGATGCTTTTGACACAGGGCAATATCAAAGGTCCAGGATGAAAAATTACCAGAGCTGGTCCAATAACAGAATGATTGATTGGTCCAGAACCCCACACTGTCTGAGATAACATTGTTCAAAGTGCCCAAATGTAATGTCAACACTGTGTCTCCCTTGCGGGATTCGTTCTTCCTCCATACCCAGAAATCCTGTGGCGACCCTATGACCTGTCAGCATATCCAGCTGCAGAAGGCAGTGTTCCATAAAGAGTTTGCCCCTGGAGGTTCAAAACAGTGGCAAATGGTGGCAAATACTTTTTAATGTAGGTTAGTTGTGGCCAACATCAGAGAGAAAACAGACAGAATAAAATAGGGTTGGCTTGAAGGTAGTTTGTTCTCTATGAAACAGTGCTAAGCAGAGGGCAATAGCTCTGCTGCTTACATTTTATGAGCATCAAATTGTTACAAATCATCCCTCTCTAGTCACTGTTGGTCAAGTAAAAAGACATTTTCTTCTCTCTTATTGTCCAGCTCTGCTTTAGCACTTCCTGACACAGTTAGTCATGACAAAGACTCACCGCAAAAGCACATGGTTTCAGTTTAGCCTCGTGCTACCATTCAATATGGCTCCCATCCGGTTTCTCACTCCCTGTATGATCACACCACTCATGTATAACACACTATGACCCAAGTGTGGTGTAATAGAAAGCAGAGCGGCCTAACCACTATTGAATGATCTGATAACCACTAAAAATAGAGCATATTTTTTGAAAAAGTGAATTTTGTGAAAAGTCAAAGTCATTCTCTGTGTTAAGCCAAACTCTTACTTCACTGTGTGTGGGTGAGAGGTCTGCATGGTTGTGCATGCCACCCCCCCATTACCTTTTGCGTAATGTAGCTTAAGTAGTAATTTTCTCGACACGCTAGGGTGAATGTGTTCGTCCCTAAGCATGTTTTCTATAATCAGCCAATAGTGCTTAAGTACTAGGTAGCAGGAATCCAGGAATGCCCCAATGCTGTGAACCAACATTATTCATCTTTCTACAGGTGTGTAAATGTCAAAATACGCACTCAAGCGTGAAATAGGTGTTTAAATCTTAACGCTCCATTTGATACTTTGATATAAACTCCCTGTAATAATCACAAAACTTGTTAACAATTTATCGTCCTATCTTCTTGATATTGTTTTTTAAGTGGCATTTTGCAGATTAATATAAAAATATAAAATTTAAAATATATATTTCATACATCAAAATAAAGTAAGCAAAAAAAAAAAAAATACATTTAAACTATTAAATTTGTATGAGGGACTTTGCCATGCTATATTTTGCCAAAATGATAGACCAAACAGTGTACAAACAAATAGAAACAAAAAGAAATATCTCGAAGTCACATAACAAGTGCGGTTAAGTAAAGGTAAGCCATCTTTATTTACAATCTATTGGTACAATTGGTAACATGAAACACTCATTAACAATTACTTTTATACTTCTTAACCTCTATTACGCAGTATTATTATTTTGCCTCAGGCTTCTAGCATGTTTGTGCACTTACGCACTTTTACATCAGGTGAAACTGCCAGTGTTCACCTACTACCCATATGAGTCAACAGGTTGTGCTGCTATAGATACAGGCAGATGTTTTCATGCTTAATTGCCACTGTATTTTGTTTCCTATCTCAGAAGGAAGCTGCCAGCCCAAATGCAATGTTTGTGTAACAAGCTTGATTTGAAGACTCATTTTAAACTATTCCTGACTGACTTTATGGCATCATGCACTGTGTAAATGCCACATAAAAAAACAAAGCTACAGACCTGAATGAATACTACAGCTGGTGAGGTTTACAATAAATGCAAGTCCCTTTATCTCATCCTCACTCTGTGATCAACAAGCAGAACAAGAAAAAAGCAGTGTCCCTGGCCCAGAATGCAATTTGGTATTGCAGATCTGTAATTTAAGAAGGTACTGCCATGTACAGACAAGTCTGCACAGTATGCACATGGCAGCAGGAATGAATGCATGCACTTGTGCAGACACATACAAACATATGACCGCACCCGGCAAGGGTTTGATAGACAGCAACACACACAAAGTGTTCAAGTTCAGCAATTTTCCATTTCCTTATGATATTTACATGCCACATGAGCTGATATTAACTTAAACAAACACTCGCTCGGCATGAAATGACTGTTAACAAGTGTTTTTAAAAGGCAACAAAACCTCTATGTTGGCATATTATAGCATTAGTTTTTATTGGTGCAGTCATTGTAAGATTGCTGTCTAAGAAGGCCATTTACCACGTCAATAGACACTTTATGAACGCACTCTATTTCCCCATTCTTTTTATGACTGATGACACATGGTTACAGTCATAGCTCCAACAACAGCTAACACCACACGTCATGCCCGCCACTGAGACAAACCGATAACATGAGCCAAGAAGATGTCTCAGAGCCCTGTGATTTCTTACGAGCAGGTGCTGTAGAGAAAATTGACAGGCGATGTAGCATTAAGACAGAGTAAAATTTACTGTGGGTAAATTGATAGTACTCATAATGACGCGATAAAAATGTCTGCAGATACTTACAATGGTTGTGCTCGGAAGTGTGCTGGAATGTGTGAATGAATAGAGATAATGTTCTTCTTCACATTTTAGTATTTGTTTATTTACTTGTTTATTTCCATTAGCAGAAAACCTAAGCTATCAGCTAGTCTTCCTTGGGTCCATACTAAAAACATAACAATTTATTACAAAATTGGAAACTTTATTAAAAACATGGCTTTACAAAATTAGATACTTTTATAAATATACAATCATTTATACATTTAAAACATATTCAGTTTATTCAACTTTGCACATTTCAGAACAAAAAAAAAAAAACATTTCTGCCACAGTTTGGCTTAATTCACAACATGAGTCTTCAGTTATTCTTCAACACTGACTTACTTTTCATTTCAATTAACAAATTAAAACGGAACAAATTTATAAATTATGCATAGAATTGGAATAAACAATTTGATTTACAAGGAAGACAGGTTATAATACATACAGTCCTAGATTGAGCCAAGAAAGGTTAGAATACTTTTTTTCTTTGCTTCTTCTCATTGAACAGTCCAGGACCAGTCTTGCTGCCTTGTATTTTAGCCAGGTCTTTTATTTTTTTGAGCAATATGAGCATTATTTTGTTACAATGTTGTGACCCATTTTAATGACAATTGTGTTTATATGTTCTGTCCAAAAAAGATTGCAATTAAGGACCGTTTAGCCTTGTCTACTTGTTGTATGCGTTCGCCAGCAATATTCTTTTTTAAAGCTTCAGCTTCAGTTTTTGTTGTGACCCAAAGATCATACTTTTAGAAATGTTTAAGACTAACTGTATTCCCTTATTCCAATTATACACTATTGTTCATTCATGGACAATAGTTTACTTTAACTGATAAGGACTTGGATTGTTTGCAAACAGTTTGTGAAGGGCAATAAAAGTTTTTAAAACAAAGACAGGAGAATGAGAAAACAAAAGTCTACTGTCGAAGGCTAAGCATTGTATTTACAGCAAGTGGCTGTGAAGAATAAATAGGTGCCATTTAACAAACTCCACCAAGCTGGCTAATTTTCAACATTTGTGCATTATTTTATGCCACAAGTAATCATAAGGTGTTTAGTGACTTTGCCCAGTGCTCCCCACATCCTTTTCCACTCTCCGCACAAAACACAGACACATACACACACCGTTGTGTCACCCATGGCGATGTGAGTGATCTCTGTATGGACGCTGGTGAGCAGCTCAAGAGGGCATCTGGTCTTTTTCCCCTCTCAGTCATTGAAATGTAAACACCTCAGTTGCCTGGATTTGCCAAATGAGCACCTGGTATTTCAAAGTGGCCTCCTAGCTGTGACTTTTTCATGTTGGGCGTGGGAGGCCAGCCTGGTCTTCATTATGGAGATGTACACACAAGCACTGCACGCACACTTTTCCCCAAACCAATAGTTGGAGTGGAGACGTAGGCCCCCACACACATAGTCACAGCAGAAAAAGCCTGCTGGAGTACATGCACATTGCACTAGCACTCTGTCATTCTCTCACCTGGCCCTGTGTTTAGTCTATATGCAGTGTAATGGTATGGGCTAGGATTACTACGAGCCTCTGAGGTGATGCAGTCTAGTGGCATGGTGTGTGTCAAGACTGTCTGTCCTTGTCCCAGTGGTCTCCTGTAACCTGTCATCAGAACAGTAACCTCTGAAGAACTAAAGCAGAGCCCACATACTCATATTGTTAATCTGAAGGAAAGAAATAAGGATCACCCCCAGGAAAATCTAGAGATAAGAAAAGCTGTTTCATCTGTGCTACGTTGTGTTAAAGATTGTAAATTTCCATCAGTTTCATTTATGTATGTATTTTAACATCACTAAACAGATTTAATAGAAGAATTTCAGTGAGTGGCGTGTGAGGCTGCACACTGAATTTTCATTAAAATTAAGGGAGAAAAAAAGAACAAAAACACCATTCTGAAAGCTGACTTTTATTCATATAGGCATACGGTATATGCATATACTCATATTCACTGAAATAAAATCACTTCTATATGTGTTTATTTAAAAATCATAAGAACATATTCAATAGAAAGACCCTGCAAGTTGTTGTCTGTTTTGTATAGACTGGAACAGTATGGGAAAAGACACAGCGCTCTGTTTTGTAGTGCTGTTTGCAGCAATACTTAACAACAACGAAAAAAAGACAAGACTGAACAATTTTTATTGTGTTGGCAAACCAATTTGACAGAAATTTATGAGCCGTTATCTAACAACTGCAGTTTGGGATTTGAAGTGAAAAACATCATATTGGATTCAAAATATAATGCAAAAAGTAAAGAGTGGCACATACATACGGAATTCTGCAGAAATCTACATTTGGACTGCTTTTCTTTTTACACATCCCTGCAACCATTTCCTAAAATGGAGACTTGTTGGTTTGGGGCTAGTGTTGAATCACATCTATGTGATAAAAGGCTGTCACGTTAGTGCATGCCTTAGCATTGACAGACTATAGGCCTAGCTCTGTCTGTCATCGAAGCACACTGACACATTCTGGCCCTCATTCACACACAAGTAAAGCTTGGGTGTCTTTTATTGGCTTCACCAGCTCATTCCACTGCAATTAATCATTTGCAGCTCTTTTTCTGTATTATTTATGTTTTTAGATGTTTCTTAATATCATGGGTAAATTTTCAAGATTTTTTGACTCAAAGGCCTCTTTTGTGGGACAGGAGCTTCAGATCAAAGTGCACTTTTATGTTGTGTGTGCATTCTTGTACAGAGGTGTTGATATGTGGGGATTCTTGCACAGTGAATGTATCAGCACACTTCACTTGCTTTACAAAAACATTTCACAAGGGATTGAGATACCCCTCTACAACCCATTCCACTACAATAAAGTACTGTTTTTACCTTTGTAGCGAAGGTTTGTTTTCTGAACTACCTTCCATTGGGAAACACATTCTACAGACAAGACTGAGAAACATCCTGACAAAAAAGACTACAAACAGCCAGAATGGCTACAAAAATGCTGATAACGTCACTTGTTATTTTCATCCTGCTTCCCCATGTCTCCACACAACGCTTTCTGTCATTGTTTGTCATCTCGTCTTGAGCCTTTTTGCTGCTCTATGTGAATACTTACAAGTTTCTCATGGGTGCTGATGGGAAAAAAGACATTGGCAACATTTCACAAAGATGCAAGACCTTGTATTCTTTTCTCCTTCCTCTTTTCAGCTCTCTAATCTTTTTTTTTTGCCTTCCTTAATAAGAAAAAAAAAACCAAACTGGAGCTGTGTATAGTCTCCTCCTCTCTGCTGGGGGCAAAAGGTGTTGTAGATTAAAAAGAAGCTTGAAAATTGAATTCACACTTGATGAAACAAACAGATTTGCATGTGTCTATTTGCATGAGATGATGTGGCCAGCTCCAGGCTAAGACCTGGCCCACCCCTGCACAGTGTGCGCTAAACTCATTATGGGCTGTTATTGAAGAAATTAGTCTTCCAAGTTTAAGGTGAAGAGACGCCAAGGGATGTGACCCTGGCCCATTAAAAACCAAGGTTTTGATCAAAGATTTGAACCAGGTTAGTTCAGGACCTCACTGAACGAGCTGTGCCACTTCTTCAGTAGGATCATGGTCCTTGTAGGGCTAGTCACACACAGTGACTGTAGAAGGGGTGAACATATAGCAAGCCCGCTTCCGGGTTGGAAGCCTATTAGGAAGTAGGGGTTGGCTCCATCAAGCCTGACCCCCATTGACACATTTGCTGTTTAATTCCCACCACTCACTGTAGCACAAGCTGGGAGTCATCAGGACTCTTCAGCACAGAGCACAAGAGGTGCCCACTACCTCAGAAGGTAAACGTAAAGAAGAACAACACATCCGTAAAGCCCTGAGAGACTCTGGATACCCCAAATGGACTTACAACAAAACCAAGAGGACACAGACACCAAACAGACAGGAACCAGGGACAAAAGGGAAGGGTGTAGTTATCCCTTATGTGTCTGGTTTATCAGAAAAACGTAAAAGTTTTTTCTACAAACACAACACTCCAGTCCACTTTAAACCAGGGAACACGCTGCATCAAAAACTGGTCCATCCGAAAGACAAGATCCCCTCTCAGAAACAGAGTGACGTAGTTTATGCAGTTCAGTGCAGTGAAGAGTGCAGTGACAGTTATGTTGGTGAAACAAAACAACAGCTTCACAAGAGCCAATCCTGGAGGACCTGAGTCTGCAGTCCACCTCCACCTCAAAGAGAAAGAACATTCCTTTGAGGACAGCAATGTCCGTATTTTGACCAGAGAGGCTAGATGGTTTGAGAGAGGGGTGAAGGAAGCCATTTTTGTGAAAATGGAAAAGCCCTTTTGGACAGAGGAGGTGTCCTCAGATTCATGTTGCCTAGTATTTACAACAGTGTTCTTAAACCTAAAACAAAAGAGACTCACTCTAAAACAACAAACACAGCACCTGAATTGAGCAATGTCACTAACGACTCTCCTGAGCCTTAACAACCCTCACATCAGGAGATGTTAGTTTCAGGTGAAACTCCTCCCTCTGGAGATATACGCTCAGCTCTCTTAACAGTTGATCTCAGAATTGATAAAGTCTCTTGAAATTAGAGACGAAACATCTTCACCAGAGTCCAGATGCTTTTACTTAAACCTTTTTTTCAAGATGTCCTGGATGACTGAGAACCTTCACAGACAAGATAAGGATAAATGTCTCTGACTGAATAATTACTGTTTAGTTTGCAAACCCAGTAAAGTCCATAATATAATCATAATAATAAAATCAAAAATTAGAAGTGGGCTAAATGTACTCTTTTACAAAGATCTGGGTTGTGCCATTTTGGTAAATACATTTGACACACCTATTTTATGAAAATAGATATTGTACTTTCTCTACAGATTTGCTAAAGGTGATGCTGTCAGGCTAAAGGCCGATTTATACTTCTGTGTCGGGTCTACACCGTAGTGTACGTTGTAGGCTACGCACGTAGGCGACGCAGTCGTGAACATTTATACTTCTGTGTATGTCTGTTTTGCTCTGCAGTACACCGCCGAAACGCTAGTTGACGCGAGCGGGTTCCAATCTGTTTGAAACGACATTTCAGTCACCCCACGGAATTGTGCCATATGTGTGCCATGGCAAAACAACATTGTGTGTCGTGGTCAACTTGGTGTGTAAATTGTATTGGTGTAAAATATAATGCACCAATAAATGACATGAGGGAAAGTTTGTTTTTTTTAAGTTTGTACTATACATACAAATGGTCGAAATATGTATAAGATAATGCACCATGTAAAGGTGCAATGGTCTATAATTGTTTACATTAAATAGATGCAAAAGGACAAACTATACAAATAAACTAACTGCAAGATCTTAATTTACTGTAACCATAACCATAAGATATGCATACAGCAGGAACCAACATAATTGGTTCAAACTATATACACAAATTGTTTGATGTAAAAAATATTAAAAACAGGTGCATTGAATTGTATATTACAAATAG
The DNA here is from genome assembly GCA_024349245.1 of Neodontobutis hainanensis. Lineage (NCBI taxonomy): Eukaryota > Metazoa > Chordata > Actinopteri > Gobiiformes > Odontobutidae > Neodontobutis > Neodontobutis hainanensis. The sequence goes on along the minus strand of JALDNG010000022.1, from coordinate 11,054,411 downwards.
ATGCAAAGGAGCAAACACAGACACACATGCACCTATATGTTAATGTTAATTTGCAATAACCTTAACACATTTTTGGAAACAGCAGTATTTTTTTAAAATGAAAAGTGTTAACCATATACAAATATGGGCATGACAGTGCAATGTATTAATGTGCAATGATCTGCAATTATTATCAAAAATAGATGTAAAAGAGAAACACACAAATGATGCAAACTACCATATAACCTGCATGAATTAGTGTGAAAGGACAATAAATAAAAAAGCTAAAGTGATTACTATATACAAAAAAAACTATAAAAAGCAAAAGTGCAAACTCCAGATACAGTGCATTTCTATGTGCATTGCCTGCGCTCTGTGGTCCTCCGGCACCCTCCGCAGCAGATCTGCAACAGTTTGTCCAAACCGCTCGCGCTCATCATTGCCTTGACACATGCTCTGTTGCAGCTCCACTCGCCGTTCCTCCAACTGAGCCTCCAACAGAGCAACCTGCACTTGGACCCAGTCATCTTTTTCTTTTCTCTTCCTTTTTTGTGCCATACATGGACTGGGGGACGGAAGAGATGGCTGCGGGGACAGAAGTGATGGCTGCGGGGACAGAAGAGATGGCTGCGGGGACAGAAGTGATGGCTGCGGGGACAGAAATGATGGCTGCGGGGACGGAAGAGATGGCTGCGGGGACAGAAGAGATGGCTGCGGGGACAGAAGAGATGGCTGCGGGGACGGAAGAGATGGCTGCGGGGACAGAAGAGATGGCTGCGGGGACAGAAGAGATGGCTGCGGGGACAGAAGAGATGGCTGCGGGGACAGAAGTGATGGCTGCGGGGACAGAAGTGATGGCTGCGGGGACAGAAGTGATGGCTGCGGGGACAGAAGTGATGGCTGGTGATGGGGGCTACCACTTGGTAATTGGTCATCATCACTGTTGGCTGGAGGTCTCAAATCCGATAAACCAGTGGAGTTTGAGCTGGTATCAGTCTCATCCTGTGAATATGAAAGAAATAGCAAATAGTATAAGTTATACATAAAAGATGATATATTCATTGTTAATTCATAGCTAAATAGAGCTGTAATAACTGCATATTCATACATTGCAAATGCTAAATTGTTGCATTTGTATTTTCTGTAAGCCAAATTAAATTACAATCTATTACATTACATAAATACAACCCATTACATATGCTTTTGGACTCACATGTATATTATTTTAGCAAAAATAGAAATACCCCATGTGGTAGCATTGCAAGTTAAGTTAGCTAACCGAAACACAATAGAGGTACATAAAAGGACGTGCATTATTTACCTAAGTAAGTAATTTATTTATATAGCACCTTTCTCAGATAATTATCACAAAGTGCTTTACAACAGTGTTTTTACATGAAGTTTCCACTCACCCCATTTACACACATTCACTCCTGGGGCAGACAGAGAGGGGGGCAGCCACACAACCGGCGCTCACAACCTTCTCCTACCACCACCAAACACACCTCTACAGTCACACACATTCATACACCAGTGCTATGGACACTGGAGGCAAGGTGGGTTAAGTGTCTTGCCCAAGGACACAACGACAGTATGAACTGTGGGGCGAGCGGGAATCGAACCTACTACCTTCCGGTTGAAGGACGGCCGCTCTACCACTGAGCCACTGCCGCCCGTCAAGGTTTGACTCGTCAAGGTTTGACTCCATAAGCCGATGTTTGACATGAGGTGCCAGCCAAGATAGGAATATATAAAATGCTGGGATTTTTTTTCCTCCTGGATCCCCACTCCTTGTGGCGAGTTTTTTACAGAGACGAAAGTACTTGTCTCGAGATTTGTTCCATCTCTTCATGCACTCCGCTACATCTAAATCGACGTTGGAGATGGCTGTATTTCCTCACTTCTTCAATTAATCGCTTGGTAACTTAGTCCATTTCCATGTAGGCTCCTTACTGAATTTTGTAATTTAAAAATGTCGGGCGGTCCAGAGTGCAGAAGATCATTCCGGAAATGCGTAGGAGGAAACATGATACTACCAAGCCGACCAATCACAGATCTTGCGGTCCGCGTCGTCGCGACACGTAGTTACATTTTTGAGGAGGTGCGCGTCAGGGTACGGCGTAGGGTACACGTCACTGCGTATGCTACGCCGTAGCTACAACGCGCACCCGACGCAGAAGTATAAATCGGCCTTTAGGCTGATCAGAAGAAAGGTTCTGGATTGTGAGCACTTTGAAGAGGTGTGAGCACCTTTAAATATAGGCCAAGTTTCTAAGTACTACATTTTAATCAAGCTTCAAATCAAAGCTGTTTATCTTTTGTATCAATGTATTGAGTGAATTCCTATTCTGGTGACAGCTGTGCGTTTGATTTGACAGCATTTTATTAATTTTTTTATCAAAGCATCTATAACCCACTACTCAAAGACATAAATGTATAGGTCAATTGGCAATTTTAAAGTGTCCCTAGTGGATGAATGTGAGAGTGAATGGTTGTCTGTCAATGTCTGTCCCTAATTGTCAGCCCCGCAACTAGCTGGACTCTGTTGGCCCAAAGTTGCTGGGTTAGGCTCAAGTCACCTGTGACCCCTGACAGAACTAAGCAGAAGAAAATCAATCAGTGAAATCAATATTCCTTATATCCAATATGAACAGCTGTTACTGTATAAACAAGTAACAAGCAATAATAATAATAATTGATCAATTTTATAAAGCGCTTTTCTGGGGACGCAAAGACGCTTTACATATCAATTATTCATTCATACACAGTCACACTGGTGATGGTAAGTTACAACAGTAACCACAGCTGCCCTGGTGCACACTGACACACTGAGACGTGGCAGCCATTCCGCTCCTACGGCCTCTCTGACCATCACCACATACATTCACATTCTTACACAATCATACAAGGCAAGGTGGGTTAAGTGTCTTGCCCAAGGACACAACGACAGTATGAACAGTGGGGAGAGCGGGAATCGAACCTACTACCTTCCGGTTGAAGGACGGCCGCTCTACCACTGAGCCACTGCTGCTCAATAACCCAGTGTTGTGCCCCCTGCTAGCTGCCAACGGAGGTTGGTTGGAGATTGGTTGGGGATCAGTGACCACAGATAAACCCTGCTCTCTTCTTGAGCAAGCTGGAAAGACTTCTGGGAGCAACGTGGGCAGACAGGCTGACGCTTTTCCTCCCCCCTCCGTTGTCCCTTTAGCTATTTACCAGATGGAGGTCCCATCCAAGCAGGAATTTCACACCCTATTGACAATGTGGCTTCTGTCAGCTGCTGCTCCAGCTCCTTTTAACAGGAACTCATCCTTCCTTCCTCACTTCCGGATTTGCAGTGCATGGGACTATATCTTTGAAAGCCTTCTATCTTTCATGTTGTTTAAAGTAAAGCACTGTCTGGACTAAATAAGGAGATCAGTGGTTGGTTAGAGATAAGAACCAAAAACAGGAAGTGCTTCAATAAAGTTGTCAGCTTTGAGATAGTCAATGTGTGGCTAATGTCATAAAAAACATTTGAACAGCTATTTATCAGCCACTTGTGAAATGGTTGGAGTCCTAACACTGAGCTTCCCACCAAGCAAGTTTACACAAGTGTCTTTTCACAGCAAAAAGCCAAATTCTATTGTCACAAGGGTGTTATGGTCAGTTTTCGTTGCCTTTTTGGTTGAGTGTGTGTGTTATAAGAAAAAGAGAAACAAGAAATGGCTTAATAAACCAAAAGATACCAAATACATTTTGTGCTAATCAAGAATCTCTACAATGGGGAAAATGTGGTTTAAATAAAGTTTTCCAGTTTATCTGACCCACCCATCAAAATCCACTAACAATAATCTCTAAAATGAGATGAACAAAAGGCAACAGTTCAGATGCAACTGTATTCTAGCTCAGTTGAAGCAGCAGCAAGCAGGCAGGACCCTGAGGAGACCTTCCCTGTGGTCCAACAGATAGTCCTTGTACTGTGTGTGGGGTCAACTCTTTCATTTTCTTATCGCACTGCCGGTAACAAATTAAGAAAAATATTGTCCCTACGCGCCAGAGCTAATAGATATTAATATCTTGGTTATATTGGTATTTGTTTTAGCCTGAACAAAGAAAACAAAATCACATTTTTCAATTTATTTATTTTTTATTCTTCTTTTTTCTAATACTGCCATGACTGACATAACTTATAATAGGCACTCAACCAAAGCCTGTCCTGTTCATTTGATCGGATAATCTGCTGCCTATGTGAATGGTATTCTCAGAAAGGGTAACCTGTCTCCCCTTGGCCAAGTCATAAGTTGTTTCTGCCTTAAAAAGAAAGGTTACATCCTCCTGTGTTATGGCATGAAGGGTCATACTTTCTCTTTTGGGTATGTTTTGATGACGCTCAAGTACGGATTAAAGATTAATGTTGTATTAGAGGGCATTGCAAGGTGTATACAGCTTAAAATTAAAATTAAAAAGGGCCAAATAAACTAAAAATCAATAAACTAAAAATTAGAATTGTTGTGTTAGAAATTAAACTTAAAAATATTGAAATCTAGTAAATCAAGTATAGCTTTTTGTAAAGGAGTAATAATAATAAAAATTGAACTTTGCTGGGATATGTTCACACAGCTGTATTTCCATCTAGTTTGTTGCTTGAGAAAAGTCAAATTTAAAACACTCATATGGTATGCTATTTGAAGCTTGACTAAGACCATATCGCCATGGAAACAGAATATTTTGGTCTCGTCGAGGTTGTTCTCTTTTTTTTAAAGAAAGAGGGTTTGAATAAACACACTCATAATTGCAAATCCATTTTCTGAAGCTCTCTGCACACACCACGCCTGAGAGCGTTGGGTTACTGTACTGCCACATTATGGTTTTACCTTAAAAGTGATTAAAGACTGGGTTGGGAATGGCACAGGCAACTAAACGAGATGAAATGAAATTGGTGTAGGGGGTAAGAGTTAATTAGCTTAATAAGATTTGGAAGACGGGGAAAGGCTCAAGCAGAGGAGCAAACGAGGAGGAAGAAGGGGGCTTTGGTGATGCTGGCATTCTGCTGGCTGTCTCTAGAACATGTCAGGGGTACAATAAGGCCACTAATCTGGCAAATTGAAAGGTCCACATGGGGAGAAGGAGTGGGTATGGGAGTGGCACTATGGGGCTCCCATCCCCAAAATGAGAAAAACAAATTAACCCCCCCCCCCCTAACTTCCACTCCCTTGATTGAATTTCTGCCCTGGACACAAGAGTAGATGTGATTTTACGACAGACACAGCTGTGAAGCAAAACTGAAGCTGTCAATTTGGAAGGTGCATTATACTAACTCGTTTGCTCATTTTGCACTGTAATAAAATCTAATATAGACTGTACAAATCTAAAAACACTTCTCACTATAGAAAGTTTATAGACCTACCTTACATTTTTGTACTTTCTCAGTTTATGGATTAAGAGGAAGTCTTAAAGGAAGTCTTGCAGTGTTGCTGCTATAATGGCACAAAATGAATACGGGGCAAGCTTTTGTTTCATCACAACTTTTACATTTTTACACCATTTATTCATTCATTTATTCATTTTCTACCACTTAGTCCCACTTAGGGGTCACGGGTGACTAGAGCCTATCCCAGCAGCTTTGGGCCTTACACGGGGTACACCCTGGACAGTGGCCAGATAGTCGCAAGGCTAACATAGTAGACAGACAGTGACAGACAATTCAACCTCACATTCATTCACTAGGGACACTTTAGAGTTGCCAATTAACCTATACATGCATGTCTTTGGACGGTGGGAGGAAGCCGGAGTACCCGGAGAGAACCCATGGTAACACGTTGGAGGACATACAGACTCCTCGCAGAATTTTTACACCACATAAATACATTTTTAATAAATCAGTTCTGAAACTGTGGCACCACTGGTGGTTCTCTGGCTTTCGTGAGCGGTATTTAGGGAGTTAAGAGACCTGGATGAAAACAGGGCTTAGTTTTAGTTTAGACAATTTTGAAGCTGTTTAAAAACAGAAATTTCCCAATGAAACAGTGAAAAAATAAATTAACTTCAGAGGAATCAAACTGACCCATGCTTAATTTACCATACACATGAGTAACTAGCAATATCCTTCTATATTGTTCTAATATTATGAGCACTAAAATAACACAGAAGAGTGTGCATGTGCCAAATAGCACATTCAAAAATATATTTTTTTATTTGGTTTAACAGCAGAAAATACTGACTTATTTTATCTCTTTATTGTAATATAGTTTCCTAAAAATTATTATTAATGTTTATCAATGCATATGAGCCACATTTAATACTATTAAACATAACAATTATAATGTGTGATTACAGCTCCAAGAAAAAATACACTACTTAAAACCTACAGGTCTCTGCTTTTGTCTCTCTAAAATAGACAAATGTATAACTTAATACAACTGAATAAGTTGAACAAAATGTTGTCTGACAACCTCCTGTGCTCTAAATGGAACTAAATGGATCTTTGACTACACCACTATACTGTCTTGTACATAATTTCTTGCTGCTAATGACCATCATACAAACAACAAGAACTCTAAAATACTCAAAGCTTAATGCACAAAACAACACCACTATTCTTTTTTGTCATTTTAGCCCTGCTTCGTCTTCCTGTCTCCACTCCTTTGACTTACGCTACAATCTGTTGCCCTAGAAAAATGCAGATAAATAATTCATAGTGTGATTAAATTACGATTTCCATTGTAAATTCACTGATGTAAATTTGAAAAGTGACTTGCTGGCAAGAAATTAAAAGAGAGGCTTCATTACATTATGTGAAGAACCGCTCATGAGTTGAGAGGAAGAGCTTGGCAATGCTTTAATGTAGGAAGTTTAATATGGTTTGAATTATGTTGGTGGAGACATTTTTGGAAAATTTAAATACAATTTGGCTTGTTATTGTATTTTGTTCGTTTTCTCAATAATACAAGTTAGACATTACATAGTGTATGACTGGTTATCACTTGGTAGCATCTCTGTCTAATGTGTTTCCTTTGCAACCACTCTTTGGCCCAGGACTGAATTTCTTTTAAATCTCTGAGCAACAACACACTGTGGGCTTGTCAGTATCGCAGCAAATCATTTAATCTTGTCTTTTCCACTGGAGGTGAAACTTCTGCCTTGCTGTTAAAAAGATACACACCCATTCAACAGACCGGAGACAAAAAGAGTGGGTGTCAATCATATGGAGAGTAACAGGCAGGGGGATAAAGGCACCTGATCTGAAAAATCTCCAATTGAAATTCCAAACTTTGGATTTAAATGTCTGAGTGAAGGCTCAGTGTGGTTTGTCATTGAAATGCAAACCGTTTTGCTCACAGTGTTGTATACTAAGGGATAAAAATTTACATAAATTTGGATTTACTGCACAATTCAAGCCAATAAGCATGGATTGGTGATGCATTTATTCATCTGGTACTCATTCATTATTCATATTTAGAAGTGCATACCTCATGATTGCTTTATTCAAAGACAGGTCTTGCTTCGGCAATGGGGTCTTTTGAAGGTTTACAGATTAACTACTTGAAATGTGGCTGCTTGGGTGTAACAAGTGCTTAATAGACGTCTTCACTCTAAAGAAACCAGCCATCCAAAGACAGTCCTTTGAGTCTGGCAGGATGTCCTGGTGGCCAAGTGGCTCACACTTCCTGCCTCATCTGTCACCTTGTTCTTTCATGGCCCTCTCACATCTTACATTTGTCTGGTCACAGTACAAAGCACAATGCTTTTGTTAAGCCTCCAAACTTCTGACTTTTAGAAGTTACGTACTAGATATCTTCTGCCCTGGTTTGAATTTTGAATTAATGACAGAAATTGATTTCTTTGTGCATTCTTTTTTTCTTTCCTTCTGCGTGTCTATATTGCCTTAATATAATCAATGGGATAGCAACTGGCCAGCAATTTCATTATCATATTACACTCATTCTATTATTTTTTGGGCCTTAAGGAACAAAATAACTTTTAAATAGCACTAGCCTAAGGACCATCTAGTATTAGGTCAACTGAGTCATGAATTTAGCCCTTGACAAAATTTAGAGCAAATGGGAGTAAGAAACACCATGGTTATTACCTCCCATTCATGTTCACTTAGCATTTCAAAGGCAGGACTTGACCAAATTGTCACACTCTAGTTAACAGTTTAATCCCCATACCGAGGAAGCACAAGACTTTGCTTTGTGAGCCGACTCTAGAGTGTCCAATGGTTGGTATAGTGATAAAACTGGCAGGATGTAAAGAGGACTGAAGGACTGTCTGAAGTCACACCGAGCAGTAGCACCAATGATGTGAGGGATTTGTGGAAGCATGTTGGGTGGGTTTACACAGGACATCATGTAAAACATCTGGAAGGAAGAAAAAAGGTGTGTGGAGTTAAAAGTGACATTAAAGAGCAGCTTACAAACGATCTGCATTAACATTGCTGAACACTGAAGAAGAAATGTCCTCCAACACCCCTGTGATAACACTAACCCTCAAACTAAGGGTAATTCAAAAGTGCTGTGTATGTGACAATAGTTTTAATGACACAGAAACCAAACAAAGTCACCACAGTTGCATTTTCACAGGAACCTGGGCTGAAGTCCAAATTCACTAAAGAGGTGACCTGAGCATTTACATCAAACAAAGCAGTTCATAGATTCTCTTTATGTCAGACCTGCACACCCAGTTCAGCATGCCCAATCCCAATTCTACCCCTTGGCCCTTAACCCTCGTTTTGCACATTCACAAGAGACAAAGTCGTGTCCCAATACTCATTTGGATCAAGGGGAAGGGCTGCACACCCCTCCAGATGGAGATTTTGGAGGACCACACTAAGATAATTTCCCATAATGCAGTGTGTTCACTGGCTCCGCAGTTGCGAGAGGCATGCAAAATGTAACTAATTTGGGCAAAAATAAAGATAAAAAAAATTATGAAAGCCCTGTTCTATGTTCCTTTAATCTTGAACTTGTTCACACACTAATCTGTTTTCTTATCTGTAAGTTTAGTCAAAATTGCTGTATGCTAACGTTCGACACTGTCAACACTGATTGACAGGTCACAGTCTCATATTTGCAGAACTTTAAACTTCTTCATTAATGCATAACACTGCTATCTGATTTTTTGTTGATATAAATTGATATATCGTAAACAAACTGTCCTTTTATGTTTTTGTGGTCATAGAACCATCCTTTAGCGTCTTTTGTCTGTGAGCAGGGACTGAGGAAACAGCAACTGAGACTGTTCAAAATACTCACAATAATCTTTTCATGCACTGTATGATAATGACAGACGTGTTATTAGACCAATTTTATAATATTATGTTATGTATTAAAGGCTATATTATAAGCTATATAAGATTATATATAGTCATATATACAGTAGAAAGTATGAAGACTTATATAATGTTATGTATGTGATTTATAAACCTTATAGTAGGCAATTATAAATCTTATTATACATATATGTCCATACAGTTGTGGTGTCCCACTTCTTAAAGGGGTATAATCATACCCCTACCCCTTACCTCTCCCTTTGTAGGGCCAAGGGGTAGAGCTAAGGGGAAGGGGAAAGGGGTAAGTTAGAAAATTGGGATTGGGCCCATGTTTTTTTTGTGTCTGTAAGCTGTATAAATAAGCATTTCAATTATTTAACTTAGTGACATTAAGAAGTTAAAGTATGTGACAGGTTGTTGTGTGTACATTTATATATGTATTGTATGTATCGCTATGTGCCTCAGGCTGAAACACTCACTGTTCGACAGAAACAGATGACTGAGGAAAATAGTTTTATAGCACATTCAATAATTGTCCTTGAAGACACAGTGAATAAGATGTTTCTTTCCGTGTTAATGATTTTTTTAGTGGACCATAACATATTCATAATGAACTATGACAGTACTCTCTGGGACAGGAACAATTTTCACTTATTCATTCACAAGCTGTATAGTTAGAGACACACTAATTATTGTTGACAGAGGGACCACTGAGACAGATCTCATCATTGCGCTCAACTTTCTGGAAGTGGACTTGATCCATCGACCTCTGGCCTGTCACCTCCACTGGTCACATGGCAAGCCAAGCTGTGACCCTTGGCGACCTCGTTGGTTAACGGGTTGACAGCTGTGTAGGGGAGGTCAGTGGGATCTACTGCCAATAACACTTTACACACCTTTAACACTGGGAGCCGCTGGGTGTAGCAAAGCATACGTAATTACTTTGGGTGCACAGGGACCCACCACACACCACTGAAGATGTGTCACACTGCACTCCGAGGAAATACAGAGCAGACTTTTAATAAAAGATCTCTATTATTTATATTACTTTAAACTGTATATAGATGTCTGCACATGGTAACTTTTTGTATTTATGTTTTACTTTATGGCAGCTGGTGCTTTGAAATATTTATTGGCAATAGACACTGGCAAAGTAATTATGGGATATGGAAAATTTGCACATCGCTATAACCACTGACCATTGTCAGTCCACATCTTCAACAGCACCTATCACAATAAGGTTACTGAAATGTTTTAATAACCCTTTAAAAGTTGATTGGATAGGAACTTTTAGGTGAGTGGCATTAAGAACACCATCAATAAACAACAGTGACAGGCTGGTGCACCATTAATTTACCATATTACTTGTACATAGAACAACTTTTTTTCAATCCAACCAAGTAAACATATTTCCAATTAAAGAAGTAGACTAAATAGAAAAAGTGTCATAAAAAGCTATTTGCCAAATCAACTGGCATTTTTGTTAAACCATGTTATTTAAATCTATGTTGCCAATTTTTATTAATGTAAATAGGGCTTTTCTTTTTTTTTTTTTCATCTTTTTTTTTCAAAAACCAAAATCAAACATGAAAAGGGCATAGGAAGAGACCATACAGTGTATTGTTACAGCCACAAGTCCTACTAGCCTATGCACTGAGTGTGTATTTATATTTTTGGTTAGACAGGGTCGTCACATAGGCCTTTTGTTGTTCTTTTACGACTAGTTGAAGTTGCATTGGGCTGTTAGATTTATAAAACCGGTAACTGTTACATATGTGTACAAGCTCTTAATCAGAATAATAATCTAATGCATTTGTAGGCACACGAGGCATAACAATTTTGGAACAACATGCAGATTACTATTAAAATAATAAAATATGAGGCCAGACAATAACCGTCTTTTGGCTTTTTTATCTAGAATTGTGTAGTTTGAGAAGGACTTGGTTGACCACATACTGTTACAAATTTATAAAATCTAAAAAATAAAATAAAGCACTATAAATGTAATGTGGCTCACCCTTGTTCAATGCCCAGTACAAATTGTTATATATGACCGCAGTTACTCAATACAAGAGAGAAGGATTTCTCAGAGCACTTATAGAAAATCCTTTCTTATTCTTTATAATCCACGATAGACCCAATGTTAGAGTGTCCATAGTGTTTCCCCAAAGACAAGGTTCTTTTTCACTTAAATTGGGTCTGGGCTAAAGTTTGGACTACTTTATTTCATTTGTTGGAGCCAAAGTGGCCTAGTTTCACCCTTATCCAACTGTAACAATCCTATTCTTCATAAAGGACAGACTGCTTTGTTTAATAGTTTGTTTTGGCAATGTTTTAATACAAGAGAGACTGCTATGGCTCTGCACAGTTGAGCTGGTTACTTTTAGAAGAATAAATATGGTGTGATATTGGGGTCAGTGCCATTGGCTTTCTGCTTCAGTCATGTGTTCAGAAAAACATGACTGTTTTCATTTCTCTGTACATTTTCTGAGCTACGCAATTAGCCTTGTCGTCTCCATCATTCTGCCACTGCAGCCTAGCCAACACAAATGCACAGCAAATTGCAGTTGAGTATTTTTGAGTCTGTGTTCGCTGTTCAAAGTGTATGTACGTTGCTGAAGAAGAATGTGGATCACCCCAAGGGTTTTAATTCTCCCTGTGCTGTTAGTTCTATAGTGGAATGGGTGGGTGGCCTGAGGAATGCCACACAAATAACATGCTTGTTTATTCTGCTTGGATGCAAATGACAGACTGAGGTCACAAACATGCACAGTGTATGAGACAAAAGGGGTCCCGCATCCAGCCAGTGCTTTGAGAAAGAGATTGGAGCTTTTGCTCTGAGGTTCATCTCTGCTCCCCAAAGGGATGTGTTTGATCTGGCCCCTCCTCATTTCAGTCTGCCTCTGTTATGGCCGTATCTTCTCTGCTTTGCGCGGCATCGTTACAAATTCTGATTTTGAAAAGTTCAAACAGGCATTCCCCAAGGAGGACGGCTGATTCCACAACAGAGCAGATATAGAGGGCGCCCCGCTGAGACTTCCTGGCTTCTTTCAAAACTCGGGAAGAAGAGTGTGGAAAAAGGAGGGACTGGAGATGCAAAAGAGAGCTGTCCTCTCAACATCTGTGCTGCAGGATGGACCCCAGTTTGATTTGCTTTGGATGCATCTCTGAATGTCAGTCATCACAAACAGATGATGATGCCCTAAATATTAATTTGAATGAAAACATTAAAATTAAATATGGATGTGTTTACAGCCCTGCCAGCAATAATCATTTTAAATGTATCAACTATTCAATGTTTGTGCTTCCTCAACTCACTCTGGGAGTTTTTTTGAATAATGGCACATCAGCTCTGTGCAAATACTATACTTAAAAAGTGACTTAAGAAAGGTGTGTTTGGCATTTTGAGTGTCTGGTGTTAATGGATCTTTTATTTGCATGGGACCTGCCATTATTGGCTTTTTGCAGTTGATGAGACGGGAGAAGAAGGGGTTAAAAAAAAATGGGTAAGAGAGAGAAAAAGGAGGGGGTCCAGTTCCCTTGAGAGTCTGGCCAGGCATTAATCTTCTCCCTTTGACAGCTCTCTGAAAGTTTCTCAAGAAGGCCATTTCCTTGAGCTATTATAATGCTTCAGTCAAGCACAGCCCAGTGCTGAGTATTCGGAGGATGACCAGATAGACAGAGGGGCTTGTGGGAGCACAGGAACAGATTAAGTTTATTAGCTCTGTCTCTTTGGAATCATTGGGATGTATGGAAACCTAAATATATTTTACATTTGCCAAAGCAGTTTAAAGAATGTGGCTTACTTAAGATAAGATAGAAATAAGATAAAGATCTGAGTTTATTGATCACACAGAGCTCTCAGACAGGTAAGAACGTTTAAGATTGGTGTGTATGCAATAAAGACATTCTGTACATCTTAGAGACATTCATAATTATTAAAATATCCCATTTCATTATATATGAGAGAATTTTTAAAAAGCAAGTAATTAGGGAGTTAAATGTTAAATTAACAATATTAATAATAAAGATATTGTATTAACAACACAAAATAAATCTATTTACATATTTACAAAGTAATAAAAGGAAATTAGACATATTGCACATAATTGTTGAGTTATTGTTGTACATGAGTGTAACTGCAGGGGGTATGAATGACCTGCAGTAAGGCTCCTTCCTGCACTGGGGGTGTCTGCCACTGAAGGAGCTGCTCAAGGCCTCCACAATCTTACGCAGGGGGTGAGAGGGGTTTGTCAGCTTGGCTAACATTCTCTCACCCACCTCCTTAACAGAATCAGCCCAGAACAGAGCTGGCCCAGCTTGTTCTCCTCCTATCTCTTGTTTTATAATATTATATATGTATTACATGTAAAGATCTATATTGGACTTGATACTGAAGTAATCAGTGCCGGTGGGTTCTTTTTCCTGGATTTCGATGCACTCAATTTAATTACTCGCCTAGATAAACACACATCTCCTCCTATTTTGTAAAAGGTCTGTTCTTTTAAGCTTAAACATACTCATTAATTCACAAACACCTGCTGGTTAATATCCATAAAGTGTGTGCTTGTGCAAACAACAGATTAAAGCGGGTTCTTTCTCTTGGCTCTCCAGAGCTGTCACACACTGACACCTAATCTCAAAATCTCTTTCGCAGTCACTTGTCTTTCTCAGCACACGTAGAGTGACAAGTAGACTTGTAATCATTACTTTGTGCTATATGTTTTACCACACAAGCTAGTAGTGGAGCAGCAATCACACACAATTTATTTCAACTAAACATCTCTCATTCAGCAAGACCAAACAACCCAACTCTACTCTCTCTCTAACTAACCACAATTTAAATACACACGCAATTCTTGACTGGTAAAATTAACATAGTTTTGCTTCTAGACTGTAGTTAGTCAGTGTTTTTTGTCTTTCGTGACATGAAGAGTTTATGTTTATGCAGCTTCTCAGACTATGCCATTGTGAGTTAAAGTTACCAGTTAGCCTAAGCAAAGTTTTGGAGACTCAAATGTTCAAATTTTTCCCATGCATGCTTGAACAAGGACTGTAGTCGAGGTAAATGTCCTGATGCATGTAAGTGTAGTGACTGTAGTAAGTAAGCATGTCAAATGAGAACAGTCAGTGTCAGAAGCATTAAAAAAAAAAAAAAAGATTGGAGATTTGGAGATTGCATGCAAGTTTAAGGACAAAGTGGAAGCCAAAGAATGTGATCCATTGTTTTCTTATTTTCTCTAAATTTGTTCTCTAAATGTTCCTCTAATTTCAATTACCTCTGAATGAGGTGGATACATTGCAACTAGAATAAAAACATACCTCTTTAAATGTGCCTATGGAAAATGAACACATGATATTCTCTATATATGCTAATGACCCAAAATGTTTTGCTATATACTATTAGAAATATGCACTCATGTTTACCTTGAAGTGATGCCAACTGAAATACAGTACACTGTGTGCAGGAAGCAGTAAAGCCAATGTATGGGTCTTCTTTTAGTTGGCACAGACTTTATTGTCTGTGCCAAGCAAGCTTTATTGTGACTGACATCAAAAGCTAAGCTGGCCTTTTTTTGTCTCCTGAAAATGTGACTAATGAGTCAGTTAGTGGCAAATGAGTTGGTAGGAAAGGTAGAGTCATATTTTATACAAATATTTTTAACATTTTTAACACTCCCAAAAGAGAAATAAAAACACACTTTATAAAGTGTAGTAGTGTGATATTAAAGTGCCTGGAGTAAATCAAACATCAGAAGAACAACATGCAGGCTAAAAAAAACATGTATGTGATGCATGACTACTGAGGAAATTGATATTTAACTATCAGAAGTCACTTGTTTTTCAACAAGCAAATCAGTAGAAAGTTTCCGCTGGAGGTTCACAAGCAAGTTTTTAGTGGACAGAATATTTTTCCTGACCCAGGAACATTTGTATATTATATATATGGATGTCTGTGAATAAAAAAAACAGTTTTATGATCTATAATACAAACACATTCACATACTCACACAAGTTTAAGAAGGTTAAAGCTTGTAGCCGGGTAACATTCGCATCTCATTAACATCCAGAAAGATCCATTGCACTGGATATTAGTTTGGACATTCCCTTCTGAAGATGATTGTCTTTGGACTTTTCAAGCCTGTCAGTTCCATCCCATTCAGACTCGTCAGCTGAGAGCCTTACACTGACCTGAAAGACAAGGCTGTCAAATCTGCTGGATTCCACTGCTAAACACTGTAAAGGTGCTGTAGGTGCTAAATGGAAACAGGATGTGTGTGTATTTCTTAAATTTCTTATATAGAGAATAAATAAAAGGAAAAACCTGAAATATAATTATAGGCTACTCCAAAGATGTGGGTAAACAGTACAAATAAATCTTTATTTTGATCCTTGAACTTTTCAAAACTTGGTAACTCTATCAGTAATTATGGAAAATGTCATTTTGGCATTTGTTCTAACATGGACATTATTTTTTTTAGATAATTATTAGTTTAAACATTATTAAGCATATCTCATGGCACCACATTTACATTAAATGGGCAAAACATAAGTCCACTTTTTGGAACAATAGCTGTCATGCTTTTACTTTTCCAAACTAGTCTCATTATCCTTAAGTAGTAGAAATCATGTCACTAAACATGATCTGCTGGTGTATATTTTTGTATATGGGTAAACCTATTAAATACATAATCCATTACTCTCAACTGGGAGAAAAAACATCCTTCAGATGGACTCCTTTGACTGAATTGTTTAGATGAACTGTGACTCTTTCCAGCAGTTCACTGGAATATTTGGGTCAATGTAAACTTTACTTTTGTTTATGTACTAAATGTCTACATTTTAAGAAAAAAATGGGAAGAAGAGAAATTCAAGGAGGGTCCAAGGGGTCATACAAAATGAACACTGTGAAATGTTGTAGAAAGACATTGTCACAGGAGATGTGTGTGGGTGCGGTGGTGGTGGGCTTGACTGCTGTGAGTAATGGCTCCTGTCTGACAGGGCCTTGGGAAATGGAGTTGAAACGATCGATATGTTATAATGTTAACAACGATTGCTCCTCCCATTGTGCTGCCCAAGACAAATCTATTAAAGATCCAACCCATTCCATCGCCACCATCTACTGCCAAAGACATGCAAAGAGAAAGAGAGAGATGGACAGAAAATGATGAAGGGAAAGAGGAGGAATACAAAAAAATGAGGCACTTTTCGACGCGGATTTGCAGAGTTGTGATTGTATCTAAAAATGTTCACTCACCATTCAATGACAAGACATTTTTACAGGCATTATTCTTGGTTGTTTGCTTTGGTCGATTTGCAGCTCAAGGAAATGTGCTTCTCAGAGAAGTGATCCTCTTGCAGACGCATTGATTGCCCATTAAAGAAGCAATATCGACAGGCCCATTTTGATGCCTTTGAAATTGTTTTTGAAAAGATGTGTGGATGCCATTTTAACACCAGTAAATGATATAGAGGTAACCTTTAAAAATATTTATTTAGAGTGGGCTCATGCAGGGCCCAGGGACAATTATTTGGGAATTCTGGTCAGGATCCATGCTGAAAAGATGCCATTGTCATTTGAAAACATTAGAATTAACTGCTTAGCCTCTATCTAGTCAATCGCTAGAAACAGAAGTGTGGAAGCATTAGTTGTTGTTGTTGTTTTGTTTTTTCTTTTTTGGTGGTTTAGACCAGGATGAGTTCTGAATAATGACACAAAAGTCAGTCATGTCTGACGTGCCACATGTGGAAATTTCATTACAGCAGCACGGCAACCAGTCACACATGCATGCAATACTCTCTTCATAACAAGGATGAATGGGGGAGCATGGTCAGTTGCTGCTCAACCTCCTGCTTTCACCACCACCCACACATATAAACATTTATACAAATTCTCAGAATGAACAATCACCAGTATATTTTCCAAAGTGCATGAGAAGCAGTGTTGTTTTCATTACAAGTCACATCAGAAAACCTAGGTCACCTTTCCTGTAAACCCATTGCAACATTATAGAACAACCTGTGACACATTCAGTAAGAGCATGCACACAAACACCCAAACATGTCAGCACACCACCGATACAAATAGGCCTGGACTCCCACATACCCCACCCCCAGCCATGCAATCAGGGGGCCCATGGATCCCCATGCAAGCCCAGCAACTGTACATTCTGACATTTTACGATCTTGACCTCATATGTAAGTGACACAGGGTTGCATGGAAGGGATCAGCTTAAGTGAAAGGGCCCCCAGTCGTTCTTCCTGTCATGACCCCCCAAGCTGTGGACACAGATCGAGTGTAGCCCCCCTCCAGATGTGATTCAGGGCGTGGGGGTGGCATCCTGAGACTCCTGCAATGCATGTGTGTGTGTGTGTGTAGGGCACACTCCAGTGTCAGCAATGTCACAGCCCTTGGCACTTGACACCACTGACCTGTCAAGGAGATGGATAGGCCTGTGATACCAATGTAATGTTAGGGTGGATCCAATTCCTCAGTGTGACGCCCTTGCTTCCCTTTAACAAGTTGCTATTTGGTCCTTGGCCATGTACACCAATGTCAGACCCTTGTCCCTTAAGAGTGCACAATACCCAACCTTTGTGATCCCTTACCTTTATAAGACTTTATTAAATGCCTTATTTAAGGATCTGTATGCAGAGTAAACAGTGACGCCACCACAATTAAACAGCTTTTAACACATTCACCCATGTTCAAAAATAACTCTGGTTAAGATCAAAAGGTGAAAATGGCATAACTTTGTACAACATGTGCCAAATAAAAATGACGTGCAAAAAATGATTTTTAATCCCTGTGCACATGAGATCAGTGTCTCTCACGGGACACAGAATTGAGCCTTCTTAGGTTTTTATCTTTTGTCTAATGAATATGAAAATTTGGGAGTGTTTGAAAAAACATGTGCAAAATACTAAGCAAGGAATGTGCAAAACCATTAATTTACCACAATATATTACTTTATATATATAAACAAGGCAAAACCATGATTGTGGGTGCAAAAATTTGAAAAGAAAGTGCAAAACATTTTAGGGGAGCTAGCAGGTGTGTGTTTGCAACTCTCATCTTCCGCAAAGAGAGACGCTCAAAAAGTGCATTTAAAAATGCCTCCAATTGCTTGCTCCCTTCTTCAGTGCCGCTGTTTCTCTTAGTAGATCACAACATGCCCATATCTGAAAGATGCAATTTTTGATAATGTGACTGCAAATTAGTATGTGGTATTTCTCCTCGTAGTAAATCAGGCCCTCAGTATAAGTGTATACTATACTGTGTATATCTCAATTTTCACATGAGTGTATGTGTGTGTTTTCCTCTGGATTACCCTGCTCACATTTTAATGGGGGCCAAATGTGGAGTGGATATTACATTTCTGGTTCTGAGTGGCCTGCTTATCAGATTTTCCCCCAGCACTGGTGTTGTCAAACACCATGCAGGTTTAAACATTAGAGAGGCCATAAGTCAATACTTACACCAAAGTGGTAACACTTAGGAACCTTTCAAACCCCCTCTGCCGCTTAAATATTTAATACATGGCTGTCTGGTGTTATGACTTTCAAGATGGCTGCTGAGGAGCTGTCATTACTTGGCACAATCCAAGTTATTTTAATGGAGGATTGAGTTTGTACGTCAGCAAGTGTTAATTTATGTTCTAGGCACAAAGTCGCTGTTAAAATCAAATCAATAAAGTATCACCAGGAGGTTAGGGGATTGACCTGGCTAAGCAATCAATTTCCCAATCCGTAACTAGCTAAAAGGATTTTACCCAGCCTCAGAGTGCAGTTCTATCACATGCCTTGCTGCATTTGAATTAGCTATTTGTATGAATTCAGCATTTTGCCCACACATGGTACATGCAGCGTATTTAAATCATGTTTCATTATTGATCATCTTTTTACAAACAACAAGATAAAGGGACCCTCCATCATCTTTTCAAGAACTGTTTAAATGTAAAATAAATTTTGTTATTTAGAGGACGAGATATGCAACTAGCTCCTTTTTAACTCACATGGGTATACTCAAACACACTATGACACTAAAGCAGACAAGTGTTTCAGAGAGAGGCAGCTTACATTCTCAGTAAACCCCAGCACACTCCAGCAGCCTCTCTGCAGATATAGCCTAACCCTTACCCTGTTACATTGCTCCCATACGGGCACTGTGCTAGCCTAATGAGGGTATACTATGTGTACTGATGGCCGCATATCTAAACCATTAGAAATTCATTCAGCCTAATGGTCGTCCTACAAATTTGATGTTCACAAATATGTTCATAAATGGAAAGCGTACATTCCCACATATAGACACATTCTCAAGGGATTCATGTGCTGACTGAGATAAAGACATATCAGGATATGTTCTCTGGAGAACTTATAAATTAACATGCACAGCCAGACTATGCTCATAACTCCATCAAGCCATCTAACTGGACTTAAGTGATAACATACTTTAAAAGTTAAAAGCACATAAACAGAGTGAAGTAAAGAAAATGGAAAATGGAAAATCTCTAACTGCATCTTTCATGTATAGTACACATTATAATATATGGTAGACTAGCCTTTTCCTTTTAAAGTATTCATGTTATGAAAGACCAAAACTGACAAGTTAGCCAGCAGCATAGTGACCAAAGCTATGTGCCTTTGTGTGTCTAATAAATTAATTCAGGCCATTCCCGTTGGGCTAAGACGCATGCATTTTATACCACAGCAGTACCATAAAAGAACAAACCTGGGATTAAAAAATTCATCACTGCAATTGAAGAAAACAATGTTACATTCCCTCAGCCTGGTACCATTACATTCATGTTAAATTTAAATTAGCAAGTGCTATCATTTTCCCTAGGAGCAGCAGGACCAATCAGCAAACATCACACAGCCTCTCTACAAATGAGGTGTGGGTTGCAATTGTTCAAAACCAGTCCCCCATCTCCCAAACCTCAGCTCAATAATCAGGCCTATGTTTATACAGAATGCATTTTCATCAACAGCAGAAAATTACATTTTAATCCATGAAACCCATTGCATTGAAGAAATTGTTTGACTGCTTTGAGATAGGCATTGAGTTACGGCTGTGTGCTAGGCATTGAAACAACAGTCACAGATGATGAAAGACGTTTGTGGCTGTTTCTTTTTTTTTCTGTCATGCTGATGGAAATTAGCAGAGATACAAGAATCTCAATGATGGCTCTGAGCTGCTGAAATTCTCTGCAGACGAGATTCAATCCAACCCTTTTCTTTCTTTTAAATCTCACATCTTTGACAAGTTGAAGGATTTGGAAATCCCTCTGACTGAACTCACAAATAAATACCACGGTGTATGTTTAGAAATACAACTAACAGACAATTTTAAAACAATTTATTCTATTGGAAAATAAAAAAAGAACATGTTTTTTGTTAAGAATATTGTTATACATATTTTTTTTACTCTCCAGAATTACTTTTCCGGCAGAAGCTGTTTTGGCGCTTTAATTACCCCTTAATCGCGTGGCCAGCAGACCCTGATATTGGGTACCGACAAAAGAGGCAAAGCTTAGTTGGCTAAAAACAGTCGCCCACTATTGCAGTCAGCGTGCTTCAATGACCCAAGCAGTAGTCCTCTAACCCCTGCTCCATCCACCACCTCCCTCTGGTGCCTGCTGGAAAACAGAAGCACTAGCAGCGGGGCTGTGACCAAAGGTTTTGAGGCCTTTAATTAGGGTTGATGCTCAAAAGCCTGGCCCAGACAGACATTCTGTTGTGATTACTTGTTACAAATCGTCACGTTTCAGCTATCTCTGCTGCTCCAAATGCAGCTAGACTCAGCGCTGCCACATTATCAGACACCATACACTTTATAGTAGCCACTTTGTTTGACAGTTTTTGAACCAATCAAAAAGGGTTGTTCTTGCTTTAAAATACTTAAAAATGACTACTAGTTTGTTTAATTAATTAATAAATAAAATGTCCCTGATCATAACTGAGGGCCGACCTCGCCCAGATATACTTTAAAATGTCTAGTAGCTCAAGTTTTAAAGTTTCAACATCCTTTCACGAGCACAGATAGTTTAAAGCTGGTTTAAAAGCAACGGCTACTTTTGCATAGCAATAAATCTAGCTTTGTAGTTACACTTTAAAGGTCTCTTTAATTTTTTTTTTTAATATAGCGCTTTTCCACCAAGCACTTAACCAGTGTTACAGCTGGAACAACACTGGAGGCAAGGCAAATGTAAGAGCTTGGCTTTAATTTAGCTGCAGTAACATTGTTTCAATCAAGCACTGATTGAATACTCAAAGATGTGGTGGATAATATTAAGAAAAGTGCTATGAGCTGTTTGACAGTGACAAGGAACAAATCACAGATGAGCAGACTGTTCGGCCGGCCCATACTTTCTAGCATCAACCTTTAATTAGCTTAGTTGTTTTGGGAATTTAGCGTAGGGGATCTCTAGAGCAGAAATCCTCTCCCTCTGGCAGTAGCAGTGGTAGAGCGCTTGTTAAAAAAGTTTCTGTTTTTTCATTCTTATATAAAGCTCAGAATTTTCTAAAGCCACAATTTCCTATTATATAACTGAATTAGCTGGTTAGGTCGTGAATGAAAAAACACCTTTCACAAACAAGTGTCTTACTTTACAGCTGTGAGATGTTGCCACTGTAGCTGGCTGGCATTATCCACAGAGACTTAGGAAACAATCAATGAAATAAGATAGTCAATCAACAAGGTTATCCTTTAAAATGTTGTCAGGCAGAAGCCTACAGCATATATGCAAGAAATATTTTTTTTGAATTAATGTTAAAAGGTATTTGGAGCCTGGCTTTTAATACAGTGAGAGTTCCATGGCACAGCAAAGAAACTGTCCATATATTAATATCCATAAAATGTATTTCTTTATTAAACACTTCTGAACACAATTGTACATTTCTTTTTTTTTTTTTTTTAAGTGCTTTCACTGGAGCCTTAGTTGGGCTGTGAACTGAAGCAAGGACAAACCTCTGAAAGTGAAAACCATGTTCCAAGGTGTTGACAGTCACTGCTGAGAGATTGCACTATTAAAGTGGAAAATGATATGCCTTCCAGCCCGAAAACAAAATAGAAAAATAGAAGCCATCAGCCAACAAGATATGGATATGGCAGAAAGGTATTACTACATTTAAGAATAGTAATCACTTCAATGTGATGTCGAAGAAAAACTCTGGGGACGTCCAAAAATTCTCTTTTCGAGGGCTGACGATAATAGAAAAACATACAAACTGCTGACCGTAGGTTTTATCCTCCTTAGGACACTAGTGTCCTCTGAGGAGCAAGGACACAAGGCTGAGAGCATTTTGAATGTATTATTATAATACAGTATATGATAACGTTGTCATTTTGGACCGTCCTGTAAGAGGAGTCATCAGCGAGTGCTTAGACAGTGATGCAATAGATAAAAGTTGCCTCCTTGGCAGTACACCGTTTGGTCCCACAACTTGCTAAGCCCTATTTTGAATCTGAGCTGGAGAAAATCCCTGAGTGAGGGCTGTTTACGAGGTGAGTTTATGACTCACCTTAATAAACGCGCGCTTCTCCACAAGGGCACAAGATACGAGGAAGGAAATATGAAGCAGCAATTTTTAAAACCTCAAAAGTTGAGAATGTTGACCTGGGGTTACATGTCTGATCTGGGGGACTGATCTGGGTAGCTGAGAAAGAAGGGTTTAGTTTCTCACTGAAGATGACTTGATCACGGGCCAAAACAGACTCCTGTGCTCCTTGGACCTCTACTCCATATCAGAGTCGTCTGACTTATAGCAACAGGCATAACAGCTAGTATGAAAACTCACAAATGAAAAATAGAATAGAAATTCACAAAAGACATCATGGCAGACAATATGTGTGGCATATCTCAAAGTAAGATGAAGTCTACATATCAATGAAAGGCACAATAATAAACATAATATTTCCTACTTGTGACAAATCCTGACACTCATGAGGTAAAATGTACATGTACAAGGGTTTAGTACTTTTCTACGCCAGATACTGTATTTATGATCCTTTATTATCACTGGCACTTGCAAGGTAATAAATGCCACTAAGCAGCTCATCTTATTTATCAGCCCTTCTCTAAATATTGTTCTTGTGACAGTTGTTGTCTCGCTTTCTCTCTCAATAAAAGCCGTTTTATAGAACACCATCAACTTTCATTAGGGTTATATTTATTATTACCCAATACTCAAAAGGAGGGGTGTTGTTTGTTTTTATCTTAAGAGAGCTCTCTTAAGGGCACGTTCCTACCCAGCATTCCAGCACCACTTGGAACAGACACAAGATTCATTATTACAGCACGGAAACGCAGGTCCTTAAGAGTAACAAGGCTTTCGAGTGGAGTCCTCGCTCAAAACTGAAAAGTGGTGTTTTTCTAGAGAAAGAAGCAGGAGAAGTGAAAGCTCTCATGTGGTTCTGGGTGAGTCTAAACAAAGCAATTACTTTCAGTGTAATATAGAGTGTTTCTTTTTTCTTACACAGCCACTGCCCTACCATCCATTTTACCCTAATTAATGAGCAGCCTTTAGAACCCTTGGATGACTTTTTTACAAGTAAAGAAATAAAAGAAAGGATGTAAATGCAACAAAAGGGACTATAAAATCCAACACGCGGAGCACAATTGTCCTTTCCTAACAAAGGTTTTATTAGATCACTTTATGAGCAAACTGGCAGCGCATGTTAAGTAACAAGCTAAGTAACAAGTATTCTTCTGTTGATTGTCTCCAGAGTCCGAAAGAAGAAGAAAAAAGCAACATAAACACATCAACATCAGGAGCTGGTGCTTTAGGCATAACTTGAATTAGAAGCAGAAAACCTCTGTGGCATGCCTCATGTGAATCCTGATCAATGCCACGGAAAAATCCAAGCAAAAGCAGGATTTGGTTCAAAGTCAAGCTTCGGTCATATTGTCAATTTTATTGTCATCTCAACAGTGTGAAATAGACTCCTGCTTTTTTATTGAAGAGGGTAAATTGTGTCGTATTGTGATTTTAGTACACATACACGTGTATAAAATCGGTTACCAATGACTAAGTAGGATAGTTTTAAAAGAGCAGTAAGGATATTAGAACAATCTGTCTGAGACTCATTACAATGCGTAATGACTGGAAACAATTGGTTGCAGTTTTTCTGGTGGCAGTTGCAGCACCCACTTTAATAAGCAGGATATGCTAGATTATCCAAGGGTATGTTTTCAATAAAATCAGAAAAGAGGAGAATTGTTTGGATTTGTTTTTCATTCCTTTTTCTACCAGTCCTGTTATGCAAGACCAGAGTACTTTAAATTTTCTTAGTGCAAACACTAGGACTGAATTCATATGAAGTGTAGCCTTTTAAATATATACTGTAGAGTTAGAGAACTAGGCAGAGTCTAGTGTCAAAAATGCATCTTAAACCACTCGTTTCATTTATCGTTTAATCTGTAAAAGTTGATTAAAGATCTGTTAAATGACTGTTGCCATGGTAACCAAACAAAACTTGCTAACAAAGGTTCTCACATAAAGCAATTTTTTTATTAGTAACTAAAAAGGATTTGATTGAAGGTGGATAAATTTAGACTGTCATGACACTACTCTTGTGAAAGTGGCCACAGATTTGACGTCACAAAATTCTAGTTTACCATCTTATCGCCGTATCTAATCACATAAATAATCTCAAGCACTGTTTTACATCTTCCTATCAACATATAGTTTTATCTTTGTTGATCTTTGTCAGAAATCTACAAAAATGTTATTATACTTTCCTCCAGTCTTTCTTGTTTGATTTGCAATAAATAAGAATCTGCTTCAAAGTGGACCACACAAAGTCCATCCCGTGTGGTTCCCTTCCACCCAAAGGGATGTTAAGGCCCGTGTAAACAGATAGGGCCAGATCGTAATTTAATTGAGCTGAACTGACACAGACCATGACAACATGTGTCCTCTAGCGGGGGAGCAGAACCAAATGTTCCTTCCCCAGGTCCAACACAGCATTTCTTTGTATCGGCTGGTGGGACCAAATTTGATCAGAAGTAGCACTGAGGCACTATTGTGGCCATGATTTCGATACAAGGAGAAAGTTAGCAATGTTTGAGGTAAAAGTAAATGTAGTGGATGTCCATATGATGAGATAATGCGGCAGAAAGTAAGAAGAGTTAATTAGGTACAAAATAAAGTCTCATTTAATGTTTTTTAGTCATGAGATTATTTAGAATCATGCTTATTTCAGTGACACGGTAGACTACCCTCAGCTGCACAGAAACCTCCAATATAAATGATATATAATTCCTGTTGTTGGAACTCGCAGACATACGTGAGTGACATGCTTTACAGCAGTCAAATAAAGGGAGCAGAAAGAGGCTAATACACTGGACCAAGAGTGTTATTTGTACAAAAAACACTAAAATTACCCTACCGTTTCAGAATACATGTATTTTCCTCCAAACTTGCCGGTTTGGATAGTTTACTCTCGAAAACAAACAACGTTGCAACAACACAACGTCTGTAGAAGGGATCTGCGCCCTCTGCTGGCTAAAAGCTACGCAGTGCCGCTTTAAAGTGTTACATTTGAGTCGCAGTATGGGAAATCTAAGGAATTACAAGTGTTGTCTGTAACAATACTATATTGCTAAATACAGTGTACACAGCACAGTGCACACTCCCTGCTATCTCATGAAAACACATCTTGCAAAATGAACCCATACAGTTGCAGGAATACAGCTGAGGTTTTGTGGTACTTCCAAGATAATGTTCATTCTTTAAAGGTAAAAAAACAACACTGAACTCTGACCCCTTAGGAACTGTCCACACACCCATAAATTCACACACACACACACACACACACACACACACACACACACACACACTGGACTTTGTGTTTTGTGCAGCATTAAACCAGACTGATAAGCTCTTTCAATCACTGCCACCCACTGTATCTGCACTGTTTACATTTTTGCACTGGTTTGGTCTCACCGACTCCAATCTGTTACGTGTCTTGTGTTGTATTTATTTTTTGGTACTTAAAATTTTTCATTAGATCATACTTGCATGCATTATTTGTATTTTATTTACATTGCACTATATAAAGTGTTTATTGTTATCTGTATGTGGATCTGAGGGAAACACACTTTAATTTGTCTGTATGTACTGTACATGTGGCAGAATTGACAATAATGTAGACTTTGACTTTAAATACATAAATCAGCAGGATCATTTGACCCAAGAATCAAAAACACCTTTTGCATTGGAAAGTTCATTACTCTACAAGCAGGTGCTTTCCGTTAATTTTCCAAGTTGATATTTATTTGTGATACAATATTTTAAGTTGGAGTGGTGGCTTCATTATGTAATGAAGACGTGAGAAAAGAGAAATGGACATATGACAAGATGTAAAGAGCCTTGGAGGAGGAGAAGAAGTGAATACCACTGTGGGAGAGTAAGAGAAAAGACTGAAAAGGAGACTTGTGTGGGAAGGAGGGAGAAATTGAGAGGCAGAGCACTTTCCTCTGCGAGCTGACAGAGTTTGACGCTCAACTAACTGGGCTGTTTTGACAGGTGTCAGATGGTCCGTATTACTATTTCACCACTGGGCCCTTGGGACCCTGCATCACGGGCCACAACAGGACCGGCCATGCTGGAAAACAATAAAGTGCCATAGCGGCAGAATAAAAAACACTACATTTGACTAACTCTGTCTGGAGAGCGCTCCTAAACCTGGGCCTATCCTACATGTTAGAGTGTGTCACAGTGTGTCAGAATGTGTGAGAAAGAGGGACACAAGTGAAAATACGGGGCAATGATGGCAGATTGAAAAACTCCAGGTGTGTATAAATCTGAAAGGGAGATTGGTGTGCGGAAAATGAGAAAAACCTCAAATTATGAACAAATGTGTGTGTAATTTACTTGCAACGTCAAATTAATGCGGCGAATCTCATTGACTCTGCGAGAGGTTAACTTGTGACAATAGGTTTCTTTAATGTAGCTGGAAAGATCTCACCAAGCGATACAAAAATATTGATCATGCACTTTTTAAGCTGAAATCCATTATCTCTGCATGAAGCGTTGACCAAAATATATCAGAAGTGAATGAAAGGCAGACGGCTTCTGTGTGCCCTGGTATTTACATCAAATTTAAGGCAGACCATATTATACAATTCATTTCTAGTTCCATGACAATCCCAGCATTTTATTGTTAGACAGTATAACACCCTTTGACGGTGATCTTTGCATTTCTGAGCTAGCATAGCCTAAACAAATAGCAATATTTCAACACCCCTTCAACCTTCAAAATGTGTTTAAAACCACCACTTCTCCCAAATGCACACAGCTATAATTTGTAATGAGTTTGTAAACGTCCCTTATTAAGCATTCCAAGGGGAAAAAACAGTGTGCTGTGGCTTCAAGTCCAACTGATGCATGTTTTATAGTCACCGCATGAAACGAGAGATTCCCCACTGGCCCGATGCTGTGGGACTCAGGGGGTGGATCTGATGCTCGCTCCTCACCAGAGAACAACGTCTGGCCTGACCAAAAGAATGGTATGGTTTGGGATGTCATTTTGAAAGTAAATGCTTGAGGGATGTTGTCTGCATAAAAGAAGTTCAAAAGACGGAGCAAGTTGCCTTTTTGTTGGAACTACGCTGGACTGATAAAGCCTATGATCATTTTGAAATTACACATCTACTCACATACTTTTTGGACGTCCTGGTATTCATGTTAATTATTTCTACACATTTGCACAAGTTTAGTATTACCTGGGGACATATAGACATTTGTAATAATTGCAGGGCTTGTGTGTGATTTTAAGCTTGTTAATTTGTAAAGTAAAAATTACCCCAAAAAGGATCTACTGTATATTGCCAAACACAGGAGTCCTTTATTAATAGTCCCATGTAAATCCCATGTCTCTGATTGGACTTATTTTAACCCACATCTCCTAGTGTGGATTTTCGAACCAAATTAAGGAAGTGACGGACAAGTAAACAGATGAAGAAGCTATTGGTTGGGTTTACAAGACACACAAATCCTGTTTTATTTTTTGTTTTGCTCCTGTGCAGCCAACTGTCTCCTAAAGAGTGTTTAGCAATTATAGAATATCTATAAAATTGACTTTTGTTTAGTCACAGCTCGTCTAGTAGAAATGTACATGCCTAAATGTACAGAGTCATGTGTGTATTACATCATATGGTAAAAATAACACAACAAATGAAACATATATTGGCTACAAGGCTTGTATGAGAGCAGTTAACACATCTTGCATAAAAATCATAGCTTTTTTTATTGAGGCTGCATAGCTACATGTGTGTACCTTTCCGTGCCAAGAACAAATCTGACAACAGTTACAGACCCACTTTTACAAACTCCTTTTAGTGAGTCAAACTCACACATACAAAGGTTGTGTGTGTTAAATCCCATAAATATCCAATCCTGAAGTAAAGGGATAAATCTGTAAGGCACTTTATAAAATTGGGTAGTCAAAGCAGTGTCCTTGGCCTGTGTCATGTCATATTGCCCCTAACGCCTTTTTGTTTGTATTCTGTGGTCATCGATAACAAGATCAAAGTGTCACAGTCTCACCTATCAGTCAATCAGCAAAATTAGACCCTAAATTAGTTTTCTGGGACTTGCCAGCACCTTTGGCCTATTTTTTGTCTTTTATTCAAGCACTAAATCCTTTTCACAAAGAAAGTGATTCAGTTCCCCTTGAGTATGTTAAAACACAACGCCTTTCTGAGAGTTTTATGGGGTGTTCTGTTTTTCCAACATACCTCTTGTGATTTACCAATATTACTGAAGTCAAGAGATTTTTCAAGTTTTAGTGTGGCCTTGTTAATAAAAATTATGTGGAAATAGATGAATAGCATGCAAGGGGTAAGCTTCAAGGAATAGACTTTATAACAGACATGAGAAGACTTTTGTACTTTCTATTTTTATTTCCTTGTTTTGGTTTTGGCACTGCACCTGGGCATCTTACTTGCCAAATTGTCACACTAAAGTGGTTTTGTAAAAGGTAATTTCTCTTTTTAAACAGCTCTATAAATAATGTAGAAGAAGGATAACATGCAGCAGTGTGAGAAACCAAAAAGGGTGGAATTTACGAGAGTTTGAATGACGCAAACACTTTAGTGCTCTCATAGCACCTCAATCTTCTGAGTCTTAAAATCTGTTTGTTTAAGCAGATACAATGTGCCCTGTGCAGCATTTGGTCTTAACTAATTAAATGTTGCCACCATATACGTGGATTTGCTAAAATTAATCCATCATCAAATGGTTGAACATTGTGTTAAATGGAACAGAGCTCCTGGAGATGACGTCACACAACCTGAATTTAGTTTGCTAGCAGAAAAACTAAAGTACATTCAACTACAGTAGTAAAGAGTAAACCTAAAAAAGCATTGACCTTATTTCCAAGGCAGTCCACAGTATATCTGTCTAACATGTTATCCTACCAACACCTATTTGTCTGTGAAACATTTACACTGAAGAAATGAAAATACAGAAATAAATACCAATGTTAGATTTTCTTTAGTGTATTTTTGCAATGCTCCAAACCATAGATCCAAGCTGCTGATCAGCTGCGCCCGGTGAGTTGTGTACTGCTTTTAAAGCCTTACTTTCTCTTTTTTTATTTAGCCATGCGCTGTCCTGGCTGTAGTATAATGATTTTCTTTTTAAAGTAAACCAGTG
Source organism: Neodontobutis hainanensis (assembly GCA_024349245.1). Lineage (NCBI taxonomy): Eukaryota > Metazoa > Chordata > Actinopteri > Gobiiformes > Odontobutidae > Neodontobutis > Neodontobutis hainanensis. Next base: position 11,024,512 of record JALDNG010000022.1, on the reverse strand, counting down.
CTTTTGTGTTTCCATAAAGCCGTGGTTGTAATAAATTATAATTAAGTCGGTAGATTAAGTCATTTGTTAATGTTTCTGGATACAACCCCAAATTATTTAGAGAATATTATAGATTATTTCTTATTTATTTTAAATATTTTAAATAAATGAAACCAATAATTGTATTTAATAATTAGCAATCAAATAAAATAGATTCATTTTCTATTTGTATACCAGAGCATGTGCACAATAATAATACAATTATGTGGCATTAACTTAAGGACCTAATCAGTGTTAATTTGTTGACGGAATCTAGAACATAAATATTTTGTCAACACATGTTTTTTGCAGACGAAAACAAAACAAAAACTAAATAAAAAAGACTATAATGACTAAAACAATAACTAAATAGATGGACATTTTTGTCAACAAATAAAAGACGAGACAAAAAAACTGACGTAAACCAGTTAGGAGAAGGAAAAGGTGGAACGGGCGGAATGAGTCAAGTAAGCCAATCAGAGCGCGCCTAATTGTTACGCGGTGGTGCCAAGATCCTAATCAGAGACAAACCGTTAGCATTAGATCTTTTGGCAATGTCAGCTTCTCAAGCTTTTGCAGAAAGAGTATTTAATGTCACAGGTGACCTCACTAGAAGAAAGCATTCATTAGCACAAAGCGCTTTCCTGAAAATGAATTGAAGTAAATAAAAATTTGCATTTGATGTTTATGTAGCATGAGCAATATCCTCTTGTTTAAGGCACTTTAAGTTCAAAGATGGTTTAGATGGTACATTTATTGTTATTATTTAGCTTTCTGGGCCAATTGATAATTGCACATTGATGGATTTTTGTTTATATAAAAATAGACAGCAAGATGTTTTTTACTATTGGTATTGTTATTCATTGATTGAAACAATTTTCAAAAAAAGACAGTTGTGTTAAAATAAACAATGTAAAATATGTTTGCACATTTAAATCAAATTTCTAAGAAAGTATAGTTTTATGTCTGATACAGAAGGTCAATATTATTACCTCATGATTTTTAGTTTTTATTTTAGTCAACTAAAATTGCATGACATTTTATTAGACTAAAACTAAAACAAATAAGATGACTAAAATGAGACTAAAAATAAAAATAATTTTAGTCAAAAGACTAAGACTAAAATCACAAAATTAACACTGGTCCTAACTGAATTTAATGATGTCTGCATCAGTCTGTGGTTGTTCATCTAAATTCCCCTGCAGTGGGCTTTTAAGAACAAACACACTGCTCTTTGACTTGTGCAGCTAAGATCAGCTTTTTTAACCACCACCCCTCACGGCGCTGACAGAGTTGCAGACGGGCAGGAAGTAGCTGCGTTGGGCACAAGATAACAAATACAGTGCACCACTGTCTTGATTACCACCAGGCATGCACCGCTGCAAGATACGGCCTTGTGTGTTCTTGTAGGTTCATCTGATTGGTCTAGACTTTTAGTAAATGCACACCTGCTGCATTAAGAGGGTCAGGGTATAGATTTAATGAAGTTTAACTGAATAACTGTGGTATTAATGTGTTTAATTAAGTCTGTTTGAGATCTACACTGGCACTTGCTTTTTCCTGCCATTATGGTTGATAGAAAGCATTTAGGCACGTGACGTCCGGTGCTCTATAATCCTCTACATAGCATGTTTCTGTACAGAGGACAGTTTATGTTTGCGACATGTTTTACAGTGGTGTCTTTTACAAATTAGCCCTGTAGCTGAGGTGATTTGTTGCAGATGCCCACACCAGCAGCTGGACAAATTAAATAGGTTCCCTGGCATCCTTCCAGCTGTTTTACAGGGCTCTTATGCCATTCTGAGTGTACAACTTACAGTGTTTTAATGACGCTCTGTATTTTTACTGAATCCTCGTTTCCCCATGCACCGCACTAATGAGAAGGATGGAGACTAAAACAAGAGCCACTTGGAGGTGGTGGTAAAAGTTTGTGGCTGTGTAACACAGGCTGTAAAAGCAGAGGCAAAAGAAAACAATCATCAGACGTGTGTGCGAGTGTGTGTTGCAAAAGATGTGGGATTAAACTAACATCAAGCAGACACTGGCCATTAATAAAAGTAGGAGTATAAGCAGCTGGTAGAGTCCAGCAAAGTCAAGTCTGTTAAATGACCTGCACAGTTTAGTTTATGGATCCACTAAAACTTACAGGTGGATTGACTGCAGTACAAATCAGCGTTTGTTAATTAGCTTGATTAAAAAGAATAACACAGTCTGAAGTATTTAATTCCATTCATGTTCTGTTTTCACTTTTGAAGAGGTCTTATAGTAATTGCTTTTAGATTAAAACCCCTGCATTTTTCTGGCTTTATTAAAATTATTCTGGTAACATTAAATAGATAAAAATGTTTTCAGATAGAAAACAGCTAAAAGTAGTTTCAAGTAAATTTTTCAACTCATCCGGTCCATCCTTTTATTGATATTAACTGTACTAAATATAATTATTAACACAAATAATATATCAGTAATGACAATCAGTGGCAATATTTTTATTAATCTATCGGGTATTTGAACTGCTATCACTTAAAGTGATTGTATGTTCTTGTAATTACACAAATAATAACATTTGATTTGTGATGGCATGTTATTGTATGTTATTAGGTTATATTTGCGTAGTGTATAACTATTTAACAATCATTCCCAGGTGGACTTTATTTACACGGTACGAGTCTGATGTAGTGATTATGTACTGGGGCCCTTAAAAAGAATGAATCAAAAGCCTTAATTGTAACAAGGCTATTTCATCAAAAACACGGCTCTCGTAAGTGGTTCCCCTGTATATAAGTTTATAAGTTTTAGCATAGATAGCATCCTCAAACTGAAGAGCATCAAAGGAATACAGCGTTTAACTTTTGGTCACATCCAAGTAGCATTCATGCCATTGTCTTATTGAATATTAAAGTATTTTGAGGGATTATAAGATGGAGCTTTTCTAGCCTTTCTCTCAAAATGGCTTCAAATATTTTTTCTATTGAAAAATACTGTATTTAAGCATCATTACAGACACTCAAGCTTAAAATCTATTTAATGAGTTGAAGAAAGCCTCAGAAAAAGAAAAAGTCTGCACTTGAACACTTTACCAGATCACCGATTAGACTCAAACAGAAACAGACAATATATGCATTAATTAATGCTAACATGAAGTTTATTTAAAAAGTAAATGGTGCTTGAAGTATATCTTTATTGTCAGGTGATTAATGTATCTGGCATTCCACAGACACTTACCACATCTCAGTTCTCTCAATTTGCCCCAACAAGCACAGCCAAAGAATTACAAGTCTTATTGCAATCTCCCGCTAAAAGTCTGGTTCCACACCAATTTCAAAAAAGCATCCTTTTATCCTTGCGCTGAGCAAAATTTACCAAAATCCTTCAAGCCAAAATCCACTTTCATGCCATATATTGGTAATCTAACTCTCAATACTTTTTACAAAAAGGTTACTTTTGAAATGGAAAAACTTTTTACATCAAAGAAAACGCAGACCAATAACCTGTCAAGTAAAGAATGGAAGGCATTGAACTATCTTTCTATGAATGAAAACTTCATAATAAAAAGAGCGGATGGAGGAGGAGCAGTTGTGGAATGGGGCCCAAGATCAATACATTATAGAAGCAATGCAACAGCTGAATAATAGTGAGTACTATGAACCTTTATTGTCTAAATCACTAAAAAAAACTTAAGATAAAACTGTCTGACATACATACCCACAAATTTTCTCATTCGACATGCTTCCGAAAGTCCATTAAATCTGGACAATCCACCATTAAGACTCATACTGAGTGTCAATGAGTGACTGACTTTTATACTGACTTTTAGATTTAACCTTTTGTGTCCACTACTAATAAATATTGATTAACAATGCTTTCTTGTTTCATAATCAATTGTACAGTTGTACAGTTCTTTGAGAGGATCTGATCTATTATCTGATCTTCTGTAGATTAATCAGTCGATTCTGATGTGTATTCTTTTACTTTGAACATGGTCAGATATATAATAAGTCCAGTTCCACTCATCCACTAACCATAACTCTATTCATACTAAGCTTCCACACCCCCTGGTTGCTGGACAACATCCCCTTTGGTCAGTGACATGTGTGTGTGATAATGATTCTAACAGGAGAATCACCAGAAGCTTTGCTATCGTTGCAATTACTAGTCCTAATATATTGTGACTTAATATCCATTGCTGGTTGGTATGTGGTCAACATTGGCATATATAACAAACTAGGTTCATAGTTCACCTTTAACATACTAGGTAAAGATTTGGATTATGTCTCCAACCTGTGACATTTGGGTATTTAATAAGTTAACTTAAATCCACAATATGTGAGCCCTTACATGGACAATTATGAGGCAGATGAAGATCATTTTTTAAGTTGTCACAAGTGCTGTTACATTGCCCAGAACCTATAAACCAGGTTCTGGGCTTACAAAGCCACACTGGTGGTCTGTGTGTGTCCACACATTGAGACCTGTCACAGGCTTAGTGACTGTGGGAAACAGCAGGGGGCTTTGAGACCAAGTGCAATAAATCCAAAAGTACACACAAGTGATAATGAGGACTGGCTCCTTGTTTACCAAGACTTCATCGGCTGCTGTCAGCATGTGGTTGCAGAATGCAAGTGAAGCCCACATGCTTGTCTACAAACCTTCATCATGTGCGTATACTTAGACATACATGTACAAGGCGTTCAAAGTAGAAAAACCTACAGACACAGTGTTTCGGTTCAGTACATTCTCCGAAAGACCCAAACCAACATGAATGGACCAGACAAGAAAAATGAACTATTTTCCACAAAAAAAATAGATGACAGCCTTTGGCTCCATACGCTTTGTTTTAATTTTCTGAGTAAGTAATAGGCCATGGAAGGACTTAAACAACCAAATGCACAGACGTTTCTCTTAGTCTCCTTCATATTAGATAGACGCCAGTAAATGACCCCAAACACCTCCATAAATAACGTCAGTATAGCCACATGATACCCCCACGCTGCTTTTATGGTCGATTCAATTTTAATAATTGAGTGTATAGCATTTAACAGCTGTGCCAGCCATGACAATGTAACATATCTCTTGTCACATTCATAAACTTTGTCCTAATATCCTGATAAAAAATGGGGTGTATTGTCAAGGTGAGTGAAAAAAATTTAAAAAAAGTTTTCTCCTGAAGGACACTGACAATCTTGCCCCATAACACCCATCCATCCTCATTAGATTTCTCTCCCTGATCTAAGACAAGCAGTATAATCCCGCCTTCTTGCCTAAAATACCAGCTAGTTTCCATCTGGCCCCAGAGGAGAAGTTGACCTTCTCCACCTCCGTCCCATTACCACTATTGGTGCGGCCCTTTGTTCTGACTAATGTATGTTAATATTCCAGGCTGACCCACACCAGAGCCACTCAAAGAGCATGCACCTCACTAATGTAACCAAATCTCCACAGTTGACCCTGTCTCCTTTCATAAAGTGGCCCATGTCCTTTCTAACACCGCTTCAAATGTGCTTTCCCACATCTTTTGGATAAGGCAAATGTGTCACTTTACATTGAGTTTGATGGTGGGAGATCTCACTCTGTCAAAATAAACCATATTATAACTAGAATAGCAAATATATCTATTTGAGTAAATACACTCTAATCTATGGTTCCACAATAAAAGTAGGAGAGAACAGAGATAAAAATGGAATTGAATTTCCACATGGAGACTCTTGTGAAAACATGTATTTGTAACATCATCCTCTGCAGTAATCAGGGTCACCACGGGTCAAAATCCACACTGATTCCAAACTGAGATTTAGTTGAAGATCACTTTTTATTAAGTCCATTTGTAAAACACAAGCACAGAATTGTTGTACTTGGTCTATTCTTGGATTCCCTCCAAACACATCCATCATACACACACTAGTCTGGTAGTATCATCAGACAACACAGATCTATTAATTGTCATGTTCCTCAGCTCCCTGTGTGTGTTAAGCCAACGTCATCCACAACCTCTGTTTTGGTTGGACTCTGTTCAAAAGAAGCTTATGAAGGCAATCTATGATATATCACCTCACTGACTGTATCACCTCCCTTCTGTAAAAAAGGAGAGATTTTTCTGACAAAACTGCATGCTCATTATTTCTCCTGGTAGCTGCTAGGAGATGGCCCTAAGTTACTCCAAGCCATTAGCCACACACAAATGAACCCGAGCATTATTCTCTGGGATAAGAAAAAGAAAATGTTTTCATACTGCTGTAAAAACTAACTGCAATACATTTGGTTTCTAACTTTTGAGACATTACATTTTTCTAACTGTAATTTATCTACTTGTTTTAATGTAATGTTTAGTCAAATGTTTAAAGCACAATTGAAGGCTAACATTTCATTTATTTCTATATTTAGACATGCTGGGTACAATATTTAATATAAATTAGCCCAGGGAGTGAAATAGAAAGTCTTTCAGCATAAGTAAAATAAGTAAATATTATTGTTTTATTTTGAATAAAATACAAGTTATTGAAAAAAATATTATTATAATATATATATATATATATATATATATATATTATAATAAAAATTTTGGTGATTAAGAACAGCCATTTTTCAGTAAAAAGCACAGATATTTAGTATTTGCAAAATATTTGAATGATATGTTATAAAATGAGGCACAGAGGTTTGCATTACTTTCAAAATGACCCATATACTGTATGCATTCTAAATCTGAATTCATTCTGTGAGAAACAACATATCAGGATGTTTCAGTACACTTCCATAAAGTATGAAAAATGTCACATTGTTAATCACCTTAAAGCCACCCTGTGTTGCTTTTAGCCGATAGAGGGCACAGACCCAATACAGACTCTCTGTTTTGTTACGACAGCGGCCACCATTTTATGGCCAATCTTTGTTTTTGAAAGAAAATTATTCAAAGTAGAACGTTTGGAAGAAAAATACATGTCTTCTAAAATGGTCTGGAATTAGAATATTAGTACATATGTTATTGTACTAATAATATTCGTATTAGTACAAATATGACTCTGCTAGGTTCCGGTAATGTCTGGTGCAGTGCCAGAAAGGATCTCATTTATATCGAAGGTTTCTGTCCAACTGAGGGTAGGCTACTGTGTCAATAAAATAGGCATGATTCTACCAATCTCATGTCTAAGAACCTTTAAATAAAAATATTTTTTGGGGCTAAAAGTTAAGCGGTGCTACTGGCTTAAGTCTTTATCTTTGAATTTGTATGTCTTTCCAAAGTAATGGTATTAAAACATTTAAGAGGTGGTGTAGATATCTCCAAGTTTCCACATATTCTGTCATTTTTACAATATCTGGGCATAGGTTGACCATCATTCAATTAGAAGGCAGCCCTTCTTTTGTTATACAGATATTGTCCCTATCAATCTAATAAGGACATATTGCCCATTACACTAAGTGTAGTTTCTTGTTGAGCATTAACACACTAGTCCTTTCAGTTCAGCAAAGACCCGTGATAAATAACATAGCTAGTAGTCGTTGCAAAACCATCATCTGACGTGCTTCAGTTTTCATCACGGTGAACGGTCTGCGGGTATTGCGTGTACCTGGAATTTATGGTTTTCTTACGGCAGCAACAGGGCCCCCATTCCACATGCTCGGGGTGATAAATCAAACACAGTGATAACAATCCCAACCCTCCCAGTGCAAATCCCCTTTTAATCACTTCCAACAAGACCAATACGCACAGGAAAGACCTTCTTTTTTTTGCAGGGGTGCCTTCAGTTTTCCAGCACATTAGCAAAGCCCTGGAGCAAGAACAGGCAGCATAAGGGGAGTGGGGGAATATAAGGGGTAGATGATTAAGGAGGGTAGAAGCCAAATAGAGCAGTTGTGGTTGTTTGTCCATTAAACAACCACAACTGATGCACAGATGAAAATACTTACATGCACATTGAGAATAGAAAGTGTTTCTTTAAGCCAGATAAAATGGAACAATGTGTGACCTCTCGTTCGCTTCTTTATCATCTTTCTCTCACCTAACTCTTTCAACATTTCCACAAAATATCGTACTTATCACACACGCTCATTCCTCAGTGTGCGAGACAGCTGCTCTTTCTGACCTCTGGAGCCGACTGCCAAAATAAACTGGGGGAGAACTTGATTTGTTTTATTATTTTTGTCACCTTCCTCTGTCACCTCCTTGTGTCCTCCAGTGACTGGTAATGCAATGATAAAGGCTGTTTCTATATTATCCTTCCTTGTAAAAGCTTTTCCTCTGCAGGTTCAGCCACATTCCAAATGGGCAAGCTGTGCTTTGAGCATATATACAATGCTTATATATATATATATATGTCTTATATGTCCTTATGCCATGATGGAAAAACACAAGTAGCAACACAGTGATTTTACATCTGTCTCTGTGGTTTTGTACCTAAGTGTGGCGCTGACAAGTCAACTGGAAGGAAATGATAAACTGCTAACCATTGCTTTACCTTATGGAGGATACTTTTAAAGGATATGTCAACCATTTCACAGCGGGCTATAATTGTTAACATGACCATTGCTGTGTTTAGTTTCTTTTGAGTGCAATCGAAAAAAAAGTAAAGTAGTATTTTGAAAAGTAAGCATTAAAGCAACTCTGCGTAACTTTTTGCCAGCAGAGGGTGCAATCCCTCCCTGTGCAACTAATGTATTACTACCAGCTGGCTGCCATCTTTGTTTACAGCGACATTATGGACAATATGTTTGGATGTAGAGTAAATATAGTGTATTTTGTACAAATAGGACTCTGCTAGGGTCCAGTGCATTAGCCTATTTTTTTATCATATACGTAGTGTTGAAGAGGCATTGTAAGCTCTTGCGAAATGCCACCATCCCTGTGACAGAAGGTTTCTGTCCAGCTGAGGGGACTGTGTCAGTGAGATAAGCACCAATCTCATGTTTAAGAGCCATCCAAATGATTTTAAGAATATATACTATTGGGCTAAGAGTTGTGCTGTGCTACTTCAAGTATACAGTTATTTTTGCCTTCAACGGAATCCTGCACTTTGAATTTGGCAAAATTGATTATGTTCTTTTATCTCTACTTTGGGGTGCACGTGGCAGAGTGGTTAGCACTCCTGCCTTACAGCAAGAAGGTTGTGAGTTTAAAACCCGGCCGACTCAAACATTCTTGGCCGACTCCGGTCTTTCTGTGAGGAGTCTGCATGTCCTCCACGTGTTACTGTGGGTTCTCTCTGGGTGCTCCGGCTTCCTCCCACCGTCCAAAGACATGCATGTGTAGGTTAATCAGAAACTCTGGTTGTCTGTCACTGTCTGTCTCTAAATGTTAGCCCTGTGACTAACTGGCCACTGTCCAGGGTGTACCCCGCCTCAGGCCCAAAGCTGCTGGGATAGGCTCCAGTCACCCGCGACCCCTAACGGGACAAAGCGGTAGTAAATGAATGAATCTCTACTTTGCATTTCATGGTTTCCTTTTTTTTTCCAGAAAAATGTGTTTTGCACATGTACAACAATGTTGCGCAAACTGCTTAAAACACAGCCAGAAGAAATTTTTTGGTATTTCCTTTTGCGATTGTCCTTAAATAAAAAAATTGCCTTAGTGTGACAAATGATAAAACAATACTTAATTATAGAAACAATGAATTATCTTTGCATGTTTAAATCTTACAGATGTCTTTAAGGTTTAGCCACAAGCACAAGGAGCAGTTCTCCTCCAAACATGATTTGTCCTGCTACTAAAACCACCTCACTGTTTCACTATTTAAAAACACATGCAGATTAGAAATAAATACATTTGCCTTTGTGCATGTAATGTATGCCTTTAGCTTTCTTCTAACTAACTAGATGACTAACACAGATTAGAGGAGAGTGAGAATGCTTTTTCAGACAGTGTGAGTGTTGTATGGAATTATTCAGAAATGAATCTATAAATAAGCATAATACTAGTGGCTTTTAAGGAACACCAGAAATGGTATTACTCCAAGTCTGTGACCATCTAAAGTCAGTTTGCTGCAATAGAAATGTCATGGACAACCACTGACATAGTAATAATAAGTGCATCTATAAACTAATTGTACTACATTGTAGCATTCAACTTCCAATTGTCAGTAAAAATCAGTGTCAACCAAACTCCCAAAATCTCAAAAGACCCCAATAAGAGGCCACTTCAGCAGAGATTGAATATCATCCCCTGTGATCATGTTAATTTAAATAAGAGGCGGCAGCGGTGTCCTTTCCCTCATGCTTCTCTTCTTCTCTTGCCTTGAATTAGATCAGCATTCTGAGCCGGGGCCCTGTCCTCTGTCCCACAGAGTGAACCCTAACAGTCCTCTCTAGAGCTTCAGATTAAATTACAGATCTTCACGTTATCCAGACCCCCACGCCTTCCCCCCAATTGAGTGCTTCGTCTTTCCCATGCAGATGTGACACTTTCCAGAGACTGCGTTTTCTCATAATACGTTGACACTGGTGGCGACGGAGATGGTGGATAGAGATGATGCGGGCGGTTTGTGCCAAGAGTTTTGGGAGACTCACAACAGAGAATTAATGCTTCCAAACTCATCCCAGCCCTGTTTTTTTTCCCCCTCTTATCCGTGCTTGGAAAGACATGCAGCAAACATTCCGGGCGTCTGCGATCTTTGCCAGCTCATCTTATTTGTTTTATGGAAAAGCTCTTGACTTGCTGTAAATCACAAACAGCTTACAGACAACATGAAAGTGGAGCGAGCTGAGTCAGATGATGATCATCCACAAGTCATTTTCAGTCGGTAAAATAAAGCTGTTATTCCGTGGAAGCAATTTGGGTCAAATTAGATAACACTGGGCTGAAGAAAACTCAAATGTAAGTAAAAAGTGGAATTCATTTTTCTTCCAAATATAAAATGACCAAAATAATAATAAAATAACTTTTTCTATTTTAACTGCTGCAAAAATAACCTTTTAGGGAGCTTTCATAAGCACTTTCTCCTTTTCAAATACACTTTTCATATGGACATGTCACTAGGCAAGATTTTGAATTAATCCTGAGTTCTCTTGGCTCTATCAACCTCCTGACTTACACACCTTCACCCCCCAGACACAAGCACACACAACGTTTGTTTGATATATAACCAATTACTGCAGCATGTCTGTGATCTTGAATAATAATAAACTGCTTGGATACAAAGTTCTTCTAACAACATCTTACCTCATTCAAACTGATATTGATGAATGCGTGCATTTGCTCTAAACACCCTACAGATCTTTGACTCATACATATTCATACAGTCTCTAATGAAATATATACAGTGTGTGGAATGCATAAACAATTGGCCCTCTGGGAGGCTGCTTGTCATTATCAAATCGAGCTTCAGGATGACTCAAATTGCACACAACACTTCTGTCTTTTGTGAATACATTCACATGAAAATGCAAAGTCGTTTGAAAAGTGGCAAGTGGAATTTATAATAATTAGATTTCTATACTTTTTAAAGAAACCAACATAAAATAATTAGACTTGTTTTTGTCATGTTTCACACATTGTGCAAATAACATGTTGACATACACATTGATTATGTTGATGTTCAAAATCATTGAACATTATATTATAACAACACTGCACTTTGCATTTCCCTTAAGCCTGAGGAACAATAATTCTAACAAAAAAAATGCATTCAATGTAAAATTGCAAGGAATTATTGTTAACCGCTATATAAATAATTTTACATATTTTTATTTCTCCTTTGGTGTAAATAGTAAAATATAGCTGTGAAAGAACTTGTAAGATTCATTTGAGTTTTCTTGCCATTTTATCAAGGTCTTTTGGCTAATGGCCAAAATTCCTGCTGTTAGTTTTTAACATTTTTGGCACCGATTAAAGCAGGTATACACAATGAAACCACTTTTGTTGGCACAAGCGAAACCTAATCCTGAAGCAAATGGCTCGTCTACCTTGTGGTAACACCTATTAAAATAACTCAGGCCTCTGGCACCAAAGACTGGACACAATGGAAGTGTTCACAGGATGGACTCAAGGACACGGACAGAATCCAAGAGTAGTAACTGATATTGAAAATATGCAGGAGTGTGCTTTTACTTACTCTTCTTTTATAGCCTCATAACGCAGAATTCTTAAGGTAAAATATAGAGGGTAAAAAACACAAGCTGTATTTTTAATATACAATAGATACAAATGCTTGTTTTCCTAGTGTTTTTGATTTGGTTTAGAAAAGAGTTCAGTCTACTGTATATAGGGCACAGGAGTCATCTGTGACGCAAAATTAATGAAGCTGTACCTCTGTGTGAAAATCTGTTTCTTGATCACTTTTCTGTATTATCCAAAATACAATTTGCATTAGCTGTACTGCTGTCAGTTTCAAATTTCAAAATACTTTCTCTTACCTGACTGATGGTAGAAGAAATTTACAACTTTAAATCATTTTCTTTGTTGTTCTAGTTGTGACAATAATCAGGCCCAAACCATCTCTTGTTATCCTGCAACTGCTACAAACGTTATATTTTAATTTTTTTTAAGAACAACCCAATTCCCACTAACATCTGGCTTAAATTGTCTACTGTGTGAAAGTTTTCCATTTGACTTCAATATTCATTTTAGGTCAAATGATACTGCCATTGGCATGGCAATAGACCTTTATCAGTTTTGGATCCAAAAGCTAATGATAGAAACACCATACAAAATAAATAATGGTTTCCTGAGACAAAGACTTGGCAGCTTTCTATGTGCTCCATACTGTCAAAGTAAATTAACATGCAAGTTGAGAATGATTAATAGCTAAAAATACTAGAATTATTTAGATAATTTACAAAGCATATTTATAACAAATGAGGTTAAAACAAATCAGTGTCTCTATAGAGCACAAGGACTATATGTTCAGTTTCAGACATGCACAGTGGCCTCAGTTCAGGCCACAACTCCACTTTCTGGACTCATTACTCACAAGTTGAGTGTATGTCCCCAAGGGTCGTGGCCCTGTTGCTTACCACTTCCCTCCAACAAAATGCCCTCATCAATGACTTCTTAAAATGCTCCTGCTGCTTTCTTGACAGAATGCTTTCAAGAGAAAAACTTAAAAACACCAAGCCCCCTCTGAGACCCACACTTTGTCTGACAAAGCTGTAAAGCAATAATCTATACTATCAAGCTCAAAACAGTAGGTGGGATAGATTGTAGTTGTCCAGGACCTCCTTTACTGAGCCAGCTCACTTCCTCTCAGTTTCCTCTATTATGTCAAACAACCTGGTTTCAGATCACTCTTAGTTCTTCACCTATTCAAGCACATGCCACATTTGTGGATTTTATATTGGATTTTGACTCACGCCTGTTAGCCTGTGGAGAGAGGAGCGAGTTCAGCCGTTGTGCCTTCGGGGTAACTGAAGTCTGATGCCATGTTAAGGTTTGCAGGAGGTCAGAGCTGGGTCACAGGAACGGCTGTTTTTCATTCCATCTGCACCCTTACACGGTTAATTACGAATGTTGTTGACGGGATCACTTTACTGCACATAGTTCGACTTGACGCAGTGTGATTTTGATAAGCCAGTTTCTGAGCATTCTCTAAATTAGCCTCATTGTAATCCACAACTGTCGAAATCAATTGTGTATTATCATCAGTATACAGATCAGCATTGCAATAAAAATATCATATGGAGTTGATTTTAACATTATAATTTAGTGGAACTGAACTAATGATGGACACTGTGACACTATGTATTCATTGTTATTTTGCTTAAATACTTTTATAAACTAAACATAGTTCATATAAACACAGATAAGGTTTAGCGACACTTAGGGTTTGGTAATGATATAGCTGATCAAAATGAATGTACATGGCTTTTATATTTTTTAAGTGTCCTAGTGATCCACTAATTAATCCAGTGTTTTCAGCACATCTTGCCTCTAGATGTTTTACAGAATTTTTGATGTGTTCATAACTATTAAGTTCTTATTTGATCATAATAATGACATGTCAGCAGTGTCTAACCTGTTCCTTGTTGTGTCAGTGTGTGATGGTAGAGCATTTTAAAAAGACTTCCTGGATCTGTTCCCTTTTATGTTTGGAGGATATGTTTTTTATTTTCCAGGTGCAGAAGTTCAAAATCCATCTTTTACCAGCTCACTCAGGATTTATTGGACAATAGTTCCTTTTTTTGTACTGATGATATGCATTTCTGATATGCATCTCCAGAACACAGCACTGCCACTGACCTTTAACTCAGCACACCTGTGTATTATTGGCACATTTTGTGTTAGGAGCTTAGGATCCATTCTAATAGTGGGGAATAAAAAACTGGGGAATAGTGACTCATATCATTACTGGGTAAAAACTGAAACTAGTCGGGTCCCTTTAATGGCTAGTGAGGTGGTGCAATGTAATGTAGCGCTTAGTCTCCATGTTTCATGTTTCATTCCATGTTAATTTGTTTGTTGACAACAAAACAGACAATTGTGCTGAATGGGTAAACTATGTAAACATTGAAAGAATTTGCATTCCAGATGTTTTGTACAGCCACATGACAATGTGTAGTCCCTGCCCTCCATTAGGTCCACTGGCATAGGCCCATGTGGTAACAGCTATGAGGTTCCATTATTTGTGAGTTCAGAGCAATGGGTACTATTCATAATCGCGTCTGCCAGCGTCACGCACAAAACTGAGACTGTGCTGCAGACAGGCCACAAGAGCACTTACAAACAGAGCTTCTCTAATTAATAAACAGCAACACTTCAAAGCCCTGGGCTTGTCATAGAGAAGCCCACACTAAAGAGCAGCATGAGAGAATTCCCCGCACTCAGGCCCTGTGCATAGTTAGACTTTATTGCACAGAGCAGGAATAAATCAGCCTTATGTCTTTGCAAAGTAGAAATAAAAATTCTTTTTTGTGGTACTTGCATAACATTCTAGCTAAAAGCTGTCCCACATTAACTTGCCTACACAGAAGAGTACTAGAGCTTGATGCGTTACCTATAGGTAATGCATCAAGCTCTAGTACTCTTGTGCTCATGTGCATTTGAGTTTACAAGCCCATGCCCCTATACGCTTAAATACACAGTAGGCTACACACTTTTTATATAAAAAGATGGGGAATAATTTAATTTGGACTGACAGTGAGGTGGTGCAATGTAGTTAATTTTAATTAATACAAGCAGGGATGCTTGTTCCCTACAGGTTGGTGGAGAGCTCCTGCCTCAAGTGGAGGAGTTCAAGTATCTTGGGGTCTTGGTGGGAACAAGAAATTGACAGGTGGATTGGTGCAGCTTATGCAGTAATGCAGTCGATGTAACGGTACATCTGTGGTGAAGAAGGAGCTGAGCTGCAAGGCGAAGCCCAATTTAGCGGTCAATTTACGTTCCTACTCTCACCTATAGTAATGAGCTTTGGGTCATGACCAAAAGGACAAGATCCCTGATACAGGCAGTCGAAATGAGCTTTTTCCGCAGGGTGGCTGGGCACTCCCTTGGAGATAGGGTGAGGAGCTCAGTCACTTGGAATTAGCTCAGAGTAGAGCCGCTGCTCCTCCACATTGAGAGGTAGCCTGTTTTAGCAGTGAGATAAAGGAAAGCTGAATTTAATTTGTATGACTAAAGGATTTTTCTCTTCCTCATTCTTTACCTCCCCTTAACACATTTACTGTGCTCAATAAAGAATGTTTTCCCTTTTTTACAATGTGTGTATGGTTTAATGTAATTTATAATAATTGTTTATCCACAGAACAATAGAGTAATAAAAAAAAAATTAATAAATGAATAAAAAAAAATAACTGATAGAAAAATGATCATTAGTTGCAGCTCTAACAAGCCCCTTTTGCTTCTGTTACCACTCCAGTTAAAGAGTACATTTGAACAGACTCTTAAACACACTGCCTTTCAACAAGTGCTTTAAATGGACACAACCTCTGTGTTAAACTTTGTCCACTTTGTATATGGTTTGTGGTATTTGTAGGCTGAAAGAAAAACTTTGCCGTGGGCAATTTTTCACAAGTAGACTTGCCATTCACAGTGTCACTGAAGACAGGAGATGCTATTCAACACTAACCATAACCTGTGTAAAGACATAATCATTCCTCCATACAGCTGACATTGCTATTTATGGTTTCTTTTAAGGGTATTCATGCAGCCAGATAATTTTAGACATTTCTCATACACTTGACTTGTCTGTCGCTCAGTTCTACTGTATTGAAATAGAGTTATGATACATATTTTTCCAAGAGTTTACTCATCCCACAAGTTATATGTTTAGCATTTCCTGCTTGCAATCTAAAAATATTTCTGCATTCAATTATGATGCATAAAATGCTTTCCATAAAGACTAATAAAATCAAATTATTTATGACTGCTTAAACAAGTTTCCCCCACGTGACAAGTGCTTGAAAATGTGAAAGCATTAAAAAACCTGAATAAAAACATAGTAACTATTCCTACCACAGGGTTATCAGTATCAGTGCCAAACCTTTTTACAATGTCAATGCCACAGTGGCACAACGACAAGCCTCTCCACACACTACACAGGGATTACAAACTGCACTGGATGTGGAATCTTTGGCTGTGCAAAAGTCCCAATGAGAATTTTTTTTTTTTACCTGACAGAAACTCAGTCATCCTCACCTGATACATTTTTTATATTCCAGGTTAGCAAAACCCGTTCTTGAGTCATATTGTTGCATCGTAACCATAGAACATAATACATATTATATTCTTGTAAGAAGTATTACTGCCCTCATCACTGCTCTGACTAGGTTATTTTAATACAAGTATTGGCCTGTTCATTCTTTCCCCATTGCTGCACATTGGATACAATGACTTTCAGCCTTAGGCAGAAGGCAGCAACAGCATCCACAAATGCCATGGGAGCAGGCTAATGGCATCAACATTAAAAACAGTCAGCATCTGGCCATCTGCGTGGACACATGTGTGTGAGCTGCTCCAGTCTAACCAGCAATGCCCCAGGCCTTTGGGCTAACACTGAATATGTTGGAGGTGCTGATAAAGTCAATGCGAGGGATAATTGACCAGATTCCTCTTCCCCTTATGGCCTGTGATGAGTCTGCGTTTACCATACCAGATCATACACAAGCAATCCAGGGCACTGAAAATCTCAGTCTGGATGTGTTTATATGTAGTTTGCCTCTATTAGTGCCTTCTTGTTCCCATCTGGAGGTGTGCAGTTTGCAGTTTTCTTAGTAGACAGATTGAGTATACGCTACTTTAACTGTTTAACAACACACTCCTATTTAGTTAAATGGAACACAAGCATCCATTGAGTCACGGTTAATTGGTAATTGTGTTGGGGTTCAGGGAAGCATCAGTGGACGCACTGGAGTAATGAGCTGTATAGTATATATCTTGCTTCTTAATTGCATTGTTTTGGACGATTTGCATTGCAGCCTGTGCTTTTTAAGAGATCAGTCTTGGCTGAGGTCTGCACAATGTTAGTAAAGTCTGTGAAAAGATCTGCCAAGGCTATATCCAGGCAAATACATTTTGATTCTAAAAGAGGGACAGTAAATATGATCACTGTAAAAATTTGTGTTGGGGGTTTTAAGCTTGTATTTAAATAGCTAAAAAATGTGGAATAGGCATGATAAAGAAAAAAGACTAACCCAAAAGATAACAGTCAGACACTAGGGGAAATACCAAGGCTGTAACTGACCGCCGACCGTTCCAAATGTCTTAGCAGATGTTTCAGTATGCTCCTTCAAGATGGCAGCACATAACTTGACTTTATTGTTACAGATGTAGTCTTATTGGCTGCGCCACTGATTTACGCAGGCAGGCTTCAGCTCCTATAGGACCCTTCAAACCCAGTACCACGGCAGGAGCACAAGTATCAAGTAGAAGCACTAGGGTTTATGGGAAATATATAGCAAGAGAAGCAACCACAATGACCTTGTACAGACATCATTCATTTGGCTTCAGGAGGGCATTTGCATTCCACCATAGCAGCTAAAAACCCAATGCTTGCTTTCACTGTATTTTGTACTTCTCCCTTTTTTTTCTCTCTGCATTGCTGTGCCCTTTTGCTGGAGCACACAACAAGCTGTGGGAAACATTGGCAGGAGACAAAAAGACTCAACCATAATCAATACCAACACATGGTCTTGGCTCAAGAGCACAAGGAATGATAGAGATACCCGGAGGAAGCCTCACTCAAGAAGACTTTGCAAGCATAAAAGCATAGAAAATATGAAACAAAAAGAATGTCCTCATGAGCTTGGAGTGTCCCTAATAAGACGAGGGGCTTCCTACAACCTTGTTTTCACCAAGTGCTGTAGTATGTCATAGTTTGAGGAAGAAAAATAAGCATGCCATATATTCTACCTTTTTCAATGGCCATAGGTCAATAACTAAAACGTGCTGATAAATTGTGGTTGATTATTAAACAGCAAATTAAGTTTAAAAAGCTCAGATGAAAAAAAAAAACAATACCTTCAGTCAGTGCAGTGTGTGAAGTTTTCACTTCTATAATTTACTTTACAGCAGGCGGCATTTCAAGTTCACTTCATATTTGCTTTTTCTATTTAATATCAGACTGCTGTCTTTATCACGTCCAGTCTACGCTCAAGACTGCCTTTCTAAATTATGCCATATCTAATTGAAACCTCTGGAATGCCTGTTTAGAAACTAGGCTTTTGTCACCATCCTGGTTCAATTTGACAATAATGCATGGTCAACTTCAAATTCTAAAGTCACTTATTGTTTTTATTTTAAGCACATTTTGTTTCACAATGGGGCTTTGAAGTGTTCCTTGTAATTATGAGATCAATGGTTTGAATTTGACCAATTACTTGGTGCATTGAAGGTCCAAATTCTGTTTTTGACTAACTGGGTACTCTGCTTGAGGACATTTAAACAGTAATTGTAGAGGAAGGAAAACAATATTCTTCTTTAACAATGCTTTTTAGCAGCTTTAGTGATCTGGGACAGATTATTGAAGCAACAGTGGCCCTTAAGGTTTTAAAGCAGGTTGATGACCGGACCTACCACTGCTCAACTGGACAGCCAAGCTCATAATAATGAGCAGAGATGGATGCGCACGTGGTTCACACCCATTTAGAAATAAAGCAAACATTTGGCACTGTAAAGTATTTGTTTCTTTTCCCTTTATTATGATTATAAATCATTATTTATGTTGATAGAATGACATGAGATGAGATAATCAAAGGTAAGCTCACTGGCCTGAATTAGGATGATAATTATATACAACGGATAGTTTTAATGGCATTGGTTACAGAAAGGCAATATATTTTTAGAACAAATAAACACCAATTAATAACATGCCATTCCTTCCTTTACTATTGCCAAGACATAGTGCTTCCAAAAGCAGTAACCACTAGCAATCAGACATTTGTTGTATTGTGTAGTGTTGACTTTGGGCTGACATCTGCCGGATCGTCTTCCTGCTCATCTCCTAAGTTTCTCTCCTTGTTCTCCCTACCTCCATCTTCCCATTGCAGCCTGGGGCTCCTTCTAATCGCCCTCTACTCTACTGATTGGACTTTTCATTAGTCAACTCCCCTATGGCAACACATGACCTCCTCTGGGTCACTGCAGACTGATTATGCCCTTTCTTTTTTGTCTTTCCTCATCCTTTTCTTCATCAGCTTCTTAAGGAAGGAATGTAAGGATGTATCCTGGATCATCCCACAAACAATCTTATTTATGAAGCTTGAGTGGCGGCACTACTGAATAAAATAATAACACTTTTGAGCCACCATCTTTATCCATTGGCAAAAAAAAGGGTTGTCAGTTTGTGCTTGAGGTTGCTGGACTAGAACATAATAATGTTTATCAAGTAGGCTACAGCAGTGGCATTTAGGGAAATATTGCAGGGGAAAAATTGAACCCTGCCATTCCGGCTGCTTCTTGCATGGTTAGAGCTGCCTCTACATTTTTGCTGCTTGACGCAAAAGCCCTATTGGAGCTTAAGCATTGCCTACCACCATGACATGTCCTTGGAAGTCAACAAACCACCTATAACTCAGATTCTGAGGGGATTTTAATGATACGGCACTGCCACAAGTTGGTAGCTCTGCTATGCATACATGCATTGGCTGTATATGTAAGATGTGCACTGAATATGGATGAAGTATAAATGTCAGACATGTTTTTACCATGTGACTAACCATGACCTTGTCCAAATCAAGCCATACTCCCACAACTCCCTCTTTCCAACTGGGTTTCATCTCCCCAACCCCATGGCACGCTCCAAAAGCTGGAACAGATTACTCCCCCGTGTGCTTGTTCTGACTATGATTGCTGCTACATCCAGATAGGCTTTCAAGTGGCCTCCAGTGTGTGCAGCGCCCCATGGGAACTGGCCAGCCACACTACACATGGGGACTATTACCCCAGTCGGCAAAGGCCCGAGCGCGGCACGTCGCTCCTCCAGATTGGCCAGACGCAGCCCTCATCCTTTCCACAAGCCTCTAAACAGCCATTTCCACCAGCCATCATTACAGTTAATCACAGTGATAGTAGTGTCCATGCTCTCTGCTTGCTGTGGAGTGGTCACTCTGCTTTATCATCTCAGCAAGCATTACTGGTGGAGTGTGTTCTCAGTAGTGTCATAAGAACACAGACAAATCCATTTGCAGCACTTCCTGTGCATCTAATCTTAACAACACTGGGGGTTACGAAAATATACAACAAAGCATCACAAAGCACTGTAAAACATCACCTTCTTAAGTGAATTAAACACTATATGTGTGGTTTATAAAGTGGAGAAGCTTGTGCAAGAAGAAAAGAAAGTGGATGAGCTTGTTACTAGGTGACTGTTTTTGTAGACACAATCTCAACCAACCAAGTAGTGTGTGCTCTTTGGAAGCACTTGCTGTAAGTGAGATTTTAAGAAACTCAACCCATGTTCAGGGTAAAAAGGAATGCTAAGGAAAATAAACAAACACAATTATGTGTAAAAGGCCACTTAAGCATCTGAAGCAAAAAACACTAAACCCTTTGAGGGGATTGAGCAGGCGACAACAGTCCTTTCCACAAACAAACTCAGAAATGGCAAAAGTAGAATAAATATCTAAACGTGGTTCAAGTTGCAAAGAGTTTTGATTATGTTGACTTGTAAATATTAAGACATAAACACACATGTTGTAATACATAAAAATACTCATCTGAAATGCCCCAAACACTTTTAATTTTACATCAATAAACAATAATGCCTCTACTCCTACATCTCCTCTACTGATATTTACCTTCATAATTAACATTACGATAAGAGTGTTTGTTTGGCAGACCGCGCCAGGAAAATGGTCAAAAATTCACAAATGAGTTGTTTATTTTATTCTGTGTATACAAAGGAAGGCAACCCCTTAGCATTACACCTTAAAATAAGTTCACTTTAAATATGTTTATGATGAAATCCTCCATCTCAGCATGAGCCCAACTTAGCCCAAAGGCATGTTCTGAATCCTGGATTTTCATGAAAAGTCATATCAATCATCATTATATAGAAATCATTTATTTTTCACACATATGGACCTCTTAAACAACATGGAGATAATGACGTTTGTGAACCATCTCTTTTTCTGTATTACACTCTGAACCCTAACCTGCACCCTAACCCCCCACTATGTTTAAGTAGGAAGACACAATCAACCGATACAACAACCATTCCTATTATGCCTTTAATTTGAGAGAACACAAAAATTAAATCAAACTGTTGTGAGCAAACATTGCCATATTACCCAGTGATTTTTGAAGTTCTAGTTAAAGCTCTCCTGAAGTGGCCCGCATTTACAAGGAAGAAGGTTGGCCCATTTCAAATCATCCCTTTTGCTGTACACAGGAAAAGGGTAACAGTTCTGTACATGACCTCACCCATCACCATTTAGCTGACAGCAACAGTACAGTAACCCTGTTAGACCCTGGGTCGAAATGCTTCTTCCTCCATAGATAACAATCAGTGCGTCGGTAAGCTTCAATGTGACATAAATACGAACAAAACTGCAGCTCCATGGCAAAGCCTACACTGGGGAACATCAAGCATGGACAGTTTCATAGGGCAGTTCCCTGTCATAAAACCTTGTTATGTCTGAGGGAATTTCTCTGGCAATGACTCAAGCCACTCCTGAAAATGCCAGAGTGGAATTCTTTCTGCCTTTTTCTCATGGCTTTTTTTTTTTTTCTATTTTGTTTTTTACTTCTCCTTGTGTTACTGATATGCACTGCTAGTAATATAAACACTACTCACTCCAGATCTCATGTAAGAATTGGAAACAGCTGCTGTGGCAGTCTACAGGGGGCAAAATGATTGTTCTTTTTCACCTTTGTAACAGTTTGTAAAGTCGTGCTGAAGAACAACACAGAAAAGGCTACACTCTGTGCTCTGTCACATGTCACACTGTCTAAACTCTGCAATTAAAGCAAATCCAGTCTCCCATTCAACAAAATGAAGTGTCATTTGTAGGACATTTAAGTAGCTCGGCTGGCATAACTTTGAATTTAACACTGTATGGACTTTTATGTAAATTATAGTGTCCAAAATGGAAGTGTTGTTTGTTTAATTACCATAAACTAACTTGCATAAATGGTTTTCCCACTGCAAAAATATATGTTTATGTGTGCCAGCTGAAGCAATCTTGTTGAAAATTCAGATGGATAAAGCCATTCACAGTCTGGCCTACAGCGTAGTCCAGAAGAACTTCATCAACAGCTCATAGATCATAGTGACAAGAAGTCGTAGGCAGCAGCTGAGTGTTTTATGAGGTAAAAACAAATAATCTGAACTTGAATTCAGGCGTTGAAACTCACCAGATTCATTTGGACAATCTCAAGGTATGAGTCAGCTATTATTCAACTGTTGCCTTCTAGCTCCACGACTCTGTTTATGGTCAATAAGCTTGGTAATGTGATATACAGCACAGCAGCCATAGCCGACATACTATCAGCAATACTATGAATTCAACTAGAAAATCTAGGTGAGACACAGATTTAATTCCTATAAAGTTTTCCACTCCTCTTACTGAAATGATTTATCAGGGGCTGCCTGTGTAGAATTATTTTTCTTTGCCCTGGGAAAATGTAATAAATAAGAGCCAGAAGTCTTAAGTGAGAATATGCATATGCTTGGCTTGGGAACAAGGCGACATTGTTAAGCTGAAATACAAAATAGTAAACAGCCAGAAAAAGAATGGGAACCCACACTTCAAATGGACATTTATTAGAAGCGAAAAACATATTATAATAAAATAACTCCCAGACTTCCTCTAATTCAACTAATGGGCTGCATATTTGGTGAAAATGAAAGGATTTATAAAAGCTTAAATCAAGTTCAGTTCATCTCTGTATATAGAACACATATTTCAGCAAGATCACACTTGAAAAGAGTAAAAGGACATGCCACACAAATTCAGAAAATCTGTCCTCATTTCCTGCTCTGGGAAGCAGCAGAGAAATTTGGGGTATTTCATATCCAAGGCTTTTCACTTTGATAAACACCAGAGCAGTTGTTTTCTGTAAGATATGTAATGCACTTGCATACTAAGTGAAGAGACCATTTCAGCTGTAGCACAGAATCAACACTGAATCTAAGTTTGTGGTGAAATGTTATTTGTTAAATGTCAGTTCCTGTCCTTCACTAACAACTTTTGTGTTTGATGATTTGTGCTCCAGCCTTCATAGTTACCTAACTAACTATAGCGCTACACTCTAGCTGAGAACAGAAAAACCTCAAATGACAGATTGTGAAGGTAATTTGAAGAAGCTTTAGTCTGTATGTTTTCATCAAGCCATATGTTGAAAATTTGCAGTTTATCAGCACAGATATGTTTGTAAAACTATACAAAAACACTGCCACACTCACCACATGTATTACTTATTATTCTATATGATACTATAATTTATTACATCTAGAAACAACATTTCCTGGAGATATTTTATCAGGCAACCACAGCTGCAAGACCACAGAAAACCTTTTTAAGGCAGTACAAGCAAACAAGTGGTGTCCCCGCTGTCCTCAAAAACATACACTGTGATGCATGCACATAGATGCGTGATTGTCTGTGTAGTGGGTTTGTATCACAGACACAGACTTTCAGAGGAGAATAATTGGCCCCCAGAGCCATTATGTGGCTCAGCCATATGAAGAGTCAGGCCTGACCAACACTAGAAACACTAACCGCCTCTATTATTGATGATCTACCTTCAGGAAAAAAATATATATATTGTTTTCAGCCAAGTTCTGTGCAGCTACACCTTTTACTACCAACATGAATGTGTTCTTTTAGGACTACCTTTTCTACAAATTGTGGTGTTATTCAAGGCATGTACTTTTCACTGTATGTTGGATGAACATTTTGTTGTATTAATACTTCAGTCATCAGTTCAGCTAATTATTTTGTTAATACAGGCCATTAAAAGTAAGATACAACTTCCTTTAGTGAGTTGCTGTGCAAGTGATTTAGACTATTGATCCAACATCCTGATTAGAATTTTTAATTAATGAAAGAGGCTAATTGCCTTGAGACTGGATTCACCCAACCCCGAATAGACTTGATGATTTGCGTTGAAGCGCTGAGCCAATAAGTTAATTGTGAGGCTGATGTGACTTTCTGCGATGATATGCTGTGGTGTATTTGAAAAAAATGACCTCAGTCTCGTACTGTTAGTAATATCATACAAGCCAGTAACAATAAATGGGTGTAAAAAAAAAGACTTCTTTTGGTGTGAAGTTCCATGCACATGCCATAAACAAGGTGTAAAATACGCCCAGCACTTATTGAGCATGTGTGCCAAATGCAGTGTTTTTAATGGAAGTAAGATTCATGAAATGAAAGGGGAGGGCATGCTTTGCAACAGACTCTGATTCCTTGACAATAATCCCTGCTTTTCCCAGAGTAGGGATAAGGGCCACTAGGGGTATTTCCAGAGCCTTAAGGCCTTCCATTAACTATTAATCTTCTCCTGGAGTGCAGCAAGGTTCTGTGGAGTCACAGCTGCCATCACACCACTACATTTTTCCTTTACACCCCGTTCCCCATTTCAGTTTCCTTTGCCAAACAATCTAGGGCTATGCGTTTGGCTAATTAATTTCAAATAATATCCAATGTTTATGCATAATTTATGTTACAAGCCCAGAGCTTCTGGTGTTGGACAAATATACAAACTCCATACTGAATTACAGCCACTTGTGCTGAGAAGAACATCGGCCATTGGAAAAAAATCAAAGTAAGTTATTACACTTTTGGGTTAAACTTATCCAAATCAAACAAACAGCTGTAAAAGTCGTTTTTGAAGCTCTTTCTCAGGTATTTTACCTTATAACTGGTCCTTTCAGAGGTTTGGTTCTGGCCTCTATGCATATATATATATATATATATATATCTGTATGTGTACACATCTTTTAAATAATATTTGCAGATGTGGCAAATCGTTAATTTGGAACAGAAAATAATTGTGGCGTATTCTTTATTTATAATGTGGACAGGACTTTAGCACTGAATCACTTTCTATAAAATCACTCATCCATGGAGGCAAACAAACAAATTATGATGCTTTTATTTGAGTGTCAGTGAATGGCAGCGAACTACCATCTTCCAAAGAAAGCACCAAAGGGAAAGAGAGAGAATAGAAAGAAACATTCTCAAACTGGCCTGGTTAATTGCGCGAGATTGGAAACAGATGCACAGCTGCAGTGACGTTATCTGTGCAGACCTTGAAAGTCTTTCTGGTTTAAGTGGGAAAGGGATCAGCAATAGATAGTAGCCTATGGATGAGAGAGAGGGATAGTGTGGAGGATTGAATATGACATGGTTTGAGGCCTGGAGAAATGGACAAAACAACAAATAACACAGTACACAAGCACCCAAAGATTTTTTTGTTTTGTTTTTTTACATTTATGATGCAATAAGTCATTACTATTAACAAATAAAGCCATTTTTGTTGCCAAGTGGTTCACAATTAATTCAATTCAATGTCTCTATTAATGAAGGTCAAGAAATTAACGTGTATCAGCCTTTTCTCCATTTAATGTGAAATGTGCATTAAGATTGTGATCTATTGACAAAAGCAGAGGAAAAAAGAGTGTATTGACTTAGACAATATTTCTGTAAACTTTTTGTTTTTCTCAGACCAATGTTTGTGTTTTGACCTTGTCATGTTTCGACTGCCAAACTTCCTGCAGTCTTCTTCAGTAAAGTCACGTGATGTTACTAAGACGTATCTTGTAAACCTTTATAAATCAGCTCACAAGACACGTTGAAGTAACATCCCGTGAACTTTCATGGAAAACCAAATAAATATTGTGGAAATTTTATGTATAAAATAAATGTATATAAATGTATCTTGCTCAGTTCCTTACATTATTTTAGAAGATGGTGTATGACACTCAGCTCTTAAATGCACTGGTCTTTTTTTCCAGTGAGATCATTAAAATACAGCTATATTATTCATGCCATAGACCCCCTTAAACCTCTTTTTATAAATGTAACTCTATTGTGTAAAGAAGACTAGATTATAGTTGTATTTGATGGATTTTGGGGAGTTTTGGGTTTACTGCTTTTTAAATATTTGCAGCTCACATACAGTTTATCTCAGACCTTATGCAACAGCTTTATGCAACAATACAGTAACTTTTGTCAACTAGCTACACCTGGCTACAGATGTCCAACAAATTCTTTAAATAGTCCTTCGTTAATAGGCTAATATTTTTCTTAGTGTTGGCTTTGCACAGCATTTTACAATTGACTTGCAAAATGCATTTCTAATTGTTGCTTTGTATCAATATCTGCAAACTATGGGTTAAAAAGCAGAAAAAAAGCAGAATGAAAAAGTACACTATTTCAATGTGCTCTGCAATGTGTATGTAATTGTATAAAGTTCAATTAGAAGGTGGTCGTCAATTTCTGTCTTAAACATACAAAGTGTGACTCTCAGACCCTCACATTAGACCTGACTCACAGGTTACCTTTGAGTGTGACCTTTGTTCATTAAAAGGTTTCTGGTTCAGTTTCAGAGGGAAGCCACGTCCTACTCCATGCATGTGTGTGTGATTTGTGATTAGTGGGTGGATCTTAAAATGATGGGGCCCCGGGGCCAGTGAACTTATAATTACACTCCATCCCTTGGGATGGACCCTGGAGTGACAACCAAGTAGCTCCCATTTTTACCAGGTCAGACCGAATGTTTGAGCATATCCAGTACAATGCCAATGGCCGTTTCCTTTTAAAGAAATATTCCCTGGGACCTGGGGGCACTGGGACCAGCTCTACATTAGCACCTGTTCTCCAACCTACTTTACACATAGAGTCCATGGTTACAAGGACTCTTACTTACAAAGTCTGAATGTGGGTGGATGAGGTGTATCTGACGTTCAAATTTACAGTTTCAAAGCTAAATGTTGTCGGGGTCATTCCCAAAGTGTAAAGACAAGTTAGAAAAGGGAAAAGAAAGGTCAAGCAGAAACATCTCGAGAACAATAAATTAAAGTAAGACGGAAATGTCTAACAGATGTGAAGAGATTCCAGTTTAGCACTTGGGATTTTTTAGGAATTCTTTCAAAAACATACTATAAAACAGTGGAGAATATTCAAACAATGATTACAGTAAAATAGATCCTTTTGTAAAAAAAACAAGATCATGGAAAGTCAACATAAAATAACTCTTTACGCCTCAATTATAAATAGTATTAACTTAAAATACACGTTTGCGTTTGAAAAATATCATTTTTTGCACTGACTAACTTGCATGGAGTAGAGCCAAGAACACAGACAACATACACATTTATTTTATACGTTAAATGTACTTTTATTTATGTAGCTACTGCCATTTTGTGTTTTTAAAGATATCTTGAACTTCGCTTGAAATCTCATTTGGAAAGTAAATCTATAATGTGATGTAAGAATAAAGAATAATGCTCAAAATAAACTTTAACATAAACGTAACAAGTATTAGAGATATTTTGAAGGACAAAAGACTTTAAAAAGAAAGCTGATCTGACTCTGACAGCTATTGACAATGCAAATTTAGATTACTACACTTGTGTCTCAAAGGGAAACTTTGGCGTGATCCAAAGTAAATTAGACACCTTATGTCACTTGAAACAAGTCTTTGATGAAGGTGTCCTTAACTACTGCACAAAGCTGTTTCCTTTCCCACAACTACAATCTTTCTTCCTTATCCTTTTTATTTCTGATAAAGATCAACCATTTCACATAGAACATGAAACATTTATACAGACTTGGCTTTGATTCTTTAGCTCATCTAACACATTTTTAATGAATTACACATAAAGGGCTCTACACCCTTTGCATACTCTGCCAGGCTGTGAGACATGGTGTGGCTTCTCTGGGTGCCATTTGTCTCCTGAATGCCCAAGCCTGTTGACAACATAGACTTAACCTCGGGAGCATGGTGTCGAGCTGTGGCTATTAATTTGTGTTGAGAAAGGAGCCTCTTTGTTACTGATAGCCACATTTATCTGTTTTCTCTTGAGATTGGAGACGGAGCCTACTGATGTGGTCAAAGGAGCTCAACACATGTGGAACGCTCTTCTCTGTTGGCTGGGGTTTTATGGGCAAATTCTCAGAGTGATCTTTTAGAAAATTGGTGCCATTTATTTTAAATGTAAGGCTATACATGCTTTATGTGCTAGAACCAGAGTACTAGATTTTTAATTCAGGCTAGGGTATTAGGAACATTTTGACATATTGGCCAGTTCTAGTGTTTGTTTTACCTTCTTGATTGTTAAGAAGTAAACAAACTGACTCACACATTTTGCTGTGTGACACTTGATGTTTTATGGTGCCACTGTGTCAACTGACCTCTGCACATAACCATACTTTACAACCATTATTTATAAGCTCTTTGAAAAGAAACAAAGTCAGCTGCATACTGTTTAATTAATTACTGCATTGGAATATTTTTTAACGTAAATTTGTTCTATTTTATTTAGATATCATTTAGGCTGCTTCCATGACTTCTGGGCCTGCTTGTAAAAGCTTTGTGGCAGGTATCAGACTAAAATAGTATTATCTAATAGTCTTTATTAATATTTATTCCAGTTTAATCTTTCCCTATGCGTCTCTATACCTTATTTTATTATATTAATGCCCAATGACTGTATGTAAACAATATCTGTTTATTAACTTTATTACAATGTCCCGCAAGACACTGTTTTACTTGTGTTCCACTCAGAACATGTCTCAAACATTTGGTTCAGGCAGTGAGCCATTAATCTTGTTGCAGTTGGATTCTCATGAGATTTGGGAGTTTACAAACTCATCCATCTTGAACTGCTCCAAACTAAGTATTCATTCAAACCCTGGCTAAACTGTGTTTAAGGTTTGAAGACGTAGCAAGTGTTTTACCAGGGCAAACAAAAACAACACAACGCTGCTCCGATTGGATAGAACTGTGGTTGATGAATCACGACCAGTTATTCATTTAAAGTACCTGTCCTTTTGCAAAAGCTTTCAATGGGAGCTCTACCAGATGGTACTGTGGAGCAGTTCTTTTTGGAAGTCAGGTTATAATCTTGGTGCCTATACACTTTTCAAATAACTTTTACGTCTGGGAGATACTGCATCTATGGCACATCTGCACAGTCATTTACAGACTCCTGCTGCATGTTGATGTTTTTCTAGTGCAAGAAATGCCTTTTTTTTTTTACTCGGCAGTTGGGAGAGCAAAAACACACAGTAGTAGGTCAGAGGTCATCCAGGAGTGATGAATGAGTAAATAAATATGCTTTGGATCTGAGCTTTTGAGAACAGCATTCCTTCACATTTTCTTTATTAGAGATCATTCTCGCCACAGGGTTTTGAAGAATAACACAGCGCTACAACCAGAGCTCATTCGTCATAGAGGTTCTCTCAAAGCTGGTCCCATGTGTCCTATGGGATTCAGATTCTTTAAAATCTTGTTCTGACTTTCAGTGTACACTTACAGTAGCAACTGGTTATTTGTAGACTATTTCAACATAGTGTTGCACAGCGGCAGCTCATCCATCATGATATGTGTCTGCTCTGTGCAACCTCTCACATTCCACCTGTTGTCAGATAGATCAAGCCGACTCACTGCAAAACATTGGGGAGTGGCGCCCCCTAACAAAAGTACAGAAATGCATACTTTTAGATCACATTCATTGAATTACTAATTAGTGACATGGAATAAATCTAGCATTTTATTAAAACTCTTAAAATTATTCTAAAATTTCATGGATTGAAACTACATGGATTGAATAAATGCATTTAAATAACTCAGACTGACAAGCTTTAAAGTTTATCACACAAGCTGAGTTTTTCACTTACATGGATTTATCCCTGCCTAGCTAAAAACAAAATCCACTCTACTATAGCATTTCCATATGGTATTGAATCCCTGATAACATATTGGTGTCATTACTGTAGCATTACTGCCAGGAGTTGGCAAGTCCCACCAATTACCAGCTTGCAGTCCCAATAGCATTAAATATGCCTGGATAGACTAAGCTTTGCATTTTGTGCCAGCCACCAAACGGAGAACTTAAAAATGTCCAAATAATATTTGCCACAGCAACAACATTTGGGGTAAAACATTAGGGGGTACATGGCTGGATAATTTGGGGCACTATTACCATTTTTTTTTTGCTAAACTGTCATCTATAATTTAGGAAATGTTGGAATATAGTGTTAATGAAGATTTCCCTCTTGGCTGGTTAGTGTCCAGTCTGTGGTAACCTGGCACCTGATGGCTTAGTAAAAGCCTGCCAGAGCCGCCTCGAGTGTTGATGTACCTAAGAAGGTGCCTAAAGAGGACTGGGCATAAGAACCTGCCAAGAGATTATCAGTTCATATGAAGCATTTTGCAGACTCCTACAGAGGTGAGAAAGTATATGCGGCACCAATCCACAAAATATAAAACAGAAGAAGCACTGAAAAAAATCCACTCATTCAAGACATGTGTGGCCCTGGAAAATTGTCATGAAATACCTAATAGTGTCATGCAATGTGACACTATATTTTTCTACACCAGAGCTGCATAGAGACTTTGATTTTGACCATTTGCAGTGTGCATGACAACACACTGCTTTGTTGTAGGGTAAAAACATGATGTATAGACTAACATAAAGCTGAACAGTTTTTTTACAGAGCCCAGTAGTGTTCTGAACTCTACCTTCTTCTTCGAAAATCGAAACTACCGGTAAACATAATTAAAACTAAAGCAACGAAAAAGACAACTGCTTCTGACACCTAACTTAGATGACAACAAAAGAGAATTAAACAACAAAGGGCGATGTGCTCCGCTGTTACAATAGGGTTTTTAATACCATAGGAAGAACATTAATGCAGAAAGCAGCTCTGATAGGCTTCAGCCTCTTGTGACTCACAAGGGAAGGATAAATGAATGAATGATAAAAGTTGCATAGGATGTCTTAAACCAATCTATAAATAGAGAACTGCTAAGCACCATTAGCATTATTACTATTCGGTTGAGCCTGAGCTGTTTTTTTTCCAAACGTCTGCAACACAATTTCAAATCGAATTGAACTTACAGATAAGAAATTAAATGGACTTGAGTGTTTCACAAAATTGCAGAGTCAAACGTTTCCTACATCAGAAGATTTTCTTGATAATGTCAGAGGGGTTTGTCTGTATGTGAAGCAAGCAGAACATCCAGAAGACAGAGAAGAGCAAACTGGAAAGATCTAATAGAATCCACAAATGAGATTTCTAATATGTACTTCTGTTTTATTTAAGACAGTGCCAGTGCTATGCTAAATAGTTCCCTTGATATCTAGTAAAGCGCTGGGCAGAAATAAGCTTTGCTCCAAACCCTGTTTCTCTATTCATAGTTTTCAAAATATAACCCTAAATATGCTCTCAATTTGTTGTGGTTCTTGGACAACAGTGCAGTATTTAGGAAGCTTTATAAGAAGCCAACTCTCCCTGTAGATTTTTCTTTTTTTTAGCTGGAGAGCTTTTCTTGCCAATTTGGTGGGGCCTGTGGGATGGAAGTTTTTTTCCCCCTTCTTCTATTTTTCTTCCCTGCATCTCAAAGTAAAATCACCTGGGATGTAATTAATTAATTAGAATCAGTGCAGCGAGCTGGGCGGCGAGAGGGGGGCTCATGTTTCTGCTGGTGCAATGTGGTCGATGCGTTCCGGGTGATTGGGATTAATAACAGGGGGCCAATTTGAACTGGGAATCAGTGAACTTAATAGACATAGGTTGGGGGCTGAGAGGAGAAATTGGGGTTGTAAGGGGTATGTGGACCCCCCACTCCATGAACAAAAGGTCCTTTGTATAGGATGTATGCACACACTGTACACACTTTGCATTTTGTTGCATAATGGAGTCTATAGAAGCATTTTTTTTAACTCAGACAGGTAAACATGGTAATCGAACTAGTGTTAAACCTGACTGTAAAACACATTTCAATTTCCATTAACAACCGTATGCCATCAAAACGCGAATATAGAATCAATCTACTAACAACATGACCAACCAGGTTTTTAACTCAACTGAAGAGGTTTCTTTCAAGAAAAACTCCAAACATATGCTCCGGCTTAAGACCTCTCTATCAATTGGTCTCGAAAATCCAGAAATTGCTGCTCTGGGCTGTGTAATCAGAGTGTGGCCAGTGGGTTGATGGTACAGTGATGCAATAAGCTCCTGCTCAGCACAGGCTTTTTACACAGGAGCAGAAGAAATAGACAGTGTTTTTTAGTGAAGGGTTTTCTTTG
Source organism: Neodontobutis hainanensis (assembly GCA_024349245.1). Taxonomy (NCBI): domain Eukaryota; kingdom Metazoa; phylum Chordata; class Actinopteri; order Gobiiformes; family Odontobutidae; genus Neodontobutis; species Neodontobutis hainanensis. Next base: position 10,991,876 of record JALDNG010000022.1, on the reverse strand, counting down.
TGTAGTGTTTGTTCTAGGATATACTTTTGTTCTATCAGGACGTGTTGCAGAAATGAACTACATGAACCAAAAGCAGAGAATTGAGTAAATGTTTTACTGTGCATGTATAAATGTGTAAAATGTTTAATGTGTGTAATAGAATGTTTGCCTTAAGAAATATCAAAGATACAAGAAAAAACTAAAAATTTAATTTAAAAGGGGGCATTGGAAAAAACAGTAATAGTACCTTTTACCTTTTGTACTGTTTTCCAGAATCTTTTCAAAAGCTTTTTAGTTGTTACTTATTTGAGAATGCAGTTCATATTTGAGTCAATTAGACTGAATTTGTCATTATGTTCAGGAAGGAAATTAGATATTTTTTCTGTGCTAGAATAAGAAAACAATCTTATGTGAATAGGAAAAGAAACACAAGAATGGCGGGGTTCACTAGTTTATGATGCCAATGCCAAAATCAGTCAAACTCTGACAGCCTATTATATGCACTTACTGGAAATGAAAACAGTAAAGTAAAGGAAACTGACTTGTAAGTTCCTTCCACCTGGCATTCCATAATGAATGCTGGAGCAAACACAGTGACCAGCCTGAGCCAGGGCCTTTAATACTACAGAAAATACATGGGCTTTATGTACTGCTGAGGTAACCTATTTAACTTGACTGACAACACTAACTCGTTCCAATGATGACCACATATCCTGAATTGGAGAAATGTTCAGATTACATTTCCATTAATTAAACTAATACAAGGCTTAGGCTGTGAGATAATTCCCAATGAGAGCTTTGACATGTTTTCTGTGCAATCCGGACTTTGCAACATAAATGATAGTTGTGTCTAATGAACTATCCTCATGACCTCATTGTTGCGGAGGTGATTTCATCCAGTGTGTTTTTTTAACTGGATAGTTGTCTTGCAATGTGGGCTTCTTATATATGGACCAGGTTAAAACAAAGGCATCTGGACGTAGGTTTCAAGGTGAAGACGTTTCATTCCTTCAACTGGTACCAGAGCTGATATCTGTTTGAGGGAGGGGTTAAACCTGAAACTTACTGTGATTGGACCAGGCTGTTCTGGTTTCATTGTTGTTGAATGGGAAGTGTGAGTGCTGGTGGGGGAGTTGTTGTGCTCCTGTGAACCATTAGCATGACTGCTCCCTCCAGGTGGTAATGTCCTTCTAGAGTGAAACTGTTTTGATTTAGGTTTCAACACACTGTTGTAAATAGCTGGCAAGTGGTATCTGAGGCCTCTTCCTCTGTTAAGTGAGGGCTTTCTCCATTTTAACAAAAATGTTTTCCTTTACACTTTTCTTTAAACCATCTGGCCTCTCTGGCCAGGATTCGGACATTGCTGTCCTCAAAGGAATTCCCTTTTTCTTTGAGATAAATGTGGACTGCAGACTCAGCTCCACCAGGATTTTCCTTTCTGTGTTGATACATCCTCTTGTGAAGCTGTTGTCACATCTCTCCTACACTGCACTCTTCACTACTCTGCATAGCATAGATCCCAGTGACACTGATGTCCTTTTCTTCAATATGTCCTGGATGACTGGATGGCCACAGATACATATGGCTCACTTTTCCATGTAGTGTGAACATGAGCAGTGCATTGTTTAGGTAATAAACATTAAAGGCTTGCTGTTGTCAAGATGAAGACCATATAGAGATGAACAGATTATTTATTATGGCAGTTCAGGAATCAAAAGAGCACTTGAGCAATGGCTGCAACATGAAAAGATGAATAGTATGTCAGGCTGCTGCTTGCATTCAGATCCCACACTGAACCTTGGTGCCTAAGTACGAAAGTGCATTTGAAGGGCTCTTGGAGGGAGGTTGATGCACTGTAGGCGCACTTCCTCTCTCGGCTGACAATACTTTAGATTTGAATGTGCTGTGCGTGAGATTGCTCTAAGGTTGTAAAAGAGATTAAAGCTTAAAGAGGATGTGAACCTGTGCTGTTACCAGTTCATTGTGCATGCAGACCATGAACAGATCATAAAAACACCACGCAATCTTTGAGGCCTTCAAAATGTATCTAATATGTACTGTATGTCTGCACTATTAACCCAGATCAATTAAAAACACAATTACAGTTTATTCTATAAATATTTTTGCCCACTACTGTCAATCTATGATGTCTCTAATATCATCTGAACGGATCTTGATTAATGTTATGCAATAAATATTTTTCTCCAGGATACACAAAACACAGACAGGAACAACAGTCTGTGACTAGATAGTCATGTCTCAAAAGAAGTCTTTGTGTGTTTTTTGAATTATAACCAATACTGTGCCATAGTACAACCATAATTGAGTGCTTTTTAAGCAACATAACATTAAGCTTTAGTCATGCCTAACCAAACAATGAATCTTTAGCAGTGAGCAGACAAAGTCTTTCTGGATAAAAGACAAACAGCACAATTGTGCTTTACACACTGTGAGCTGGAATGCACTGTTTTGTGTGAATGTGAAGTCCGATGTGATGGTGGTTTACTTCCTTGTTTTTGTTTATTTTCAGACAAAGGAAAAAAAACATCTGCAGTAGAAGTTGTTTTCTTTGCAGCAGGATCTCAAAGGATGTGCTTATTTGTTGAAGCTGTACCACTTGACAGACACAACAGAGAAGAGAAGTAAATTAACCTTCACAGACCCACAATCCATTGGCCTCTTTCTGTCTGTCTACCTTACTTCCTTTTCCTGAATTCTTCCCTCTTTGATTTCCACTGTCTCATTTCTTTCTCTCTCATATTTTCCCACTGCTGCTCTCACCCTTAATGTGTTGTTTTCTTTCTCTATAATACTGCATCTACTCGTCAACTCCTCAGGTTTCACACTGTTATGCCTCACCACAAATGAGCAGAGTGGATGTGCGCAGTCGCATAGGAGCCCCTTCGCACCCCAGCACAACACGGTGCTAATTAGCCTGTAAACGACTGGCTTCAGCTGAGAGCGCTCACATAGCCAAGCCTGACACTGTTCGGTCAATCGTAGGTTAATTGCAGTCCAACACCTTGTCCACCCTGTGTTACCTTAACTTACCTTGTATTCTCAGAATGCTGTAAATATTTCACTCTCCTTATCTTATGTTTCCAAACCGGTACATTATTAATTATTTGAATAAACAAAACCAAAGTCTAGCATCCATATCCTTTTGCATCTGTTTTGGTCTTTCCTTCAGAAATTGTAATTTATATGCTCTTAGGTGTCTGTCTGGCAATATACTATGAATTGTGTTTGTTCTATAGTTTACAATAAACTGTATTAATGCTATATGTTGTTACAGAAAAATCAAAGCAGAAACTGAAATGTATTTTGCTGGACTGTTTCAGTGCTTGAATATTGAGAAGTGTGTTTCTTGTGTGTGCTGTGAGGATACACGGGAGGCCAGCTATTGAGTTAAAAGCTTTTTAAATGAGGCAGTTAGGATATGCCATAAAGAAACCATTAAGTGATTTTTTTCCTATGATATGTTTTACATCATCTGGAATTACAGACTGCAGCAAAGTAGGAGTGTATTAATATTATGTATTTACCAAATGCCATTTAAAATGTCAGCTGCAATTAAGGTATTCTTTAGCAAGCATACGTACTGTGGCGAATAATTTTGACAAGTGGTTGCATCAAGAGTGAGCCTTTGACAGAACGCATAAGCCAGATTCCTGTGGGTACAAGAACATACACACGGAACCCAATCTTGTTCCAAACATGTAAAAGTAATACTACAATTATGAGCTACTTTAAAGCGGCCCAACCAACAGGCAGCAAACAAAGTGTAGGCTTTTATTGTCTATTAACTTTGCAGCCTTGGATAGATATTACCAGTAAAATGAATACTGTTATTCATTTGAAATTCTATGAGTGACAAGGTTAGTAAAAAAGATTTGAAGTGGAGCACAGTCCATGGAATCTGTAAAAAAAAATGTCTTGTTTGACGGAATCTGACTTTGAGATGGAGCTTCCTTTGTAACATTTGTAGAGAATTACATGAATTTGGTAGATTCAAGGTCATCATTCACTCATTTGAGGCTTTCAGAATTGTTTTTTTTATTCAACAAGACCAAAGAAACATTGAAACTTAATATTTCATGTCAATACAACAAAAGACCTTTTGACATGCATGAATTTTACCAAAAATGGATTAAAATTAAACAATTATGAGTTTAATACTTTACCATTGCCGCTCAACATGTTTTTTTTTTATTTTTTTTTTAGAGCCAGTCCTTGCCATTAAAAAGTTATGAGCTTGTGGAATTAAAGTGGGGAGGAGGCTATCACTCATGAAGTGTTGGCTATGAGAAAGGCCAGATGACCTGTCTGGCCTTGCGTGCATGTGCACAATGAGGTTTGAGTATAAAAAAATGCTCAAATTGAACATGCAAGTCACCTTCTGGAGTGTGTTTTTTAAACCATATTCATAGAGATATAACTAAACTGTAAAAGAGTTGAGGGATGGTTTTATATAAACAAGAGGCCCTCAGCTGTCAACATGTTGCTTGACCACCGACACAGCTGCTAACAGCAAACACAATAAAACTGCCCCATGGATATTTTTACATGTAAGAGTGAAATAAGTGCATTCACAGTGAAAGGTTCAGACGTAACACTCTGGGTGGTAAGGTTAGCAGCTCTGGTGGTTCAGTAGGGTTGACGAGGGTTAAACCTAGCATCTTTGAAAGCAGATTAGCCTCCAGACTTTGATGTGGATTGTGTGTGTGTGTGAGGCGGCCTTCCCCTCACGTTCGCCCCTCTGAAGGTTGAGGACAGCTGAAACCTGAGAACTGCCTTACTTACCAAATGTGCAGTGGTGAGACTTGGCCTGTGCTTTTTACTTTAAGAAGCATCCAATTCTGCATTAGCGGCCTCCAGGTTTAAAGGTATTAATAATATTACCTGCTTTTCTATTTTAAAATTTGATCATAAGTTTTGGAATAATCCACAACCTGAAGTCTGTCCAAAGAAGGAATACGGTTTCTCCACCGGGATTTTTTCTTCCAGCTGAACGAGACTCATGTCTGCAAGGTGCGTTAGGTCAAAATTGTGATTGACATAGCAACTATTTAAGGGTCACAAAGTGCACGTGGGTTATATTCATGTTGCAAACTATGTCTAGTCTAGCAGGTGTTGTTTCAGACTGCAGGGGAATAATCCACGCTATGTCAGGCCTTGAATTATATAGTGGCAAAAGGCTGCACTGAGGGAAATGTGAAACTGTTCATGACTGCAACAATTGACAATGGTGGCACTTTGACAAACTATTAGCTTTAATCATCCAAATGGTCAGAATGGCAACCCTATCTCAAGAAAAAGCACACTTTTGAATTACTTACAATCACAGCAAAAGCCTGGACATAAGGTGTAAGTTAAAGTGTAGTACAATATGCAATTAAAGTTTGTAGAAAACATGAAATAATTAAATGTAATGTGAAATGAAAGTGTGTCAGTTTTTGTAAATGCGCCATTGTACAGAGCAGAGAATGATGAAAAAGGATTCTTCAAAAGCCAATATGTTTGACAGTGCTATTGGGCAGTGTCAATGGGATGTTGTTCCTCTCTAACGCCGCAGGAGTAACTGTCCTCTCTGTGGTGTCTGTCAAACGAGGCCTGGAGAAGGATTACAGCAAACAGACAGGGCATTTAGAGAAATTTGCGTTGAAGGTACTACAGCAGCCCTGTGAACGTCATTAATTCTGTTTGGATATGAATGTTTTTACAAAAAATATTAACATTTTGTTGACAAACAAATTGTAGTATGGATAAAAAATAATAATGTTATTTTTTAATGTCTTTATAACGTTATGGAACAGAAAATGTTTTAATCTGAAATATTTGACCCATAATGTAAACAATTGCTGACTGCAAAGGCACATTCCAACTGTCAATAGGCTGTACAATATTTCATCCCCAAATTATCTCCACTGTTGCTCTAGCTGGACTTGTCATCATATCATAAGAACTTTGAATGATATTTCTGTGGAAAAGCTGCCAGATCGTTTGGCTGCATTTCGCACAAGCTCACTTGTATAATGTACAATTCTACATGCTCGTTGTCAGCCATCCACTGTGCTTCAAAATGATTACCCATAAAAATGTTGTGCACATATTCTGGATGTTAGACATTCTGCTTCTTACAAATTAGCATGTTGTAATTTTCTTCAAGGGATTTTCCCATGGCTTCTGTAAGGTTTTGGGGTCATCCACTCAAGGGGAGACAAATAGGCACAGCTGGGATGTGGTAGATGTGCTGTGTGGGGAGAGTAAAATAAGCCCAGAGAAACTATTGGCATGCATGCAATAGCAGACCAAAGGAGGTTGTACAATAAAACATTGGATAAGAGAAGGACTGTTTCGCTATAGCTGCTTTAACCATGTTAAGGATTATTTTTTACAATAGGTTCTGAAGATAAACACATTGCATTGACTACTTTCTCCTGATCATTCATGAAGTGCATGCAATGGCTCATGAGATCATGCAGCACTTACAATTAACATCTGGCCAAATAAATTATTTTAAAATGTTATTACTTGCAAAATAAGTAAACTCACACACAGTTCAATCGATCAGGCCATGGTATATTTCAATCACAGCCTAAGTATGTATGCCACACATAATGTTGTGTTGTTGTTGAGTCAGATCTAAGAATGCATTCACACTAGGCAATTCATACCGTGGCAACCCATGGCTTCCTGGCGAGTGGCACGGTTGTATGCATTGTAGTGTGTGCCCCCTACATACACTAGTGTGTTATGCCACATATTGCTATCAGCCTTTGCCATCAATTTAATACATTTATAATAGATTTATAATGTTTTAACAATTCATCTAGTGTCCATAGGCTACATCTTTGAGCTCGGGCACAGCTCATGTTTTATTGAAACCAGAGGGAGCTGCTTAGTGTGGTCAGTCACAGGTGCAGGGAAACGACAGCGTGGTGCTGGGTCGTGACAACTGTCAAAAGGCGAAGTGAAGGCTCAGGCACCATGGCAGGATGGCCTGTCGAGTCAAGCAAGAAATGGCTTTTTTCTCTTTTCTTTCCAGATGAATGGATGGACCTGGGTGCAGAGCACGGCTGATGGCTACAGGTGCAGCCCCTAGTCTCCAGCCAGTCACACTTACTGGACTGTTGCTCTCCCACCCGATCCCTCAGCGTCCCAAAGGAGTCTCTTGACAGCTACTCCAGCAGGCCCCAACGGAACCTTAAGCCAGCAACAGGTGCCACAGGCTTTCATCAGCCAGCTCAGTTTCTTGAAAAAAGCATAACTGAAGAAGAGAATGGGTGCCGACAAGGAAATGTGTGTCTGACAAGATTATGTTTGTTTACCACATGGCAAATTAAATGTAGCATTATGACCTGAGAAAACAAATATATGCCCTTACATGGACATGTATGAGTTTAAACTAATAAAATAGAAAAAGATACTTTGATGTAAGTGGTTGCCTTGTTATCATTCCTGGTTTAGATGGGTGTCCCGTCTGATCTTACTGATACTCTATGACTAACACCACTCATAAAGATGAAAAAGCCACCATTACAGCCACCACATGTTTCTTGCAATCCCCCCATCCCAAAGATTCTCTCTGTCTCAGATAGCCGATAAAATCTCTGATGCATCTGGACTAAGTGAGCATATGTTCAAAAAAAGTCCCATTTGCAAGATGGTGCAGACTTTCAGATAGAGCTTGGGAAAAAAGATTGTAGTTATATTTGGCTAGTTATATCATGATTTTTGTTTTTTAGATTTGTTTTAGGTTTTTTTCTTAGCATTAATGCAAAGATAAAAGCCACATGGAATTCTTCTCACATTGTATTTCATAATGTAAGCACTAGGCTCTAGTTATTTGCAGGGCTGACATTTAGAGACAGACAGTGACAGACAACCATTCACTCTCACATTCATTCACTAGGGACACTTAAGATCTGCCAATTAACCTATACATGCATGTATTTGGACGGTGGGAGGAAGCCAGAGCAGACTTCTCACAGAAAGACCGGAGTCGGCCGAGAATGTTTGAGTCGGCCGGGGATTGAACTGACGACCTTCTTGCTGTAGGGCAGGAGTGTTGACTACTCTGCCACGTGCACACCTAAAAAAAATAATGATAAAGTTAAAAAAGCTGGTTAAAGGCTAGTTAATCGTAGAAAAATTAAAATGTCCACTTGTGTTGATCTATGGTTACAAAAGCCTACTTACTTTAAAGTGGCTTCACCCGCTGACGTCAAATGATAAATATAGAGTATGTACCTCTCTTGCCAGACACACTTACTGGGAAACTTGACTTTTCTTTTAAAATGCGACAGCTCCTTGATTGAGCTACCAGTCTTGGATCCCAAGAGCATGTGCTGTGAGAAGGTGCCCTGGTGGCCACAGAGTCGGCCTATTGTTGATATGTGTGAATGTGTGCAAACGTGTGTGTTGTGTGTGTGCCCATGAATAACCAAGCTGTGGCCCACACACGCTGCTGGCTTTGTAAACGCTTGTGTGGGGATCAAACGCCTGGCCATCCACACACATAGTTGATTAGTGAAGGGCAGCGTACAATGGCTGCAGGAATTATGACTGCTGGACAGATGGACTTCTAATGCGCTGTATAATGCAAGGATTTATACTGTTTTCCTTGTATCTGATTTGCATTAAAGTAAGCCAGGTAAGCCAGAACAATTTCAGTGCCATCAACAGTGTGTATACTGTATTTGCTTATTGTCCATTTCATTTTCATTACAAAGCAATGTGGCAGTTCTTTCAATCTTGCTTTAATCACACCATCTCCATTCCCAGGAATTGTGCAGACTTTTTTGTTATTGCAACTCATCGGTTTTGTTAATGCTTCATTTGAAAACCAATTAGCTACTCCCTTAGATTCAATTACCAAAGTGAAAGGGCAGGACTATCTTGCCTCAACAATAATAGCTAAATAATTGTATTCACACACAGTTCCCCCAACCAGCCTTTGGCACACTGCTCTTTCAAGCAATATTTCTGGCCTTGACTCGATTAAAGGCTGATTCTATCACTCACTGATAAACGAAACAACTGTTGATATGTCTTATCTTGAATGCTAACATGAAATACATGTTAAAGTGCTTTTCAAAAAATGTGCTCCATATTTCCACTGCTGTTGGCATAAATGGTCTCTGGTTTCTGGGTGTGTGGGCTGGAGAATGTGTGTAAAAATGAGTGTACGCGCGTGACAGAGACAGGCTCTTGCGTTTCAGCAGTCAGTCAGAATCTGGAAAGCATCACCACTCACCGCTGACTTTGACGATGTGTGTCTACAACATCAGGTCTGCCCCTAAATGGTCTGAGACAGCACAAAAAAATGCTCGTAATGAGGTTAAAACTGAAGAAAAATTATATGTTGAGACATTATAACTGTGTGTCCCTTGATTGCTTTACCACATGATCTTTCTTATAAATATCCAACCCGTCCAACTTTTACCATTTTGTCATGTTTGCTTAAAGTATTCTGTTACCATAACCTCATTTATTACACTAATACTTAATTGAATACATTTGAAAACAGCACTCCTTGACCTATAGTAATCCAAAACGTAGACCATACATGCAATTCAGACTTTCATTTGTAATATTTAAGGACCACCAGCTAAGCTCTTAAAAGCATCTCAGTTCCCACAAGTTGTCGTTAACTGCTACCATCAGGGGTGTTGTGATGGTGATTATGATTTAATTGGCCTTCCCTTACTTCGTCTCCTATATGTTCACACAGAGCGACCCCCTCCACAAGGTAAATCTAACTGTGGCCCCGTGGCTCACTGACCTACAAACAGCATTTACTTCCTACATGGGCTGAGGCACCGTTTGACCGACATAAATCACCTTTCGCAGCACTTCAATTACATTTCTCTGCCTCTGTCACCAGTCACCCCCAGACATTTTCAAGGCTAATTGCTTCTGACATAAACATGCAGTTACCGTATTGATATGTGGTTTGGGGAGTTAAATTATGCACAAGCTACACTTGAACCTGAGAACAGGAGGTGGGAGTCGGAAAAGGAAAATTCCTTAAGTATTTCTGAATGTGTGTACACAGAGCATTAGCCTACTTCAACGTAATTATGATGTTTTATGTGAGCTGTAAAAATTGGGTCAACACCTTTGTGAAAATTTAGCCCACATTTTATTATAGGGCAGATTTATTTTCATATTTTCAGGACTGAACTCAAACATCTGTTTAGCATTGTGAACCTTGAGCATGTTTGGGATTTAAAATGTCAACTTTAACCTTAGGAATTTGGCTCCAACTTTTAGAGATCTTGATTACATTTAAGATTCAAAATAAAAATAGAATTGCAAATGCAGTCTACAGCGAATAATAGATTTATTGTGTAGGGTATGGTCTCAGTAGACTGTTATGACGTTGATGAGGCTTTCAAAAACATTCAAAAAAAGGTGGGATTACACTTGCTGGAGAATGAAGCCTCTTTCTATGGAGCCTGCTCTTTACGCTGACCATGAAATAATAATACAGCTCAGGCCTAGCAACACAAGCTTTACATGTCACATCAGGGGGTGATGATTAAGGTGCGTAAACAGTTTGAAGTGCTTCTGGGATTTTGCTATATTTTAGAGTGTTTGTCTCAGAGATGTGATGAAATATACATTGTATGTATTCTTAAAGGGAAAAGAAAAAAATCATCAGTGCTGACAGATACAAAAACAAGCATCCATCTTTATTAAAGTCCCGATTTATGTTAGAGGACTTTCATCTTCCTCGAATCATAAACTAGACCTAAAAACAAACAGATGTTGGAAAAGAGTTAAAGGTGTCTGACATTAATCAACATCACTTTTTGTCTTTGGAAAAAGCTTCAAAAATAAACATGGTAACAAAATAGATACTAAACACAATAATTGTATACTTATACATATTCTTAATTTATCTTCATAATGTCTGAGTAGTCCATAAGTGTTGGATCCATTGAAGAAGGAGAAAAAGATCCCCGTAGTCTGTCGTCATTAAATCAGTGTTGGTATATTTATACAAGACTTTAAGGCTGAGGAGGAGAACAGGGGTGGTCCTGGTCAGGAAGATAATTCGAATTCACAAAGTGATGGACAGGTTTGAGGGAAATAAAGAGAAAGAAACCCTGGAGTAAATAAAGATGAATGTAAGGACAGTGTTGGATTGGATTGTGTCCATATGTGGCAGTGTGTGGAAAGATCTACCAGTGACATGTTTTAGGATGATGTTATAGTGGGAATAGAATTAGTAGGGGGTGGTGCAGTAGTGGGAGAGTCCATGCTTGTCGGGGGCACACGGGGCAACATCCCCAGGGCTTTCTCTGGGAAACATTTAGAAGCAGCTGTGTGTTGGGGCTGCGCTAAATAGAGACGTTGTCCTATGTGATTTTCTAACCCCCTGTTCCTGAATTCTTCCACAACCACTTTTGACTTTCCCTTCCTATGTAAGGCACAGAGGAAGGGTCAAGGGTGGGAGTTGTGAGGTGGGTGTCCCATCATCAGCCACTCCGCCTAACCCACCCCCCAAAAAACATACCAACCTCCCCTTCCTGTCCACTCCCACACCAGACAGGATCTCATCTCACACAACTGGGCCAGACTGCCTCTAAAGTGTCAGAGAGGGACTTCATTTAAAACCTATGGGCCGTTTGCAAACTATTGAGCTATGCTTGCCACTCAATTGTGTTCCTGTCCCCTTCTCATGCCCTTCTGAAGCCCCTCTGAAAACATTTCCAGCTCTTTGTGGTGGGACCCACTGGGATACTGTTTCCCGGTGCTCACTCCTAGAGTAACAAATTTAAAACATTTTAAAAGATTACTAAAGATTACTTTAGAACGCAGATGTGACTAATAAAGTAATGCATATTCCTTTTAGGCCTACACTGTTTCTCTTAGGACCTAGCAGCTTCTTTGGTAACGACTGGCTACTTATCTTTAAGGGATCCGTGAGATACAGTTTTGTGCTGAAAAAAAAAAAAAAAACTTTACAAACTCCAGGAAATATCAAGCTGAGGTCTCTATTACTAGCCCACTTTTAGCTTCTCAGCTCTTTACAAGCAATAGTTTTGAGACCAGTGAGCTTGAGAAAGGTCAGAGGCCAGTGGGAGAAAAGTACCAATGGCTCTCATTAGGATTAGCACTAACTGATCCAGACTCTACTGCATAAACTCAACACCTAAAAGATCACTTTCACAAGACACTGACGTTTGCTTATGTCCATCATGCACTCCACGTGAATAGTTAGCATTAGCCAGAACCTACCTAATGATTTAATGTGGCGTAGATGAATAATATTTATAACAATAGCATGAACTCTTGCACAGCAGTGTCAAGTTATTATTACTCTTGAGCACACGTGAAAATAGAGTTGGATGGCCCAGTTGCTCTTAAAGTGACACTGCAATCCATCATTAACAATGTATCTCAGTCTTCCAGGAAAAAGGACATGATAAGAGAGAGACTGCTTATGAAAAACTAAACACTGCACTCATTTATATCTTTCACAGATTCAGCAAAGGATAGAACTAGAGACATAGTGCTGGGTTTCATTCAAGAAGGATCAAACTTTGTAAATGAATTGCACTGTGAAGAATCACTATGATACCTAAATAATTAGTTTGAGACTTGTGTAATAATCCGACAACGTGTTTGTGAAGCTAAGCAAATTATGTAGATAAAGTGCATTTATGTGAACTATGAGCCTAGTATGGTCTCCTCTATAATTATGTATTATGCTATCTAATGAAAACCATGTGCAAATGGTTAGAGAGCCTATTTATAACCACAAGTGCACAGCATACACGAGGTTTAAGTTAAATATGCTCAGTAAGATTTCAAATAGGGCTTACTTTTTCTACACCTACAATACTTTTCACTGAAAAGTATCATCCACCATTTTTAATGTCTCTCTTACAGAGCCATCCAGTCATCTGCCTATGTTATAATCAACTGTTCACCTGTCATAACAACTATATCCTCAAAAACCAAACTAGTACATTTCATCAATTTGTCTGAGTTTTTTTTCCACTTTCTCCTTTTGCAAAATTAGTTTGGATTTCCCAGAGTCTCTTGACCACAAGCTACAGTTTTGTGGTACTGCACTGGGCAGATTTTGTCTTTATTTTGGCTTTGGCTTTGTGGTATTTTTGTAATTCCTTTTATTAACTGATACTGCAATCTGGGACTATTTTCATGGGTTTCTTCCAGTCTAAATGTTTTCTCCTATATCTCACTTAGCCAGTGACACTTCCTTCAACTCATTACTCTTTTAGGGCAGCAAGTTTCACTATTTCCCCCAAAACACTGTAGGATTCTAACCAAATTCTTTAATTATTTTGAAGATTAACTACCTTGAGATTATTGTAGAAGACATTTCAAGATATTACGACTATATCATTATTTGAATATTTGTTATCTGAATGTGATGTGGCCTTTTTATAAAGATAGGCTAATACACCTATTTTATGTGAAAAACTATTCTCAGCGCACATTAGTCTCTCACATAACTACTCCACTCTCCTACACGGAGGAGCTGTGATTTTCCCTGGCCTTTGTGACCAGAATCAAACTACAGTGTGCAAAGACACAAATGCTTTGCAGGATTTGCATTGGTTTTTCTTCACATGTAAACAAAATCCCAGCTGATCAGAGAAAGAACAGGTAATTAAAAGTGAGCTATAACATTTTCCCTGTGTGAAAATTTACCTCAGCCATAGTCCTTCAGCTCCCCCTCTCTTCTGTCAAGCATTTCCCTTTAAAGTTTCTCTCCGTCCACTCATGTTACTTCTCCCTTACCCCTTCACCCTCTGCCAAAAATATATGCCTTTGACACCTACTTCTGTGAAACACACTCAGATGTATTTCTTCCACTATTTCTTATCATTAGTTTATTGTTCTTTATTCAGTGTTTTTCTCGCGCAGCTGTCCGCTCTGTACTTCGTCTCTCACATTTGGAGCTCATTATTAAAGCTAATGCAGAACATACAGGGAAAGGCTGGAGGCTGGGGTGTAGGCTGCGTTTGATAGAAATCCCCATACGCCAACTCACTTTCCACCCTTTCTCAACATAATTAGGTAAATCAGACCCACTGTGCTACTATCTCTGGTAGAAAACTTTGGTTAGAAAACTTTGGCACTAAAATGGTTTTATTGAGAGAAAAAAATATGATGCAATACTTGAATTTGTGAGTTTTTTTTCTTTTATACTCAATGTATGAATGTAAATCTTTAAAAGACATAAGAAATTGCACTTTGTGTGTACACATTGTGTTGCTTATGTGTATATTTTAAGGGGCTTTGTCAATTCAAATCCCTTGAATGAGAGACAAAACATCTTTACTTTCAAACCTACGTCCGGATGTCCTCTGAAACTGTTACTTGAATACATCCTGGAGGACTGAGAAACTTCAGAGACATTTTATTTTAGTTATTTATTCTTTATTTAACCAGGTAGAACTAATTCTTATCTACATTGACAATCTGGCCCCATGTGGGGGAGGGGGGCATCTTGCAGACACAGGGAGTACATGTAAAGTCCACACAGAAAGCAAGTCATCACATTAAAGTGATATTTTGTTCATTTTGGGGAAATATTGGTATTAAATAATATGCAATGTAAATAATATAAGTTAACAGATAAATAAGAAGCAAACAATATTTTTATTTCAGCCACTTCTTTTGTTTGCGGCATTTCTTTGGGGTATTTTTTCTAAAGTCAGAAACTAATCATTTAGTTTGGGTCATGAAAGGAATTGTTTTCAGAAAGTTTTCCCATACCACAAAATACTGCAAGATGTTCTACATTGTCATCACCTTGGCATGGCGCGGGCCAAACCAAATGACTGTGTTTCCCTGCATGTGATGTTAATTAACACTGGTACTCATGCTAATCTCACTTTGGTAATAAGAATGATTGTTGCCCAGTATTACCAAACAACTAGAAGTCATGCCAGGAAAAACTGGCTCATATCCACAGCTGTGAAGCCTGCTCTCACACTGTCAGGCACGTCTCTGGGCAACCCCCAGCTGAGTACTTTCACGTACAAGGAGCTTCTCTTCTCTCCATTTCTGCACACATAGCAAAGAAAGTTATTTTCATAACGTAAACATTTTACTTTTCTTTGAGACATTCTTTTCTTTGCTGAAAATTCCCTTTAAGGCTTAAGATTGACGGGGAACCTTTGGGTGCTCTTAGCAGGATGTGGTTAGCTCTTAGTTGGCTCAGGTAAGCTATTTATTCCCATTAGTGCTGATGGTGAATAGTGCTTTATTCTTTTTTTTTTACCTGTCAGGACTGCCAGATGTAGGTCTGTAGCACTATGCAACTACAGCTTTGACAACAGAGTCAAAGACATAGCCACAAGACAGGAAAACAGCCTCTAATTGGCTGAGCTCACAACATGTTTTGGGCTAGATTTCTCATTTCCCTGAGAAGGGAAAAGGATCTTCTATTATGAAGCGTGGCCTTGTCAGTCTTTATCTAAAGGAATTGCTGACACACTAAATTGTCTTGATAAATACAATAACATACCCATATAGTGTTGCTTTGTCAACCACTAAATCACTCACTGTTACATCACTGAAAATAACTAAAAGCAGGTTTACCTAAGGTAGTATTAAATCTGTGATACACAAATAAGTAACAATGGCACAAAGGTTAATTCACTCAAGTTCATTTTTTTAGACAAGAAAGGAAACAGAAAGAGGGGAATGACACTGAGCACTGGATCAGAGCCAGAATCAAACCCAGGCCACTCAGATATAAGTATGTGCTTTACCAGGTGAGCCACTGTGGCCAAAAAGATGCCACAACACAAACAAAGTAGAAACATGCCTATTTAAAGTCAGCCACATTATGATGCTCTACACTGAACTGAATGATTTTCACAAGTGGTTTGTGGTTGTTTTTATAGCTTGTTTCTTTCACTGGATGCTTGTGAAGAGACGTACGCGTAGTCAATTAAGCTTCCCTTTTAGATTTTAATTAATGTTGTGTTCATCAAGATGCCTACACTAGTGTTGAGTAACTACTGTCATACAAAATCTTGTGGTGGTATTCGTGTAGATGGCTGTTTTCCCAGCACGCCATTCTTTCTCCCAAACATGTGCCTCACACATTTTCACTTCTAATGCTGCTCTGTCCTGCAAACTTTTAACTTTCCTATTAGCAATTAGCTCATCTCCACTTGGAGAAACACAGCTGGCAAGACTATAAAGCACCCCTATGATATATGAAGCTGTTACAGTTGAAAAAGACGCAAATAATCACCAAAAGATGTTTAACAAACTCACACCACATTAAAAGCTGTTTTTCATAACAACACTGGAGAAGCAAAGTACAGACCTAAAGTGCGATAACTACGCTCTACTTTTGTCCATTTGGGTGTTTTCCTGGCTGTCACCCAGTTTGGACATATAGAGATAGTACATCCAATTGTCAAGTAGAGGACAGCGTGGGGGTGAATGGGATTGATTACACCGTAATATCTGATCTTCAGAGTCCTCATCTGACAGTCTATCTGCAGTCATGCATCTTCATCTATCATCCAGCGTCGTGGCTCTGGGGCAGCCCAGGAGCCAGACAGGATAAACTTCTTTGGGGCACGTACATCTCAAGACATAGTGCCCCAGCATCCATCAACCTGTCTGTTTCTGTTGGCTGCCCTTCTGAACATGATGTCTTACTTTTTGTCAAATGCTGAACATTATTAATGATTTCAAACACTACTCAAAAGTTATTTTATTCATTGTTAATTACATACTGATGCACTTTAGTGAAATACAAATAAACACAAAGAATAAGACTATCTATCATACTCACTGTCCTCACACTAATCATATAAGTTTGATTGTGACTGGATAATAGCAAGTCTCTCATCAAGAAAGCTATAACATTTACTAGTTTACAATAGACTGACTTAATATTAATTTTAAACAAATTATTACATGGCCATGAAAGCAGTCAACCCTGTGTCTTTCAACTTGTTTCATTAAAACAAATAGCTCCGACAAATCGGACACACCATGACAAAGTTGAGATATAATTGGCAAAGTGTGGATTTGGATTTGACAATATATGTGTGTAATGTTAGCTGCCTGAAGGTTTGTTGCTCTTTAGGAATGTTTTTTAGCATGATGCTCTTCCACAAACATATGCTTTATATCAGCATGAATGTGATCCAATTCACAAGCCTGTATTTGTCCCTTTATCTGGTTGGCCACTTATCTCAGTCTTGATACTTAAATACAATTATGGACACTGCATTTTGTATCAAATGGAAATACATTTGGTGCAGAAGGCTGGGAGGGATCCTTGGGTTTGGCCAATCCTCAGAAAAGGAAAAACAAAAACATGCTGGCAGGGTTTTTTGTTTTTGATCACAGCCACAAGAGCAAGATTTTGACATCTATATATTATGGCCTGGTTATATAGAGTAATGAGGCACCAGTGTTGCTAAAAGGTGTGTGATAGAAAGCTTTCAACCATACTCTAAATGAAAATTAAAATGTATTGTTTTGTAGGGATGTAACTTTATTTCCTTAACAGACGGACACTTCCTTTACAACTATTAAAAGTTAAGAGTATCTGTGCCATGGTGGCCTGGGAGAAAAGACCGCTGGCCGTTATCTCAAACTGCAGTGAGACATCATCTGCTTTCAAGACAGTGGTCCATCAAGCTCCAAGGCAATTACACCGAGAGCAGAGAGGTCAGGGAGTGGAGAGGATCAGCTTATCAGATGGATGGAACCCCAGGAACAGCTGAGGAAACTAGCAGCACTGTTTCTCACGGCGAGTCAAGAGAGTTCAATGCAAAGAGGGAGGGCAAAGGTCACCAATTGGAGTTTTATTTCACAGATCTCTTTATTAGAAGACCTTTTAAATTTTTCAAACTGAGCCTG
Source organism: Neodontobutis hainanensis (assembly GCA_024349245.1). Classification (NCBI taxonomy): domain Eukaryota; kingdom Metazoa; phylum Chordata; class Actinopteri; order Gobiiformes; family Odontobutidae; genus Neodontobutis; species Neodontobutis hainanensis. The sequence continues at coordinate 10,974,008 of JALDNG010000022.1, read as the reverse complement.
AGAAGTCAGAAGGGTGCCAACAGATAGGAATAACTTTAGAACAAAGTGGTGTGCTCTAAAACTGTGTTGGCCCTTCTTCATTAACATTCATCAGAACTGGAATTTTTAAGAGCATATATTAAAATATGTAAATGTATTTGAGCACACTTCATTTTAGATAAAGTGACATTACTGTTAAATGTGAATAAATAAACACAAATTTTGGAAAGTGAAACCTGAAATTGCTGACAAAGGTCTTTACTCGGTTTATGAGAAGAGGAATGGCTCTAGAAAAGACTTTAAAATAAGAATTTCATAATTGTCACAGCTTAGCTCCACATGCACACAGGTCTCATGCATTCCCATGATATAGTTAGACCTAACCATGATATTACAATATTTCATATTGTTGGGTTTTATCATACTCTGTGCTTACATGCTGGTTGATCTAAAACTGTAGATCTTTTGTGACTTCTTGGTATGTACCAAAAAAGGTCCAGGAGTTTAACAAGAGCAGTCAACGGAGCCCTGCAGCAGCTGGTCAACTTTTGATGGCTGCCACAGATGATGTCCAGATCCCTGCTTTCATTGGGGCAGTATACTGAACACTGGAAATGTATTTAGTTGATTTCTTTTCCGGACAATGTACAATGTACATTAAGCCAAAGCAGAGATGCTTGTGCCAGACTATAGCTTAACAGCTCATTTCCATCTGTAGTCCTATATTGTACATGTTTTTGGTAACAGCCAGTGTAAAATTACAAGCTTCTGAGCACCAAGACCCATATAATGTTTTTCTCCCAAAACATCCTCCATTCATTTAAATGTCCACTTTTACAAGACTCTGAATCTGTGCATCTTCTTCTATGGAAGATGATTTGAAACACACTTTTCTCGTAAATGTGCTGCATCAAACCAAACTGTATTTCTGTTCCTTTGAAGATATGATCCTTTCCATCTGTAACTAAGTTGCTCTAAAAAGTCTGTCTTCATCCATTCACTTTGTCTGCACTTGATAATACCAGAAGAAAGCTCAGAACTCAAATTCTAAACATGCTAGCTTGCCAGCGTGTAATGCACAGTGTGAGCCCCATCTACTAAAAGTGGCCATTTATCTAGAACAGTCAGAAAGGATGCAGCCTGTATTCATTTAGAGTAATGTGTATAAATGCTACAGGCTAATGTCCTGTATTTATTTTGACCGTGCTAAACAATCTACAACTCCCATTCCACTGTCTTGCCAGAATAACTGGTGTAATAGCCAATTTGTTTTAGTTGCTTATGGTAAAAGACAGACTACTTGACACCGCCGGCATGGCAGCCAAACGTCTTTGGAGCACCACATAGCTGCTGCTGTGGCAAGATGACGAGACAAGCACTCTGAGTAATTTAACATGGTTTAGAAGGTCCACTCATCCATTTAAATCAGTGGAAGCAGCACGAAGTTCTATAGGGATGTGACAAACTTGCTTTTTGCAGGATTTTGTTGAGACAGTATGTCAGTTATACAAGCTTGGTCCCCATTAATGGCTCAGCACTTCTTTTATAACAAATCCCCGGCTGGAGTGCCATTCTATTAGCAAAGAGCATGTTTTAGGGGACCCCAATGACATATATGTGACACCCCAGAGATCCAGCCCTCTGCATTCAAATGATGACCTTTTCCATCTGCGGCCTGTCATTGGATCACACAAGCACTGACCCCAGTTGCTCGGCCATAGTTGCTCAAACATTTAAAGGAAGTGGAAATAACCTATTAACAATCTCAGTGCTCAACCCTTTTGCAAAGCACTGTGATGAAAAGGTTTGCTGTTTCACACGTCATCATTGCTGTACAGCTGTCAATTTACACACAAAGAGCAATAGTCACAGATATCCGTGACTTCACATCTGGAAAATGGGAAAAATGTCTCATTTTTATGGAATGCCAAATGGCGTCTATAGTATTAATGACACTAATGGTGGCCTTTTGAAACCCCTATTTACAATAAAGACAAAAAAGTACCACACAGCCACTGTGTTTTTATAACCACAGAAGAAAAATATATATAATTATAAAAAATAAAACTGGACTAAAATGCAAGGAAATGTCAGTCTGACTGGAAAGCTTACATACATACATAGATAATGTGATTCCTATAAGGTTAGACTAGTGATTAGTTCAAACATGCCAAGTTACAGAAATAAGTCAGCCTGAGCCTGAGCATGTACAGTAAACTCAGACAAGGAAAGGAACATTAAACAGTCTAATTAGACTATAAGACAAGCTTGAGTAAGCTGTGCATGTGAACACATCCTAATAGTTCAGATAGCCAGTGATGTTCAGCCACCATCTAATTTGATATAATTGGTGATGTTACCACTTTGTTTTTGCCTTTATTAATAGTTGACAGCATGTTGACAGGAAACAGGGCAAGTGACCCATTCAAGATATGAACAAGGTCTCACATGTTCTTACGTATTTGCAAGGGCTCAGCGTACAACAGAGCTAGGGGCTCAGTTTTTGTAAAAGTTTTTCCTCCCTAGTTGAATTTCTGACTGAAAAATCCACTATAATTTAGTGCATCGTTATTCAGTATGTTAATGGCCCTCTTTTTCTTTTAGGATGGCACAATATTTTATTAAACAGTTTCTGGCATATTGTAAAAAAAAAATCTATGTGGTAATTGGGAGGACATTACATCTTGTGTAAAATTAAGACAAAAATGCTTAACGGTAATCAAGTCCTCTGAGTGAATTTTCCCTTTGCCATCTGGTAGTGGTTGGAGACTTTGAACAGGAGCCCATAGTTTAGTCATTATACAACACAATACTCAACGTTCCCCGGCTGTCTTTTCTTCTGCAGACCACTCGGTTGCGGAGATGCATTGTTTAAAAAAAGTAATTGGTCCAATGTCTCTGGGGTGCTATGAAAAATGCCACAGTAAGGAATCCTATTGCAGTTCTGTTTCAGGCAAGACATGCTGTGTTACAAGACACTTTTGCATGCAATGAAAGTTTGTATTGTAGAAAAAAAAAAGAAAACTAGGCTTTTTGAAAGTCAAGGCAGGATTTGTCACTGAAGAAACTGGACAATTTCCATCATTACGGCAATGTTGACAGCTCTAAAAATGCACCGCTGTCCAAACAAAAACTCTCCTTCCACAATGGGAGATCCTGATTTCTGGTATGCGACCTTGTGGTTGACATGGAACCACAAACTTAGTGATCCCTTTCCATCCTTTTTACAATTTTCCATCTAGCACCATTTGTTTTCCATTTAGAGAAACACAACTGTTCACCCTTCTCCTCCTGTAAAAACATGGCATCCCAAAAGGCTTGTCGGGGAAGTATCAATCACTACAGCGGCCCGTATTGTGATTACCTCAACGCGCCGTATCAGACCTGCTCTCAGAAAACAAAACACCGGACACTAGAGTTATGGCATGGGAGATAACAAGCAGCAATAAGACTCAAACTTGAAACCTAATCTGGAGCAGAACAAACATATCTGTGCAGCTATGGCACAGTATATCCGACCTAACAAGAACATGGTTGTTTAAGATAGAGTCGCTCTGAATGAAACACGAGTGTAAACTCCCTGAAACGCTTTTTAAACAAGTTTAACAGTGTTGGGAACTTTCAGCTTTCTTTTGTAAGTTGAAATATAATAATAATTTAACTTTTAACCCAATGCTCTTGGGAGAATCATATGTTTGTGAAATGATTCATAAATGTCTGTCCCTTTGTTCCAGTCAATCAAAATCTCCTTTTACTGTTTTATTCTGTACTCTCACAAGCAACTAACATATAGTTTTATAACACTATTTCAGAATTGCTTTTTGGAGAGACGAACAAAAAACTCTGTCTGCTAAAGTGCTCAGTGTAGCGTTCTGATGACAGATGCTGGATAATTTTCCTGATTATGGCAACTCTGGTAATCCCATCAACCTGCCTAAACGCGGCTGCTGATGACAGAAAATGAACTCGCTTGATTTTACAGTCGGCTATGTCAATAAAATATACAACAAATTATGATGAACTGCAGACAAATATGTTACCAATAAAGCATTTGCAGGATATTCTTTTGGCCTGCTTGAGTGGTTTAAGCTGTAGATTTATGATTAAGGCTAAACAAGTGGGTCTTTCTTGGGTCAAGCAGATTCAGTTTCAGGGAGAGGAAATAAAACCCCGTCTCTTTAAATCTCTCTGTGTTAAAGTGTTGTTATTGTGTCATAGGCCCAGGTCTGACATGCAGCCCTCAGATCATAGGACTACGAGGAGCTCACGCTGTTATTTTTGTTTGTGGTATATTTAAATAGCAGTCGCACTCATAGGAGAATACTGTGGCTTTAACAGTTTACAGTTTATCACTTAAATCATGTTTGTATCTAAAATATGAGAGAATAAAGTCCTTGAATAATCATTTAACCCGTTTGGCTGTCATTGGAAAACATATCGAGCTATTTTCTTGGAATCTCTTAGAAGCCTGTTGTGATAAAGACTGGTGTTGCAAAACATCATCTATTGAGTATCTTAAATGACTAGCTAAAGTGACATATACAGTAACTCAAATTTCCTTAGTGGTTTCTCAAAGCTCCCAACTGCCAACTATAAAGCTATTAGGCAGTTTAAATATGATCTTGTTTTTCTCCACAGTTCACTGACACAGTGAGCAGTGAGCAAAGTTTTATATTTCTTAAAACACAGGCCTGACATCCAACCAGAGTCAGCCGGTTTGCCCAGTCTTCTTATAAAGTTGTGTAAAGGTGTTGGTTAATGTGATTAGCTATTGAAGATCAGTTTTATATAAAAGAAATATAGAAACACTTGGCTTTATTAAGAGGTTTCAGTTGTTTTTGTTGAAGTGGCCATTAAAATACCCATAAAACATATGACATATCTTAAAAGTCATCATTATGCTTTGTAAACAATATAGAATAGAGCTGTCACAAGGAGTTTTACATTTAGATTTTTCCTTACAAAAACAAGTTAGGCCTTTTTCACTGTAAATGTCACACAATAATGTTCCTTCGCGGAAGAAGAACATTATAGAACATTATAATATATCGGACTCGCTTCATCTAACATTTGTTGTGTTCAGAGCAATCATCTGTTTTGTTGAACATTTACAAATAAAATCACATTTTGGGCAATCTTTTCAGATCTGTCAGATGTTTTAATAATTTTGGCCACCACCTTTTACATTTATTTATTAATTGTAAAAGAAAATGGCATATTTGAACACAACTGCACCTCACTATCAGCCACTTTATATTTCTGTCTGGCTGTTAATGGAGATGGGGAGGATATGATCAACTGCATTAGAAGGAATTTCCTGTTGTTATCTTCAATATTTCCTCATCATGACAAGTTTTCCCATTAACATAACTTGCAGACTGCCATAACAAACAGAAATGACCCACTTTAATGTCTATCAAGGCGCGATGAGGACAACACAGGGCACTGTTTATTTAAACTGTATGAAATCTGTATTGTTTCACTTATTTACAGAGTAATGTTTATGCTGTACAAAAGTGCAATAACTGCTGACCGCCATTTCCGAGTTAAATGGGAAGAATTGTTATTATCCAACAGATCTATACCATTCATACAGCTGTGGGTTTACAAGAACAGTGCAAGCTACATTAACTCTGCAAAAGCATAAAATAGCACCAAGGAATTCACTTAGTATCCCCAAGTCCTGAGTATATGTCAAATCTCTAACCAGTCAGATGTCTAAAAAAAAACATATGCTACACTTTCAGCATTAATGTGCATTTTGTGGCACAGTAAGTATACTGTATAAGTATACTAATCGTATTTGTGTAAAAAACTAAAAATTTTATAAAACTAAACTACTAACTACTTACTTAACTAGTCTAAGTCTAATTTAGCTATTTTATTTAAACCTACCATTATAAAATCAGTATAAGGGATTGAGACATTCAGGTTCTAGTCTTTTGCCACCGTTTCTTTTGGGAAATGATTTATTACAATTGCAAGGCATACTTCATTTTGAAAATCATTTCCATTTTATGTTTTTCCTTGTGTTTCTCATTTTCACTACAATTATCTATCGTCCAATCAACGGTGTTTAGCTCCACATTTTGGAAAAACAGACCACACAGTTGGGACCCCAGGCCAAAGTATTCCCAAAGGTATGGTACGCTTTTTGGGGACACCTCAGATCCTTTTTGGTAATGAAAACCTTCTGTGTGACTTCATACCACACCGCTCCAATGAAAACAAGGCTTTTTTGTTGCATCTGAATTAGAAACTTGTGGGAATTTGTACATTTATTGTGCCAGAAAATTGCATATTCCTCCTTTAATCTGTATTTGCAGTGTTTGTGTCCCAATCCAAATGGCAGCACATTATTAATCATAAAAAATCATAAAATATGTGAGTTTCAGTGGTCAGCCCTGCAGCTCAGTGATTGGTTACTTGCTGTCACCACCTCTCCGTCTCTGTGTCTCCGTTTATCTCCGTGTCTCTCGCATGCCTTTGCCGTGACACAGAGCGAAGTGACGGCTGCAGTAGCTGCGATACGGCGGAGCTAATGGATTTGTCCCAGGCATCTGAGACACAACGCAGCCACAGCTTCGAAGGAGATGAAACACAAAGCGTTTAAACCCTTCACTCCTTCATCTTCATTTGGCCTCAAAGAGACAAAAAACAAAGCAGAAGGAACAATGTCTCACATCTCACCTCATCTGCACCACGGCCCCCATCCATCATCTGTGGCAACCTAAATCCTAGCTCTTTCATTTCCCTACGAGGAGTTTATAAATGAGGAATGGCTTGGTAAGAAAAGAAAATAATTTTTGTTGAGCAAAAATCTTAATTCTGATTTTAAATTAAATCCAAAATAACATGTATTATAATAGTCATGTATTCTTTACCCAGATCTTTTTTCATCTACAAATCCACTCCAGCGATGGGTTTTTAAAAGACAATTGACCAAAAGTCAATTACGGCTTGACGTCACTATTAAAATAAAATAAATAAATAAATAAAATGTAGAACAAAGAAAACCTCAAAGCAGGATTTTTACTATTTTATACCACAATTCATTTTCAGCTCTTAGAAACACTCAAAGTCACTTAATCTTCTGCCTCGTTTTTAAAGCCATTATTTGTTTTTATAGAAACTGTGGCATTCGAAACCAGATGCCCTGCACAAAATTCTGCTTTTTTATATCATAGCTCATAAAGCGTTGTTTGGGCAGATTGAAATGAGAGTCCTATTCTCATGACTTGCCCTCTTCTTCGTCCTTGAGCAAAATATAAATACAAATGTTCGTTTTTACTTATTACATTACATGGGTTCACAAGTTCATGTGTGTCTTGTAAAATTTCCCAAACTACAGCATAGAAGACTAATAAATCTGTCTCTTAATTCAATGTTCAATGATATGACAGACAATATACTGTATATGCCAGTGGTTGTTCTGTACAGGTTTTGTTACAAGATTACATCTGATATTGCAAGACTGGAAATCCTTGAAATGTAATTGTACTCCATCCCTGGTGAAGTAATATCGATCAATACATGACCTTCTATGTCCAAACAAAACTGGGTCAAGACTGTTAAATATGCTTTTACACATGAACAAAGGGGATTAGGCCGCGTTTATTGCTTATTGAATAATGAGTCGTGATGGCATAATGTATTTGTGAGAAGACATTATTGATTTACTGTTAGTCTCAAATCCATCCATAATTCATATTTAAGCTGCGGGCTCTTCCTTCATAGCTGAGAAAATCCCTTTAAAGCACGAGCATAGAGGCGTCGTGTGAATCATGGAGCCTTAAGTGAAAGCTGAAGCGACAGGAAATGAAAAGAAGAGTGAAGTAGCCAATCATCTGACATTCCTACTAAAGGTGTACTGGTGGGTCATCAGGGTCAAAGGTGAAGGGTTTCTGCATGGCGACCACAGCTGTATGCAATGAGCACCATCCAAAGCTGCCCCAGGTTGACCCTCGGAGTCGCTGCCTTTACCAGGATATACTCATAACACATCTGGAGCTGATTGGCCTTGTAGCAGGCAGGTAACGCGACAGGACAGAGGGCCTTCTTCTGCTTTGTTTGTTTGTCATTTATTAACCTCAGCCTAACCTCACTGCACACTACTCATTACAGCTGTGATTGACAAGTCAAAATGCCAGTTCCAGCATGAGATCCTGCACCAAATGCGGATAAAGCTTTATTTTCTGAGATCAGATGGCAGTTTTAAAGAGGCACTACAATTAATTGATTGCCTATGAGTTTTTTTAACAGGATTTAATGTTCCCTCATTAAAGTCAAAAGAAAGTAAACATTTGTACGAACAGCCTACAAAAGGTGCACACAATGTCCCTTTTAAAGTATTGTTTTGAATATTTTGGTATTGTACCACAAGCACAAGAGGAAGCTTTAAAACATGTTTATCCAAATGTTGACCCAGAGTGTAAACAGTCAAAAATTATACTGAATATTATTTAGAAAAAAATCCTGGGTTGCCTTAAGTGCTTAAATTTTTGTTAGCAACTTTTACTGAGATATACCTCTTTGTTGAAACTTCCGTTCAAGTAAATGCCTTGTCACCTTGTGTGTCTTCGGTATCAAGTAGTTATTACCCCCCAAATTAACCCCCCTTCCCTCCCCCCAAAAAAACTCTGAAGACCCCAAATCAAAAGTAAACAGCTCAATGGCTGTGTGGGACTGAATATGTCTGATAACGTCTGACAGGAGATCAAACATGATGAAGTGCAAGGCTCTCAATTTTCACATGAGAGGTTGTCCAATCTAATGGCCTTTGACCCCAGATGGCCTCTGGATGTTAGGTGTTTTTAAAATGAATGTTAGAGAGCGTATGCTGAATGCACATTTTTTATTTTATCTCTTCCAGCACCAAACACTACACCTATATTAAAAATAAAATAATTAACAAGCATTTGTTTTCCATAGTGCATGTTCAACCTAAAGCAACAGGACGTAACTTTCAGAGTGTGCAACTCTACTGTTGCAAACTGACATGGGACTGTTACATTTGTATGTTTCTTTTAAAATGTGTGGAGAATTGTCTTAATCTGGGGCAACTTTCAGAACTCTTGACTTACATAGTGGGGTGTTTGGTGAATCAAGTACACTGGGTCTGTGAAATGTCAAATAAATATAAAATAACTTCAAGGTTTTTATAAAGGTTTTTATATTTTTGGGTAAAAATTATTTAATGTAGCTTTAAGACTAGAACATGAATTCAAGAGTATCAAGCTCCAAAAGACATTAAAGATACGTTTTTAATTCAGCAAGATGGCAGTTTGAGTATGTATTTAGACAGGCATGCACTGGGGCATAGTCCCTCATGTTTTTGTATGTGTCCACTTCACGTCCTCATCGCTCTGACTGTGAAGGTAGAGCCAGTCAATTTAGCAATAGTTACATGTCTCCTTCTCCAAAGTGAAATTACCATAATATATTTTATTTATCAAACAGCTTGCAATGCATGTTCTCTCCCGCCACCTGTTAGTGATGCACTCTGCACGCCACCGAATGGCCCCGGCACGTAATTGAGCAACACTATGCATCTTCAAAGTGCACACAAGCAGATGTCTCTCATCTCTCGAGAGCTTATCTGAGAGGAATGGATAAATAAGACATAGGCATAGAGATGCAGATCGAGCTGGTAAAGAGATGATGAGGAGGGGCTGTGATGAGGCTTTCCTGCCAGGTTGGGCTAAGGGAGGGCAGGAGGAAACAATGTGGCTGCAAGGCAAAGCCTGTATGTGTGAGTGAAAGCAAATCTGAAAGACACCACTCAAAATTCAAATGGAGTAACTTGTAAGAGACAGTTATAGGTCAATGGCTAAAACTTGGCTCAGAATGTGATGAACAAAGTCTATTATCTGTCACTATTTATTGTGCGATTATTAGAAAAGACACCTTTGGGATTATAGGACTAGTATTTTCTAAATTACAAAATTTGATGTATTATGTTAATCCAGCTCAAACTTAACCTAGATGGTGTTCAGATGCACACAGAAAAAAATTTAACAGATATTATATATTATTATATAATATAGAAGAAGGTTTGACTAAGGGTGTTGTACCAGTAGATAGAGTTTTGAGCTACTGCAGCGTCCTGCAACAGTCACCATCAATTAACCACAAACAGCACAGTTTTGCCACACGGCCTGTGCATGTGCTTGATCAATAGAAGGATGGTTTAAAAAGTAAAAAGCTATATTACCTACCTCATTAGTCTAGTAGCCCTCATGAATAGTTAGTGTATACAATTGTATTACTTTTGAGGCTTGTAGATGTAGGCAAATTCAATATACACAATACAGAATTTACACTGTAACTGTTTAATATTGTTAACATTACTTGGACAATGTTGCACAAAAGACATGGAATGAATAGAACCTTGCTGTGTTATGCAAGTACTGATATATATTCACACAAGCTTATCATAACAACAACAAGTATTGTATTATGTCTGCTTTTTGGTACGGCTTGAAACTGGTTGAAAACTATAGTTTGCTGCACTAGATAACGTTGTGGTTCTGTGAACTGGTAAATTATCACTAAGATTTCTTCACGAGACTTTTCACATCATGTAGTCAGCAAAATCCTACCACTTTCTGTTGCCTCATTAACGTCCAGGGAAAGAAACAATGTGTCTGGCATCTCCGTGACAACACATGGCGGGAAACTAATCGATGATGTGCTCTCTCTCACTGGATAGTGACACCGTATTAATGAGCTTCCAACACCAATGAGAGCTAATTATCAGTGTTGTGGATGAAAACAAGTGGAGGCAATAGACACAGAGAGGCTCTTCTGTGGAAATATGCTAAGATCAAAACCTGTGATTGCTGCCAGGTCAATATTTTCAAGCCCTGACAGCTAAGAGCTCTCCACATGAGCCGTGATCATCAATTAGCTGTTGTTGTTGGCAAAAGATCAGAATAATCAAGTGGAATAAATATACTGTTTACAGACAACAGTTTTTTCATTGTGGCTAATACAAATTCTGTTATAATAATAGGATACTAGGGGTATATAATGCTCTTTTTCAATAAGAAGTACCATTATACTTGTTCCCAAGAGCCACTATTCAGTTCTCCCAAGTGATAGATGCAATTTCTTGTCTATATTACCTGGCAACAGTCACTTTTTCCTCTTGACCAGCGTCTCTACATTAATAAGATGTTGCCTAAGTGTAATCTACAAAAACATGTCTTCTTTGGGGCAAGGTAAATGTTCACAAGTGTTAGCTAGGGTTACTTATTACTTTTAGTTTTATAATCCACAAGCCTTTAATCTATTTCCTTTGGTTAGAAGAACTCAATTTAGTGTTACATTACATCTGTTGTGATTTTGGTTTTGGAGGAGGGTTAAGGCGTTTATTATGCCACTGATTTAATGCCAAGTATTTTGGTGACTATCACACTACTAATAAGTTAACCAATTAGAAAGTGGTAAGAAGAGCATGGAGATTACTATTCATTAGTATGTACTGCAGGCTTCACTGATAGCAAAACAATGGACAAGCTAAGCCTAACCCTCAAGCATGTCACTTTAAACAAAAGCACATGATAATGACTTGTTCAACTGATAGCAGGCCCAGCTGAGGCCTTTGAGGCTTCTGACAGTCTCGCTTCTCTTCATTTAATATAAAACCACAAGCCTTGTTTGGAGAAAGCGAGACTGGACTTGAGGTTTATACAAGGGCTAATTCGTAGCCACATGAAAGCATGGCACAACACTTAACAGAGCAGTGCCAACACTTGCGGGTGATGGAAGGAAAATCTGGACACTGATGCAATGGTCTTGATGTGCCTGAAAATGAGCCATAGTATTAATACCAGAGGCTCCGGCTTTATGTGTCCTTCGATTAAAGCTTCAGAATGCCTCAAAGCAACAAAATTTGAATATGACATGCTCCAGTCAGGACGCTAGGAATACATGTGTCCAGTAAACAAAAACGTCCATTAAAACAAGAAACATGAAAGTTTTTGTTTTGACTTGTTTTGGATTTAGACTCATCAGTTTGACATGGTTCTTTAATGTAATACTATTCATAAAGTTTAATCAGCAGACATCACTATAATTAATCAAATTTAAAATCTATAACCTTTAATACTGTATTACACAGCACCTAATCAGTGGGTGAAAGCTAATAAAATGCTTTTGTTTGTTTTTGTTTGGAGTCCAGCTGGCTTTACATTGTCCAAATCCAATGGTTGTGGTTCAGTTGACAGGAAAGCGTCAAAAAACCTGTGATAAAAAGCCACTATTTGTTTACAGTAAGGACTTGTGCTGAGTTATTTATAGAAAGCACTGTGATTGTGCTCCGCTCCAGACTCTGAGTCATGAAACAACGTCAGTAGATGGTTACATCAGAAAATGTTTGAGCAGATGGATGTGTTTTTAAACACATCGCCAATAATAAAAGAATTCCTCAAACCATAAAGACAAGAATGGAGACGCTTCAGGAGAAAATGACAGAAGGAAACAAGTCGCTCGATGGTTGATGGGAGAAGCATTAAGCTGAACTCTCGATGCCCCCTGGGTCTCTGTCTGCTCATTACACCAACTGTGTTTGTGTGTTTATTGTTATTGTTTTTATCCAGGAGGGCTATAAGAGTTTGAGTGCAGTTTGGGCTGGGATTATTTGATATTTTTGCATTCAGCCTATGATGCAACATACTATAATACTATTTAATAATCAGTTATTTATAGTGTTGCAAAAGGATTTAGAAAACATTCATTCATTGTATTAAATCTATTTGACTATATTTGAGTATTTGTTTTATTTATTTATTTTTTATTTTTTTGGAAAGCAAACAGAATCTGTATACTTAATACTTAAAGAGGTTCTCCTAAACACACAGTGAGATACTTTGTGCCTTTTGTCTTACAGGTGCACTTACCTGAAGGAGAGTCTCTTCTGTAGCTTTTTAAAAGCTTTGGTCACAGAGAGGGGTCCTTTCTGAAGGAAAAAGGCTAAATGGTCTCCCTGTCTCTCTTTTCCCCCATGGAGCCTACCCACTGCACTCTTCAGTGGGGTCATGTTCACAAGCACAGTACAAGATGTTACTTGCAGCCACAGCATCAGGGCTCTCTAAAGAAAAGGATATAGTACACATTAGCTGAGAGCAAAGTGAGAAGATTCCTGTTAGAGCAAGGACTTTATGTTCTCCTTCAGATTCTAACTTGAACTTGACAGAACATCTTATTCTTAAATTCACATCAAATGAATAGACATAACAACTGAGAACATATAAACTATCATCCATGTCCTCCAACATGCAGATACTGACAGAAACGCTCACTGTATAGATAATATGATACACATAAAGGTTTTACCATGCTCAGACTCACCATAAAGCTTCATTTAAAACATTTGGAAAAAGCTCTGAAATGAGTGAAACAGTCGTTTCACGGGTTTTGAGTTTTAGAGCAGTGTAGGCCCCACACGTCACAGTCGCAGCACACTAATCTTCCAAGCAGACAGGCACACTTTCACAGACACATTTACTGTAAGGCTGATTTTATTTGTGTTTGGGTACAAAAGGGCTCAACTAAATAAATGTCACTGTTCTAACTGCTTAATTATACAGGTCAACTGATCATAAATGCTGCAAAGTCTTTCAATAGCTTAGTCTTGATTAATGTATTGAGCAGTACAGTGCACTGGTGTCTAATTATAAAATATTCATACAATATTATTTAATATAATAATTTTTAACATTAAACATCTTACGGTCTTTTTTACTAGACTCCCTACACTTTAGTGAGGTTAATAAAACTACTTTTCATTCTAATAGGTAAATTTATCCACTTACTTTCTGAATGAAAACCAGACAATATAAATTTAGATTCTAAAATGAAAAATCCCTTTTGGACTGAGCCAATTATGAAGCCTAGTGCCTTTGGCTCACAAGCCAAAAGCTATTCTCCACAGCTGGAGAATGCCTCTCCTGGGTACTAACTTAGTGCCCCCACACACATGCACATTAAATGCTAAGCCAACTGTGCATGGATGGGATAAGCAGCAGAATCTGTTGGATTTCTTATGGCCTCTAAAATATGGTTCAAAGACTTGATATATAATCATTATAAACTAAAGTGGAGAAGACTGGCAGTCTTAAAAATCTAGACTTCCTTATTGTTTCCTCATCTGGAGTCAATAAATGCCATTAACATTAGTTGTTGTATTATACAGGCATTACATTACACATTTGAAATGCTACAGACATAACAGTCAAGTTAAAACAAGTTTTAGGTTTATAAATGTAGTTGTTCAGATCATGACTGTTGGTTCCATCTCAGATGGCACATCAGACAGACCTCCCTCTACCCATATGTATGTCTTACTGCACACTAATGGATTCCAATTAGCTGGATTCATTGAAAGTATTTACATTGTGACCTTTAAGTGTTTCTGTCGCTGCATGCGCGTCTTATGTGGCCAATAAATGACTTGTCAGCAACTGCTTCTGTTTAGGCTACAGCTCGCACTGAGAAGGAAACAGGTTATTGGTCTGACATGTCTATGTGTGTTTTGTCAGGGTCAAAGGTCATGGCCAGCACCTCGCTTGCATTTTTGTTAAACAACGTTACTCACATAAATGCACAAGACAGGGAAAGCTAATCAGGGTATTGGACATGAGTGAGTAACCAATAAAAGACTTGATGTGACCTTTAAATCAGAAGGTCATAAACACTTTGCTTTCTGTGTGCATCTGTGTGGGTAAAAGTGGAATTGGTGAAGGCATCCTGCGGTAATTTCACATAAAAGATTTTCTACTCTTTGTTGAATGCTGGTCAAGGCCACCTCAAGTTGAAATGAAGTCGCTCCCTGAGTGCTCTACTGCCAAACTAAATCAAGAGCTCTTTGGTAAGTTTCCCATTTGTGGCCATCAACAACATACAATCCTGACCTGCTCCATGAGTGATCTTGACTTGAAGTATGGTATTTATTTTTTCACTGGCAGTGCAGCCTGGTTTCTCAAAAGTGAAAAGGTAAAAATAAAAATCACTGTTGTTTTTAGTTGATGTATATGCTGTGTGGTCTGGGGAGACATTTCTGTAAAACACAGGTCTGGGACTTTCCATAAAACGTGAAGTTGAGAAATGACTTTCATCCATTTGTATTGAGAAAGACCATTACTCATGAATATACATACTGTACCCTGGACAATCTGGAAAAGCAAGATAAGATCCACCATGGTCACACAGCAAAGAGACTATAACTAGTCAAGCCTCATTTAATTACCAAAAGATGAAATCTCCAAAAATAAATCCACTAAAAAATCTCTCAGAATATGACAAATTTCACTGGAAATATTACAGATATGCAGGTATGGTGATGCACCTGCTAGTATCATACCTGTTAAAGTTTGAACTTTTATAATGATGTCAAGAATGTAGCAGTTCTGTGCCTGTTATTACATTTGGATTGTAACGTCTGCATAATCAGAGTTTTTTATAAGTTCAAGTGAAGGATTGGAAAATATAATAGCGACTCGTAACAATGTCCATATTATATTACATTTAAGAGTAATAATGCCCCACTGACTCTGCAGATCCATTATCCAAACTTTGTTTCAGTAAGGCCCTTGTACTATTCTAATTTTTGCAGCATTATGGAATACATGATGAATATGACTAGTCCAGCCTACTCGCTTTTTAAAATCAAGTGGACCAGTGTGCTCTCATGAATCATTTATATTATTTCAGAGTTCAGATGAAATATGGTGGCTGTGTTGCCTCTAGAGAAGCTGGTGCTGCTGGGTAATAAGTGTGTGTGGTGACTTCCTGGTGGTGGAGGGAGGACAAGCTGAGCTCCTTTGTGTCCTGACTACATGATCAAGGTCTCAGATGTAACTGCCAGAGTACTGTATAAACTGAAGCTGTGAAGGTTGTAAATAGCCATTTTAGTTTACAAAAAACAAATGTCAAAAAAAAAAAGTATCTATGAACTTAAATCCAGTTCTTACACAATAGCACACAGTGGGCTGGGAGTGCCTTACAGCTTGCCTAAGTCCGTATCCTATTACCTGTCACTCATGCAGTCCCCAACTCGATTACAAACTACACCTGTGACTTCAATTACCTGCATTGAGAAGGCTATGTGTCAAAATATTGATTCCATTAATCTTGCACTCAAAATAATGACACTCAGCTGAAGAGTTATGGCCTTCTGAATAAAAGGCCTAATAAGGAAGAACTAATCAAATGGTGGCAGTGATGAAGTGTGTGACATTTGGGACTTGTAAAGCACAGGAAAGTCTTCAAGTCTCAAGAAGAAGCCAAACAAAGGACAGCGCTCAGTGCTGGCCTCAGCGCTGGCCTCAGCGCTGTTATCCATCTCCTTGTATTGACTGACTTCAGCTACAATTGGCCTTTTATCTGAGAGATGCCACTTGTCATTTCCTGGTTCTGGGATAATGGCTGTGACATAGAAAGAAAAGGACCAGCAAGACAGATAATCAGCATCAATCCTGCATCTTAGAAAATGCTATTCATATTTTCCATGCTGTGTTTAAAAAAAAAAAGAATAAGAAGAGTAGCAATCAAAAAAACACAAATTTGAAAACTAATAATAAATCCTAATTAGCAGGAACTAAAAATCTGATTTATCTGTATTTCTAAATAAGCAATCTCCAGCCAGTTTTGTACATGGTTACTGTTATAATGGAGGCAGGAAAGAGACATGGTGCCAAAAAGTAGATAAAGTGCCATTTCACTGTAATTTTTCTAGCCACAGTCTGGTAGGCAGAAAAATACTGCTGTTGAACGCACTTGTTCACAGATACAGGCTCACCAGATAAACTCTGTAGCACTGACTGACTAGATATATACAACTCTTCACACATCTGATATACATAAGCTACATACTGAAACATAAAAGAAACATAATAAGAAAGCATAAAGCAGTCCAGCAGCAAGGTCTGGGTTACTTGGTTCACTTTCTAAAAAGTTAAATAGTGTTGCTTTAAAATTGTCTTTTTTCCTGAAGTTGCTCAAAAAATCTTTTGGGAATTGCCAGTTCTCCAGACTGTGTCAGCACTCACAAAAATCTACTACAAGTAAATTACTACCTGTATACAAGCACCACACACAACCTTGAATACAAACACATACATCTAAAGAAGAAGTACAGGTTCAGGAAAACCAGGAAAGTAACGATTGTAACACACATTATTAGTTGTTAAAGCTTCACGCTGCAGTCAGGCACAAACTCCATGTCTCTAAAATGGCTAAAAGGATTTATATAAAATAACTGAACATTGCAATTATACATTTATTTCAATAGCTTTTCTGTATTGGATTCTACAAACTTAATGAGAAATGGCCAAGACAGTGCACTTTCCTGTCCTTGGACTAACATCTAAGACAAATCCAAAGGTCTTAGATCAAATGACACTTAAACGTAAGCTGTGTTCTTTGTCATCCATTACTATGACGTCTTTTTCTGGTAAACACTAGAATAAAAGGTGTATTTTCACAGTGAAAACAAAGTCCTTCAAAAACACACTGCAACATATTAAAGCATTTACTGGAGGCAGAGGGAGTGGGGGGTGCACTGAGGAGGGGCCGCTAAATACTGCAATAGCTGTTTCATGCCAGAATAGTTTTAGGGCGCCAGCAGCAAAATTGGTTTACAATTCAATGCATTGAGAAAACACTGATAAAAACATAATCAAAAACACAAGGCTAATTCAGCGTGCCATTGAGTCGACAACATAAAAAACGCTAGAGATAAGAGGGAGAATGAGGCTTAGGGGGCAAGCTGCAGACAAATCATTATCAACTTTTAGTAGAGACAGTGAAGAATTAAGGCCAGACGGTACTATTATATAGCACTTGTCATAAAAGAGCTGGGCTTTAAGGTCAGGAATGCTCCATTGTGATTTTGTTGTTGTGGTGTTGGAGGAAGTGAGCCAAGACTTGTCTGGCTCTGGACTATTTCAATCCAAGCCTTCAGGCAGGTGTTTTATACGGTCCCTGTGTGTGTGTGTGTGTGTGTGTGTGTGTGTGTGTGTGTGTTTTATACTCTATGTGCAATATCCTCGAGTATGCACCCTTGAGAGTTTGAGTTGGGTTGTGTGTTCAGTGGGAATCAGAAAATAAGAAATAACTTCATTTCTCACTTATTTAACAATTTATTTCTGAGTTTTTAGCGGCGACTTGCCATGCAGTTGAAACTCATATTTAATCTGGCAGTGCAAGCAACTCAGCCCAGAGAGAAGATTTCCATTTTTCTGACAATAAAGGAGAAGGCTATTAGTTTTCTGGCATCAAGCAGAAAAGTGGGACAGATTGTAACATCTATCTAAGATTGGAAAAATGCAGTGTTTGAGCCTAGAGTTACTGCAGAAATGTTAGCACAGTAGTCGTTCCATTAGGGGAATGTGTATTCGACCATTTGACCCCTGCTCAAAATAGCCTGCTGCTTTAAGAAATTATTTACTCCTTTTAAACATAACCGAAGACCTCAATTAAGTCAGCTGGCCACCTTTCTGTTGGGGCTAAATGGATTTACTTCTTCTGGTGAATAGTCTCTCCGGCAGTGAGCTAGAGGACGCATTCAGTAAATAGAGGAACTAACAATGAATGAAAATGCTTACACTGGAGCTGAGAAATAGCTATAACATTTTCCCTCATTTGTTATTATAACCAGATTACAAAAACTGTTCATGCTCATCTACTTTGTGTTGTATGTCTATCACATTTTTTTGGCATATAACCGAGTTCACATTTCACATTCTCAGTGGCAAACCTTGGTGGCTCTGCTGCACTGCACTGTTACGGGCTGTGAATCCAAGACTTCACCAAAAGTTCTTATATTTTCAAAGGGTTTCAACTATTCTCTTTGCAGCATAGCCTTAGATGAATAATTTGTGGTGCGCATTTATAGAAGTATACAAGCAATATCACACGGTATGGAGCTTAGTGTAAAAGCCTTACTCAGAAGGACATTGAAACAGAATAGTTTACAAGCTTAGGGAATTGGGACCACCAATGCACAATGCAAATAGAACTCAGGAAAAGACAGGAAAATACATTTCTTGTTGATATTTTTTATATGTAATGTATTAATCTTAGACCTTTCCCATTGATTATTGCTGTTGTAATTACACAAGTTCATCTATAAAACTCTTCAAAACCACATCTTTCCAAATAGCCATACATTCTTCCAGCCATTTTCTGATGCCATCTGACATAGTTATTGTACATTATTTAACCTCAGGCGTAATAGTGCTATATTCTTACTTTTACATGATTAGGCTTTGGAAACTTGGGGAATCTTGTTTTACTTAAGTGTACAGTAAATCTATCAATACATCTTTTTGGACAAACCACTGAGTCGTCTTTGATAAATCCCTCGGGTTGAAAAGTAGTGTCCGGGTACAAAAGAAAATAGTTCCCAGTGGTGAATTAAAGTCATTTCTCTGTCATAAGCTATGATTTTTAAAAATAGCTGTCAGAAATCATATTAAAATGACAAGCGTAACTCTACCCTTCTATTATCCAATGCCAAAAAACTGGTGAAATTCAGACCATCATTCTGTGGCTTTATACTGCAACCATTCACTCTGTATCAATTTACTTTATTCTCCTTTTCCCTTCCTTTCCTCCATCTGCAATTCTGATTCCACCTGTGTGCAGCCAAGTGTGTCTATTGCAATAGCTGACAGGCCCTTTGGACGTGCACAGGTAGCCTCTGCAGAGCTGCGCACAGTGACGGATGGATGACATACCACAGCTCTTGGGCATGCTCATGTTTAATTCGGATTACAGCCTTTTTTTTCCCAGCCAAGCCGTCCAGCTGCTCAGCCCGGCCCGGGGTTGCTGGGCTGAGCAGCTGGGAGCCAGGGAGCAGCACTGAGGGAAACACGGGGCTCTCTCTGTCCATCACCTTCAACATTTGCTTCGGTGGAACATTCAATTTATTTTATAGCACCACTCCACTTGATAGCGCTGACCTCCCAGATCCAATGGAGAGTAATGAGATGGCTACAGTGATGTCAGTCTCAGGGTTGAGTGGAAACACCTACCACCCAGTGTGGATCTTCTGCAGGAAAATTCCTGGAGAGGGAAGGGATTCATTTTAGCGTGCCGTGTTCTGGTTTCAAAGCAAGCCTCACCGAAACCCGCAGTGCCCAATTGTAACAGTGTCCTTCAGTGATGGCCATGTGTGATTGGTTTGTCACGCATGGGGTTCATCATGAAATCTAAATACCGGGAAAAAGATGTGCATGAGACAGCGAGGGTCTCATATGATGATCCAGAAATGACTCAAAATGTCAAAGCAAAAGAGCATAGCTGACAGAACAGAGGTCACATTTCAGTTTGATGAGTGACATGCTGTGGTAACAAAAGGGAAATGCATGGGTTGAGGTTGGCAGATGATGTAGACATGATGTAGAAGCTGTTTATTGGGGTTTACCAATGATCATTATGGTTCTGTCCCATAAAAGAAGACAGCATTAAAAGTATTTATTAAAACTATAATATCCTGAACTCAATGATAATATTTTAAAAGCATCTGCACTGTTGTCATTCGACCTGTCATTTTGTGTCTCTATCAATAAGCATGAAAAACTATCTCATTCATTTGTAGATCAGTAATGGTTCAAGTCAAAACTACACAGAAAAGCTGACGGTTGAATGTAAACCGTGGTCATCAGTGTAAGTGGTCTGTTGCACTCAGGTGTCGCAAGTAATGTGATTTGTTTGTGACCATGTGAGGAGAACAAAGCCAAGGTGCTCCTTTGACTTTGTGAAAAAAATAGAAGATGTCTGCTTGGTTAAAGGCTTAAGTGAATGTGCAAAGCCAGCCAAAAATCTGTTGTGTGTAAAAATAAAAACAGCTTTAAGTGAGGCATAAAGAGGGCCTTTATTTATTATTATTATTTTTTTTTTTGTCTGCTTTTGCACACTCTCTAACTGATTTATTTATGTCACACAGCACAAAACAATCAATAACAAACTTTTCAAGTGTTATGAGTATTTATAATTTAATATTTTCCAATCGTGCTAAACATTGTGTTTGCCAAGTTTGGGCCAACTCCACTAATTATACATTTGTGTTATATTTAAACAGTCACTGATATTGCTGGTAAAAAATTTACCCCAGTCACATTCTTTCTCTTTTCTCTGATCCTATACTTCCACAGCCACAGCCAAATTCCTCTCTGTCTCACTGATTAACTCAAACATTAATCAGAGCCTCAGGTGATTGTGTATAAATACGTCTGATCATCCGGCGCAGTTTTGGTGTCATCACATTTCCCAGTGTTTACGCAAAAGGCTGCCATACGTTTCTCAGCACCACCTGCTCATTAGTATCTGCCGCTCAATACAGCACTGAGAGATCCCACTGTGATGACAGAGAAGAGGGACCAGTTTAAGGCAGAAAGCGGTTGTTACTGTAACAGTCACTGTACTCTAGATGGAAGTAAGGAGGAAATCTGGGAAGAAACAAAGTGGCGGTGGTGACAGAGAAAGTAAAGGGTTTTGATAGAGGAAGTGAGCGCGGACGATGGAGAGGAAGAGAAATTTGGCAGCACAAGTGGGTCCTTGAAGAGGATAGACAGGGAAAGACAGCTGTGACTTTTCCATGGGACAGGCAAACGCTGGTCTTTCATGAACAAGTACCAAGCATTCTCCCTCTGTGAATTTCTAAACCACTTCTTTCCACTTGGACAGAATCCAGTAAGGTAGTTTCTTTTTTGGTTTGGATGAAGAAAGTGACAGTGTGTTCTTCTAAATGACAGCTTTTGAATCTCAATGATTTTCCTTGGCTCTTCTCGATGTACGTTCTAGACAGCCCTGTGCCCCGAGACTGTAAGTGGAGTCCTTCAGCACTACTACTCTGCAATGTAGAGCCAAACAACTTTTTCCTCACACTTATCATAATTAAACAAGCCTGTACTTACCTGCCCACATCAATGATCATTCAAAGCCATATTGCACAGATGCTGCCTTTTTCAGTGTCCACGTACACTTGAGACAATTTAATTCTGTTTTCTCTGGCAGTTCTCACAACATTGATCTCTTTGAACTGGTGAAATTAGCTCAGAAACATTATTTTCCGCTCCATTTGCCCCAAATAAATGAATAAATACATACAATTCATTCATAGATAAAAGTGCCATATGGGCGTCTGGAAAAATATCTGGCGGAAAGAGTGGGACTTGTTATGATGAAGCACAAGAGGAAACGATCACTGATAAACACTAATCAGCATAAACTAAACTTCCATTGTCTTAACATGCTGTGATCGTAATTCAACACTGAAGGTTCTTTACATTGAGTAAGGTGGCCTGAGCGTTTTAACGTTTCTGCTCTCTGCTGACTCGTTGCAAACGCTCTGATTTATTAGGATGTGCTGATATTATTCCCATTTTCCCAGACTCTGCTGCCCACCCCTATTATTAGATTAGTTCATTTCTTTTCTCTAAAAACACATCAGAGACACCATCTGGAAGCCATACCTGTAGCTGTGTCTAGTAAGACTTCTAAAACAGGGGTGGTACGGCACCAGGGGCATCGTACTGGCTGGGAGGTTGTATATAAATGTGACCAGTGAGACAGGAAGCTGCCACTGTGGGCAGACCTGAGAACACACCATCTGATGTGGAAAATGGCTCTCGGCCCATTTGGTGTTCCACATTTTACATGGTTTGTCTCCTAAAAAAAATGCTTTAACTTCTTTAAAAAGCAGTAACGGTAGGTTTATGTCAGTTTCCTTCTCTTTATGCAACAAATTAAAATGTAATGTAATTTAGTAAACAGGTCAAATGTATTGCGCTGTAAGTACAACAAGTGTAGAAGAAGACGGAGGTTTTGTCTAAAGGAGTAGTTAAAGTAGAGCACAGTTAAAGTAGCCAGCTATTGTTTCATTGCAAGAGATAACAAACCTTTTTCCACGTTCTTTATTTTGATGAAGCTCATGGTACCCAGTTAGAAATCGGTGCATTTGAAAGTCAATTTTCTAAGAGAAAATAAGTTGAGAGTTTCCTGTGGTCTGAATGTTCTTACTGGTTTGGAAAGCAGCCAGACGAGGAACGGCACAAGATAAATACCTGTCTTACACATACTTTCCCCAACAGACCTCTTAAAGCCACAGTGTAAACACATAATGAACCCCGTCCCATGAGTTATCCCTAATTACAGATAAGGCTCCTGCGGCTCATGCCTAATACCAGGTAGATTAGACGGTTGCAAATAGAAGAAATAAACATAAGACGGTTAATTTTCTTGAAAAGAAGTAGAAGATGAATAGAGATGGTTTGACTCAAATCCACGAGAGGGAAGGAGGACAGTTTGGGAGATTTTTAGAAGGCCAAGAGGATGATGTTAGAATATTTAAACTGTTGATTTAGCTTAGCATGTTTTTAGTTCCTGAACAGAGCCAGTGCAGAAGCAAGTGAAGTAATTCTCAACTTCAGTCTAGTAGAAAAAATGTGTTCAACCTCGGACAAAGCAATGGAATAGGGAAAGCAAATTAACACTTAAAGGGGAGGAGATATACTTAACCATGAAACAGTTTATCTCCTACGTGACAAGTTCTACAGTGTATGGCTCAATAATGAACTGTTCTCAGTGACTGTGGAATAGAAGGTTTAACTTTGTGTGTCATTTTACACACAACCTGCTTTTGTTTCACCTCTGCACAGCACTGAGAATAAGAGCCAGAATGCTGCCTGTGGATTGTGCACTGTGGGCTGTTTGGAATTATTCACAACTAGTGCAAAGCCGATCTATGGAGATAAAGAGAAAGTTAGATGACTGGGTTTTGCCCTTAATTGTTAAGACACTTTTCTAAACTGCTATAGGCACATGGTTGTTCTCAATCTTGCTATGCTACAATTGGCTGTTTTGCTTTTCCAACTGAGAATATAAGGCTCAGTGGTAGAGCGCTTGTCCTATAACCGGGAGGTTGGCAGTTTGACTCCCGCTCTCCCCAGTTCACACTGTTGTTGTGTCCTTGTGCAAGACACTTAACCCACCCTGCCTCCAGTGCCACCACACTGGTGTATAAATGTGTGAGAATGTTCTGTGGTGGTCGGAGAGAGGCTGTAGGGGCAGAATGGCTGCCACGTCTCCGTCAGTCGGCCCTACAAAAGTTTAGCTTACCACCCCCAGTGTGTGACTGTGGAGTGAATGGATAATAGACAGCTTGTTAGTGTTTTGGTCCCTTGGGAGAAAAGCGCAATATCAATCTAATTGTGGTAAAAGTTGCAAATAAAACAATCTGTACTAAGTTTAGTTTCAAAGTGCTCGTCATTTTCAAAGCTTGATAATTTAGTAATTTGGACAGAAAACCATTGTTACCTAGCTCCATGTGTGGCTCAATAACAAATGCTTAATAAAATACATAACCATATGTTACTGTATCTAAAGTGACCCCAAATCCTATGCCTCACCAGTAGGACCTGGGATTTCCATCACTGTTGCGTAGGCTGTGACTGTAAAGCAGGACTAAATAATACAATTGATGAAAATTATGTGTTCTCTCTCTGTACTCTGTTTTCCTGTTCAAGTCATTAAGATTAGTCAGTAAAAATAAGCAAGCGCTGCCTCCACAGAAACAAGAACCATTTACTTTCTCTGATTGCTCCATTCATTCACACTTAAAGGGGAATAAGTGCATAAATTAAGGTACATTAAGTGTTTGCTGGTGTGCTCAATCCACTACAAACTACAATAAAAAGTAACCAAATTAATGATTTTTAAAGCATTATTTAATGCTATTGTTCTCTGCTTTTACCAGTTTGCAACAAAACAGACACCCTTCAGAAGACTTAATAATGAATTTAATTAGCATAAACTATGGCAACACTTCAAAGAGATGTGCTTTTTAGATTCTCCTTTGTGTTCTAAAGTAGAAACAAAAGCAACTAATTATTATTAATGATTCAATGAAAATGCCCATAATTGTCTTAGCATTTTTAACAATAGAAACAAATTAGTCTGATTGAATAATTTGTTTAAATGACTGCATGTTTGAAGTCAACAACTGAAACTAAATTTTTACTCAATTTCCATATTGAACAAATATGACAAACATACAGTTGTTTGAAGCACTTGCTTGGTGGGAACCATTCCCAGTTTGTTTGTAGCATGACAGCTAATCATTGGCTTTTCTTTGTAATTCCTTCTCAAATGGTAATTGTGTTATAAAAAAAGAGGATACTGGGTTTTCTCCAATTGCATGGTTAGCATCAGCAGCGTGCGGTGAGCCAAATGGACTGTGGGATTGATGGTCAGGAAATGAACACACATGCTCAAATCAACCGGCCATTCACTGCTCTCCCACGATTAAAGCTATTCAGTTTCTCTTTTGGACTAGTGCCTAACAAGTCCTGAGGTCTGTCTGCCTCTGCTTGTTGAGCTGCTGCAGAAACCTCCTTCATGTGAGTAACTGCATGAATGCATATGCAAGACACGTACAAGAACACGAGTGCTGGTTAAAGCCGTACATGGAGACATTGCTCTGCTTCAGTGGGGTGCACTTGAATAATAATGATCTAATGATGGACATCCACAGATACTGACATAGACAACAACAATAACAGAATATATATGTTCCATATATACTGTAAGTTTATTGTGTATTGCAAATGCATTGATGTGGAATGAACGTTCATGTTTTCAGCTGCACTGTAGATCCTGCAACTGCTTAAAGCACTACTGGATCAGGATTTTTATTTGAAACTCAAATTACACATGTGTATCACTAGAGCGTTTTTGAAGCAGCCTATTAAAAAAAACTGTCCCACAGTTACCCATAACAACTGCAGATCAACTGCATTGTTACTATCTCTGGTATATACACTGTAATTCATTCATTCATTTTCTACTGCTTATTCCCATTAGGGGTCACAGAGCCTATCCCAGTAGCTTTGGGCCTGAGACGGGGTACACCCTGGACAGTTACCAGTTAGTCGCAGGACTGACATTTAGAGACAGACAGTGACAAACAACCATTCACTCTCACATTCATTCACTAGGGACAAGCCGGAGTACCCGGAGAGAGTGCACGGTAACACGTGAAGGACATGCAGACTTCTCACAGAAAAAACAGAGTCGGCCAAGTATGTTTGAGTCGGCCAGGTTTTGAACTCACAACCTTGCTGTGAGGCAGGAGTGCTAACCACTCTGCCACGCGCACCCCTTATACACTGTAATGATACATATAATACACATTATTATGGCACAGAGGCTCAGGTGGTTATAGGTCATCATATAACTGGAAGGTTGACGGTTTGACCGCTCTCCCCGGTTCCTACTGTTGTTGTGCCCTTGGGCAAGACACGCACGTAACCCACCTTGCCTCCAGTGCCACAGCTTCACAGTGTGTGATTGTAGATGGTGTTTGGTGGTGGTCAGACAAAGTTGTGAGCGCCTTGTATGTGGCAGCCCCCCTCTCTGTTTGTCCCAGGTGTGAATGGGGTAAATGGATACATAATGTAAAGCACAAAAAACGCTATATAAATGCACACCATTTATTCTTATTTATTTATTCTCTGCCCTGTCATTAAAGTGCTAGAAAGCGTCACAATAACAAAGAAATTATTTGTTTTGCCTATATTTAGTGGAAACAGTATAAAGCATCAAAGGACATACTGTACACCTTAACCCAACAGGAAAACACTATCTCCAATCTCATTTAAAACAAGCTTATCTACATCCTTAACTTTAAACAAAAAGTCTTCTGAGATACGAGATGCTCATAACATCCAGTGTTTAGTTACACACCAGCAGGGAGGGACTGTTGTGTTTTGGTTGGATCGGCGGATATAGACAGAGCTTTAATAGAATCATCCACAGTTGGTCACGCATTATTAAAAGCTAGGAAATTTAATGAAGGGGCAAGTTAAACAGATACAAGAGAAGATAAATGATACTTAACCTACAGAGAATCTTATGTTCAGGAGTTCATCCATCCATTGTCCCTTTTCCTTCCTTTGCTTGCATCTTCCCTTCCTCTCCGCTTCCTCTCCCACTCACCCAGGAGACCTGCTGGTCAATCTGAGACCGAGGAGCTGACTCCAGGTCTGTTTACTGGCAAGATCTCAGGAAGTCAACATCAGATAAGTGGATTCTTCGGATATACGAGCAGATCCATTTCAAGTCAGATGGTGTTGTGAAGGATATGGCCTAAATGCTATTACCCAGGGAAGGATGCGAGTTAAGAGTTCAAGGATAATGACTGTATGTGTCGTGTATGTGTGAGCTGTATAAAATCCAGTTTCCATAATGACAACATCCTTGGAAACTGAATCCAACACCTTCTAGCTTGAAACCCTAAAACAGGTTGCTATTAATGAAAACCTAACCTTTCTGCTCCACTGTATAGCATTCTTTCATTTTGTTCCAAATGACCTAATTGTCCCTATACACTCTTCTTGATCATGACACAGGTTTTTGGACGATATTTGGTCTGGCTATGGTCAGCAGACTCCGCTCTTAACCTCCAGATTTGTAATGCATTGCACAAACACGATAGAATGTAGCCCAAATTGAGACCAGGTGCTTCCTTATAGTGCAGCCCTCATCATTCTCAAACGCTTCAGCAGAAAGACAGACAGGGAGGTGTCTGGCAGGAACGAGTGTACAGTGTCTTGTCATACAGCATGTCAGATCAGACTCATTTATGCTGATATGTGATTGTGCATATTGGTCATATTTTAAGCAGCCATTTTCTACTTGCCTGTCTGTGCACTGTGCATTTACTGTACCTTGGAATCAGTTGCTTTGACCGAGTGAGATCACCCAAGCTGTCACTTATTTTAAAGAGGATATTTTAGAACCCTGAAGCAAATGGATACAAATGGGAGCAGTAAAATGCAAAATAAATGTTAAAAATGTAAATTGGACACAATTCTTTTCAATTTGTCAAACTGTCACTTTAACTGCACAACTTATTGTTACTATGTACTATGTGCATGATATAAAACGCACAATGCATCTTTTTGCACAGTAGTCTAGTAAATGTGATGTTTTGTTTTATCCTTTGCTACATTATCAATTCAATTAATATAACCAAGCATTTACACATTGCATTGCAATCCATTTCTAAAGTAAACCTTATGCACTTTCCACATTTATCTTCCTGCGCTGCATTCTGTCCCAGCTCCACTTCCTGCTTTACGGCAAAGTATGATGAAATGTTCCTCCCTGGTGCCCATCATTTTTAGCCACTGTGTGTTAAAGAAGTGATGAGACGCAGAGTAATGCTTCTCCCGAGGATCAGGCTCTCTTTCAGACTTCTCATCACTCTGTTAGCCTCTGCGTGGGGCACATTTGTGTGGTGAGACAAGCAGCTGTTTCCTGCCGCTCTGTCCCTTATCTCCGTCTCTAACACTCTGCACTATTGTTCTCCTAATAAAAGTGTCCGGCGTTGCTAAGAAGGTACAGACATATTTTAAGTGTATGAGTATGCTATACAGAGTATGCTACAAAAACATACTGCTTAACGTTTACATGTGAAACGTTTTGTAACCAACGCCATGCTTTGAAATAAAAACAAGCAGTTATCTTGCAGGGTGTGCACTGCTTCCTTTAAAGTTTTTTTTTTCTTCTTCCTACGGAATTATAAAGGTTTCCAGCTAAATAAATACGAGCTAATGTGCACCTTTTCCTTCATCGGAGAGGAAAAAAAATGGTCTGCCACACTTGATTTGTGAGCTGTTCCATTTTGGGTAATGAAGAGGCGAGCTTTTGCAGTAGATGTGAGGACTCCATCAAGTGGTTAGTGCGCATGATTAAACCCAAAAAATAGTTAAGAGTGCTCGTTTAACCTTTTAAGTCATTTTCTATTAAAAACCTGCAAGTGGAGTCAAACCCAGACAAGAAAAAGCCCTAATGTAGCTCACTGCCTGTTAGTCTCAAGGGCATTGACTATATTATTACAAATATATAAATTTCAAACAAAAATAGCATGGGTTAAACCATTGACTAACCGAACAGCACTATGTCTATCGTTGCCACGTGTGTACTTTCACAAAGCCATCTGTGTGTTTTTCTTCTACGCTGTGGTTATACACTGAGGTTTTTGGGCTTGATCCGGGTCCTGATAAATTTCTTCTATAAATCCCAAACTCCAGCCGAACCGGATGCAAGATGCACATTAGCCATTTCCTGAATAATACGTTTTATCTCTAAATATTATTGCAAATGTTTTTGTTCCCCAGCAGACTTAGTTTTTGTTCAGACAGATGCTGTTGAAGATCTTTGCAACACATACACAGTTCCTGCAGTGACTCCAGATTTCCCAGATGAAATTCAATTTGGAATGAAGCACACTACACCAACTTGGCCATTATTCTATATAATCTCACATATATGGTTTGAGTTTCATACTCTCTTGGCTTCACAGTTCAGTAAATATTAAGGCATTTCTCAAGGTTCTCAGAGAATATATTCATTTCTGTGTGAGAAACTCAGTTAGGGTTTTCCTCTAGTGTGCAGTGTCTCAGTACATGTATACAGACTCCATTCCCCGATGGCCAACACGATAACTTTTACCCCAGGCACCTGTGTCCTGGACTCAATCAAACGAGAACCATTCCAGAAACAGCTTTGACTCAAGTTCTATGTTTTATGAAATCTCAAAGTAGAAAGATACGACCCCTGCAGAGAATGAAATAAGTGAGTTATTTCTGCACACACATATAAAAAGGTGCTTTAATAAAACCTGCTCCGAATGAAGATTGACAGATTGAATGATGAGTTAGAAAGCAGGAGTTATTGTGGATTGGGCTGGAGCAGTTGAAAAGGCCTTTTAGCAATTAGGCAGAGTCTCTTTAGGACGCTGAACAAGTACCAAATCAAATAAAGACTTCAACATCAAGACTCCACTGCAATAAAGTAGGAAGTCAATGCGGAGCAGATAAATTTCTGACTGCCCTAATGTTTCTTGAATGCTAAATTCATAAGATTTTTATAGTTTTATGTACATGGTATAATCCCTGAAAAAGATTAAGCTACATGCTACAAAACAGCCAAAATGAGATATCAAACAGATTTGATCAGATATAATAGGAACACCATATGTTCATTTACTCTCTGGTAAATGCTGTGCATCAAACACTTCCTGAACAATTTCTGGTCAATTTTACCTTCATGTGAACTGAAAGGAAGAAAAAAAACATGCATGTTGTAATCTTCTCTTATATTATATTTGTTCCCTGCATCACATCGTCTCGTCCCGCCGTCATCAAAGAGCTAATGACTTGTCTGTTTCGAATATGTACCGTATTTATAAGACCTCCTTTCCCCAAACCTGTTTATTCTCCACATGAAACTGTGACATATGAGTCAACTAGGGAGAAGGTTGTTATAATTCTTCTATGAGAGTGTTTACAGGAAGAACCACACAGAAATTTTCCCGAATGGGCAGCCGAGTGTATTCTGGCAATTTACTGTATAACGCTTTTTTGTCCTGAAATTCCAAAACTGCTTTGCAGAAGAGGGACTCCTCGCAAATCAAATCCAGCTAAAAACACCCATAAGATTAGCTGTTGCTAAAGCTACATAAACACTAACACACACTCAGCGTTTTACAAGCATTTTAGAAATGAAGTAGGAGTAGTTAAAATAGGCTCAAAAATTAGATTATGTGATTTGGAATTAGGTTTCATGGACACCACTACCAAACAAATCATCAGCTAACAATGTGCCTGCAATTTCATTTTTCTTCACAACAACTACAAAGAACTGGTGTGCTTTTGAAAATCTCAATCCTAAAATGTAAGGCTGCAGCTGTGGAAGCTGCAAACTATGTGACCCAAGTTTCATGCTTTAAAAATTAGAGCATATAGTGCTACCATAGCAGTGCATACATCAAACCTATATAAAAAAAGTTACCATACAGTTGTGTGGATAGTCACAGTCTGTAATAGCAGTATAGGAAAGATGATAAGGTTTCCAAATGCACTGAAATTGGTTACAGAGGATTTACTTTTGTTTTCATGACCTATGATTCAATTTGAGCAATTTGTCAGCCATTTGTGTAATTGTGAATGTGGCACACATTTTGTAACTCCATTTAAAAGCCATTAGGATTTTTTTTTCTCTTTTGTCTGTTTTCTTTCAACAGTGAGGAGCGTCTGGGAGTCTTGGGTTAACCACTGGATGCCATGTCATTTTAGCAAGATTCCACAATACAATGGTGGCTTTTTGAGAGTTGGTGTGATGTATACTATGTGTGTGATACAGCTGCTACAAAGCAAAGTGAGAAATATCTTTAGGGTAATAAAGTCTGGGAGTAAGTGCATGTTTTTCTGTCTCATTTATTTTCTTGCTCATGTGCTCAACCAGTGAAGCCCTGCATTATTCTCTCTGATAATACTCAATAGCCCGCAGGAAACACCATTTTAGGCATGGGAGTTACTACTATGGATGTGCAGAGTATGAGAGCACACAATTCCTACTTTATCAAAAAAGTATTGAATTAGATTTTCTGGATTTGGCTCAGGCTCACACTAGCTGCTGTCACACTCTGCATATTTGGTCAAATTAAAACTCTTGGGCATGCTCTGTTGTCACACCGTGTGAATGCTACAATCTTTTACAGAAAAGGTTAAATCAAAGGCATCTGGACTTAGTTTTCAAGGTGAATACATTTCATCTCTAAATTTCAGGACACTTGTTCAATTCTGAGATCAAGTGGTAAGAGAGCTGAGCTTTACACAAATCATTGATGAGCCCGATTGAAATGTGAATGCCACATATAGACATCTGAGCTGACCAACAACAGAGAGCACTTGACAAAGTAAGATAAGAAAAGTTTTATTTGTGGCTAAAAAAAACAAAAAAAACATTATATAAAAACTGAAAGGCATAATTATAAATCATCCTAGCAATAGTGCACCACCTCACCTCCTTTGATAAAAGTTCTTTTAAATCAGTCCTACTTAAAACTTTAGAGCCAAAGACAGCCGCATGACTTCCATAACAAGTTCATGGATATTTTTTTTTTATCTAAGTAGAAACTAGCACTACAGGAAGTCCTTCTTTCAGGACCTTTTTTCTGCTGAGAGTACCACTGTGGAACACGATAATTGGCCACTAGTTCCAGGTCACTCTGCAGGCAGCACAGCACTTGCACACTGTAAAGAATCTGTGTATGGGAAACAAATGGTTGGATGGACAGGCGCCATACAGCCTGATGACCTGGAAGAAGTCGATAGAGATGAGATCACCCTTGCCTGACTTCCAAGCTAAACACAGGACAACAGCTGAGAGAGCAATGATCCGTTATGTCTCACTTAAGCCCCCCCCAACAGTGTGGATGATGCACATGAGGACCTACATATGCTCACACAGGCCACAATGTGCTGTGATGGTTGGTTAGCTTACTATAGGGTGATGAAAGGGGCCAAGATTGAGAGTTTTGTTAAGTGACGAACAAGTGACCAGTGATCAAACGAGAATTTTCATCACTCACCAGCTTCAAAGAGCAGAAACTCTTTTCAACTGGAGGATTTCACACTAAAGACTTTTTGGGAAAGGTCATGAAAAAGGAAATATGTATTTTTTTTCTGCAAACGTCAACACCAGTATCACAGACTGTAAAATCATTTTCTTTACAATTTATAATAACTATAATAAGTATTTAATGTCAACAACTTTTAGACCACAGACTTTTTATTATGGAAATTGAATTGATCCCAACTGCAGTGCACATCACATAACCTAAATTTTGGGGGGCAGAATCATTCCATCTATCAAAGAAAAATATCATATTTTACCAAATCTGAAGACAACAGACTGCTTAGTGTATTCTGGGAGGTTTTTATGAGATTTCTTGATGTTCATGGCCTAAGAAAAAAGGGACAGGGACATAAAGTGGAAAGTCTTTAGAAAGGGTGATTACTGGCCAATGAATGGAAAGCAGCCAAGGTGTAACAAGATCCAAGCCTGCAAGAAGTATTAAGGTAGTTAAATCATATAAAAGCCCCCGCTCACCCCATCGTTCCTGTTTTCTCTCGGTCTCCCATCAACACTGCACATTAAAGAGGAGAATGAATCAGAGACTGTAAAACATAGCCATAACCCTTTGAACCTTCAGGAGCAGCAGCCGAGAGAGAAGTACACGGGAAAATGAAAAGCTGTTTGTCATGCCTTTACAAAGAGTGTCCATGTTCAATTAAAGACGCAGACGTAAATAAAACATAGAAACCAAGGACTCCCCACTGTGACTTCCTTCCACCTTAACCAATCACAACCAGTGAACTTCATCCCTCCATGATTGCATTATTAAATTAAAAGCTCAGATTTATACCCCAGTGGCAGGGCAGAGGCTTTAGTCAGATTTGGAATCATTTATCCCATCAGAGGGTCACTGAGTGTGCCTTTTTGATTGATGGTTCCCTGAGCACAGTGCCTGGAGTAAACTACACTTTATGTTTGATTCAGTGCTCAACGGCCTTATGGGTATGGCAACACTCTGGCATAAGGTAAACAATTATTCTGACAGAAATGGCTCCACATATTTCTAGTTTATTATCCAATGTCATCTGACCGAATGGCGGCGCAACGAACAAGTGGATAAAGGATTTATCAATATTAAATTAGCCTCCATAATGGCCGTCAGACCAGACAGAATATTATCTACATTACAAATGAACCGCAGTATGAACCTGAACCTTTACTCAGCCAAAAACGATTTAAAGCTGGATTATAAACTAAGACACTTAAGCCTAAAGCACTAAATAATTTAACAGTGTGTTGTTCAGACAGCTAATAATAATAAATAATAAAAATAACAATAGCAAATTAACAATCCAAATATAACTGATGTGTTAAATATTGTGTTTAATTGTTCCACTAATTACAGTTCATTTCAGCCTTAATTA
This sequence comes from Neodontobutis hainanensis, assembly GCA_024349245.1. Taxonomy (NCBI): domain Eukaryota; kingdom Metazoa; phylum Chordata; class Actinopteri; order Gobiiformes; family Odontobutidae; genus Neodontobutis; species Neodontobutis hainanensis. The sequence goes on along the minus strand of JALDNG010000022.1, from coordinate 10,940,172 downwards.
GAGAGCGACACTGCAATTGAAATAATTGAAATAAATAGATGTGAACAAAATGATGAGTTTGGAAGACATCAAATTAATGGTAATTATTAGGAGCAAGGCTTAGAAGAAGATAAACTCTATGGACTAATTCCAATTTTGATAAGTATATAACGTTTTGGAGTTGGTTTGCAGGAGAACACATTTATTTTCACAAGTCAACGCCACATGCTGTAGAGAAATTACTAACATAGGGACTTTAGTGTTGTATGGGCCTGCAACCTGAATAACTCCAACAAGGACTTAACGCATTGGAGGCAAAAATAAGCAGGATGCTGCCATTATTAGCTGATGTTTGTATTTTCTAGGTTCCTGTGGGGGACGCAGGCAAAGATGTGAAGAATCATCAAAGGACCACATCAACACATGCATGTGGAAGCAAAGGCTTCGCGTTGCCCCTGGGCACCACTGCTCCATTTCAATCTTCTGAACATTTGACCACCAGTTATTTTCAAAAATAAAGGAACCTGAATCCATAATAAAAGGTGTAGGGCACAATTAGATGACTGAAATGGGAGCTGTCTGAATGTGAAACATATGATCTCAGGGAATGTAAGTTAATGTTGTTAAGAAACACTAAAGCTATCATGGGTGGATTCTGAGGATACTTAGTGTCATGTTGACGAGCTGTAAAGTGTGTCTCGAATTATAGTGGGCCTCTGCACCAGGTTTCAAAACTGTGACGTCAGCAGGAAAAGGCTCTGTTTGGATTATCACGACTGCATTAGAGGGGTCAATCAATCTTCATCTTCTATGGATGTCCACTATCACAACAACACCCAATCAGGACATTAAAGGAGGCTTATTATTACGTTCAATTTGTGGTAAAAGAAGCACATGGGCAGAATTGTACACTAAGGAAATGAACTCTGTTAATGTTCCATTCAAAATGTGGAAAAATATTTTGAGGTTTTCCGCAGCCATTGAATGTAATAGCTCACATTAAAAAATTCAGAATATTGGTATCTATAAAGTCTGCAATTTATCACAGTTATGGTGATTGAATTTTAAAGCAGACCATTTTATTTAAGGGAAAGAGTAAGAAGATGTAAAACACTTTTTCAATGTTGTCAAATCAATTCCACCTGTTTGCCTAATCAAGACTTCACATGTTTCATTTGTGTTAACTGTATCACTCTTGACGGCTTAGATAGGAGTACCTAAACCACTAAATTCAATGTTTTTATGGGAATGAAATAGTTGCTGCACAATAATAATCATAGACTAACTGTAGAGTCCACCTGGTAAGTATCAGTGTAAGGGGAAGCAGCTGTGGTGACAGCATGGGGCCATGTGACATGTGATACACAGGTTCTGAGCGTCTTCACAACACAGAGGTAAATATAATGATCAGGTAAAGGCCTCAGAAATTGTGGTTTAGACTGTTTTTAGCAAAAAAATATATATATCACTACAAAAAAAATAGCACTACATATATATATATATATATATATATATATATATATATATATATATATATATATATATATATATATATATATATATATATATATTCAAAGTCAAATAAAATAGAATATATATGTATAAGTAATAAGATCAAAGATAACTGAGATAAACTGTAATAATAACAGCATAGAAAATATAACATAATCTTTTTTTTTCTGGGTATGTCTACATCACTATGTAACAAGCTAGACAGAATATCAGCAAGCCCCTTTAAAGACAAATACAATCTGTTTTAAGAAATAAAGGATTGTTGGAGAGAGATATTCTTTGCACAGTGTCTGTGCTGTTTCGTGATAGATTCCAGAGAATCTGTAAATGTATCAAAGCTTTCAGAAAACATCTGGCATACACTTGGTGCTCTACAGTGACCACTTAACCACAGAGTAAAGAGCTGGGGAAGGATTTTTCCTACTCAGATATTTCACTATAATTCTTTTTTGTCCTAGTCCTTTAGTGTTGGTTGTAAAAGCAGTGGGTCTATGCCGGCTGATATGTTGAGCAGTGGGTGCTGACACAATGACAATAGAAGGCATGAACCCCCGTTGAGTTCTTGAAATTATTTATGTGCACTAAAGGAAAGGCAGTAGTATGGGAATTGTCACATCAATCTTGCAAGTAAAAGTAGTAGTATGTCAAGCACAAGAAGTGTACTGAGTGAGTTATGATTTCTGAATATGTCACTGAAGGATCCAACTTTGGAGGCACATTGTTATGTTTTCTTGACAAATGCCATGTTTGATTTTAGTTCCCAGGACTAAACTGAAACCAAGTTTGTAAAAAGACAGCATATTGCATTTTATACTTTCCAAATGCCAGCGTCATCCACAACCTTTCATCCAACATTTCTACAATCCTTCATTGTAAACAATAGCTGGTAAAAATATTCCAGTTGTCACATCACTCTCATGTCTCAAGAATTTCTCCACAGTCGCATGATGCTCTGAAAGCACTTTTTAATACATCTCGTGTCTCTGAAGGTAGTTTGCTGCACAGCATATGTTTGGATATGAGGAATGTTTGAAGGCAGATGTAGTTCCTGGCTGCATCCTTTCAACAAACTGCCTCCTGGTAATTGGCCATTACTTTAGAACTGAGAGTTGGAGCTGTCCAGAGGGCAACTTGACTTGTCTGGAAACAATCATGGAGTTAGCAAGCTGGCAGACAGCCTTGTCACTGGGATATGCTTCTCCAGCTGAGTGTGTCAGCTCTAGGGAAGATGAACCCTGATGGAGGAAAATGGATGACACAAAGATCCATTACAAAGAATGCATACGTTTATAGAAACCTCCAAATGTTTAAACAGAAATGCACAAAAATAGATATATTCTATGAACCCTAGTTCTACTTTTCTCTTTGCCTGTGAAACTATATTAGGTGACCTTGTACAAGTAACTCCATAATTACATTTGAGCTTGCAAGGTATGCCAAGTGACCTTCCTCTTTTTGGACCAGACCTGAACATCACATGGTAAAAATAATAACAACAACTGACACGTCTTCCTTTGGAGCAGACTGGCAACTGGATCCAGATGGAGGGAGCTTATCATTACTGTTTTATTGGGAGATATGAAAACACAAAGGCACATTCCAGGAACCCTTCACCCTCACAGATTGCTGTTTAGAAAGAAAAAGCAGATTAAAGTTGATCTTGTTTGTCGGTAGCTTTACATCTTTTTAAAAGATGTACTGGACACCAAGCATTTTGGGGGATGCTTAGTTGTACAGAGAAAGTGAAGAGAGCAAAAAAGCAGTGATTGGAGAAAAAGGACAAACCCAGACTTATTTGCACAAAACAGAAGTCTAATGACAGCCTTAGCAAGACCTTAGGTATGCTAGTACAGCTTTTTTAAATTAGCAACATGACTAAAGGTGGACCACAGCTCCTTCCACTCCAGTCCTAACCTGGCCCCTCCTACACCAAACATCACGCATTACTCATTGTTAAGCATACCTGACTTGTGCTTTTTATCTTTACCTCCCCCTCTGACCCTTTCTTAGTTCTCCATCTTTCTTTTGACCCCTCTGACATTTTAAAAGCCTTCTTTGATGCTCCGCTCTTCTATATGAAACTATAGGAGTATTTCTGGCTACCTGTACATGTTAAGTTTTGAATATTTTTACTGCTGTGTCTTATACTCACAGACAAACTTAAAGTCCAACATACTTTTGATTGCTTTGGAGGAGAGTGAATGCAAGTATTAAGTAGCAGGAGACTGTGCGGTGTGCTGACATCAAAACCCACTGATGGACCTCGGAGACAGTTTTGAATGCGATTCGATCACTGCCGTTTGTAGGAAGGTGATGCAGGTCCAAACATAAGAATGCCAAGCTCCATGAAAGAAGGAAAGGTTTGGTATATCTCACTTTGATCAAAGGTCAGAACACAGTCTAAAGATGAGAATATAAGGTGACCATGCCGGCGCCTGGCCCAAGGGGTCAAAGAGCGGCCATAAACCTGGTCAAGTGTAAGTGATGTAAAATTTATAAGGTTATAAGAAATATTTCCTTTTTTTAATATAAAAATTTAAAGGTCTAAAGGTTTTCCTTTTTTAAACAGACCCTTACTGTAGGCTCATATGGTAAATTCTAACCATACTGACCCTCACCATTCCACATTGGATAACATTATCTAATGCCAATAAAGCCAACGTCCAAGCCACAACATCCTAAAGCAGTGCTAAATGTTTTACTTACTGTGTCTGCAGTTTTAACCATTTTATTAAAACTAATACTTTACGCTGGACTGTATATCTACAAACAATGGGAACAAACCTTGTTCTATCTAAAAAAAAAGCTCTCAGCTGTCACTCTATTCATTTGTGAAAATAAATGGTACACTTTGGACCTTCAGAAAAGCGGCTGTGAAGAGCTGACAGTGTTTCTGGCCCTGGCCCCATGTCAGCATTCATACTGGGAGGCCTGCAACCGTGCCGTCATATCAGTGGACATGAGATCTTTCCAGTTGAGTGAACCCAAACGTTATCAATCATAAAAGACAATGCATTTTGTGAATGTTATATGTAGAACAAAGATTTTATCCAAAGTATAGTCGCATGGCACAAACTTCAATGGGATCATGAAAGCTTTTTGTTTGTTGAGATTTTTTCATATTATCTGTGTACAAGCTTCACAACAGTGCCTTGTGTAAGAATTCAAAAGTGACAATTGAGAGCCAAATCTGACTCATAGAAACCAAACTGTGTGGTAGAAACTTTCAGTTATAAACAAGGCTGACCACACCATAAAGTGTGTGGGCTTCAAATGTATTTCCAGCTTGCTTTCTTCTTCCTCTTTGTCCTAACAGAGTAGCAAAATTTTTACCTTGATGTGCAGTATGTATCTGTAAAGATTTATGTCTGATGAGTTTCAAATCAACCCAGTATCTGAGAATTTTGTTAGCATTTTGCAGTTTTAGGACATACCGTGTGTATATAAAATGATGGGACTTATCACACTTTCACACACGTTGTTTCTGTTTTGATCTGTTTTATGAGCTTTTTTCAATTGGCAAAAAGGGCTAGGGTAGTGGGCGAGTACATGAAACACGGTATTTGTAAGATTTGTAACTTTTCTCCTAAGACACTTATATTTTACCATATCTACAAATCATCCACACTTACACATTTCTGGAAAGGGTAAGAGTGATGCATTAAATTTCTGAGACAGGTAACTCCCGGTAGAAACTGTAAAACATTCCACTATGTTTGTAAAGCCCACTTCTAACTAGGGTGCAATCTGACAGTTCATTTCATATCCAAGAAAAATACTGACAGTCTCTCGAGCTCAAGCGCTTTCTGTCCAAGTGAAGAGCAGTGTGTTTTTAAAGACAACTGTGGCCATCTTTGCAGTGGGCCCATTAACTTTACAGTAACACACCAGTGTGAGAGTAAAACCTGTGAAATCGATGCACAAGGATCGTGGAAAGTGCAGAGAGATTCCTTTTTTAGGATATGACTTGACAATATGATTGACAATGAGGACAAGCTAGAGGTGGTCGAGATTTATAGCTTCATGGAAGTGTGAGTTGGAGCAGACATCTGGCCTGACATCTGGCTTGCTTTGGCTTTGAACAGTCGGAAACATTCTGTGACTCAAAGAAACAGAGTTTGAAGGATTGTGTTGAGCGTTAATCTTTTCTCTATTGGGTCTTAAAAGCGGAAAAACCATAGTAGTTGTCAGCTTGTTTTTAGGGGAATCTGATAGGCCTACAGCCGTTTTAAATGTTTAATGTCACTGACAATTCTTAGGTTAAGGCAGATAATCCAAGTGTTCTTCTACAGATTTGAAAATTATTATCAAGCATTTTTTTCAGTCAACAATAATATTTTTTTATTGTTGGATGTAGGGTTTAGACTTCCAAGTCATTCTCCATTTTTGGACCAAACTAGTCCATGGTAAAACAAACCTTAATGGAAAATAGTATTTAATGAATTAAGCTCTTAATATCTAAAGACAAGGCTGATTATTAGTGTATGCTAAGGGATTTACAATGTTTTTCTATCTGACAATATTAAGATTTGCTTGATTATTGGATACCGAGTAATTATACAAATGATATACAAGATGTCCAAACCAGAATTTAATCAGATTACAACTTCAATTTCTATTTCCTACTTTTTACTATTTTTACCATTTAGTATTGTCCTGCTCTCTGGCCATGTTCTAAACAAGACATCACATAGCACCCACAGAGACATTTTAAGATTCTAGGAATAGATTCTGAATGGTGATCATCAGCCACTACCAAACATGCTTTGCCACCACCTCTTTTAAATGTTTCCAGGAAACAATTAGAGCAAAGCATTTGTCTTCATTTGAGCGTTAGCTGTTAAATGTGCCTTGGGGAGGACCACTTGACCCCTGGTGCTCCAAGCAGTGACAGAAAATGCTTTCTCATTTATTGTAAAGTGAACACAGGGACAGAACAATAAGGATTATATGTAGTATTTAATCAACTGATTAAACATGATTATTAGGAATAATTATTGTCAGATTGGAGTGTGTTGGTGAACTGTGTACTATGTATAATGTGCGTCTATTGAACATATAACATGTATGTGTTTTTAATACTGTGTGGTTGGATTAGGACATCTACATAATACCATGTTGATGCTGTTTATGATTCAAATTCAAAATATCTTTATTAATCCCCAAGGAGAAATTTGGTTGTTAGGTCAATTCAAATTATTTTACTCAGACTTCCTCTTCCATAGACTGATTGATTATACTGTCTTAGGGCAGTCGGGAAACGGGAATTCTTGTGGCATTATCCTGCAACCACTGATCTTAGAGGTCCACTGAATGGCTCTCTTTTGTTCAAAGGCCTAATGCAGGAGATGGGCCATGTTGTTCAGTATAGCATCAGTCCTATTGTGTGTTCGCTTCCACTTCCGTAACCAAAATCTCATATTTAACACCTACAGTTAAACCTGCTCTCTTTATTTGTTTTTTAAGTCGCCTACAATCTCTTTTTCTGAGACTGCCCCTCACCAGACTGCTGCATAAAAATCAGAGTTAGCCATTACTGCCTCACAAAACACAGTTTATTGTTAACATTAAAAGATCTTAGATTTCTTAGAAAATATAGCCGGCGTTGGTTTTTCCTATAAAGTCCATCTGTATTTATAGACCAGTCCAGCTTTTTGTCCAGCTGCACTCCCAGGTATTTATAGGTGGAAACTATTTCATTGTCTTCTCCAACGATGGTCACAGTTTAAATTGGGGTGTTTTGCGATTAGTTTTTAAAGCGTTAATAATGAGACAGTTTTCTTGACTCCATCTACAAAAGTTCTCTTCCAGTCCATTTTTGATGGATGCATTTCATTTCATGACAAAATTATCTAAGAATGTATATCCCAAACGCATCAACATTGCAGAAACTTGATTTACTATCAACAATAACTACTGCTGAGAGTTATTTTTATGTAACATAAAAAACACAGTCTCGTACGGCTGTGCATTTTGAGACCTCTTTGGAAAGTTTTGTTGTCTAGGTAAAGAAAAACATTTTTGCCTACAAAAAAAATATTGTTTGTTTGTTTGTTTTGTTTTGTCAATTAGTGTGTTTTAATTACAATGCACATAGGAAAATGAAATATACTGACGTAGGTATGAAGGTATAAACACCCTCTTGCTCACATCCTTGTATCATTATACTTCCATTATCCACAAAATTAGCAGTGACCTAGAAGTGACACCCCTTCAGGGTAACCCTCCATCACCTCTGTCTCATACCAGAGTCATCTCATAGCCATGGCCCCCTTTGCCCCTGCCCTGGGTAATCTGTCACAAGGCCCAGAGATGTCTCACTTATCAATAGGCGAGGCTTATTGTTTCAGGAGGCTTCCGCTTTCCTGTACAGGACCATCCTACGGAGGCCACCATGGGGCCATGTGTCTCGTATAGAGTAAGTTGCGGTATATTGACAGGCCCATTATGTTAAAGTATTGTGCTACTTTTGTGATAGAATGTCAAACCAGTGATTTGTATTCTGATTGTCTTTTAATATTGCTGTATTTTCTGATTATCTTTAAATCAACATATGAAGCTGCTTATTTAAACGGGCAATTTGAATCAAGCTTGACCATTTAAATAAGTCAAGCTTATTAGTGAGTTATTCAGAGTCAGGATTATGATTAAAGTAATTATGTCTGAAGGGAAAATTAACAACTGTGCACGTCCTATAAGCCTTGCCAAATTCTCATCTGAAGTGTGTTTGAGAAATATTAATCCACATTGCGTCGGGAAGCCTCTCGGTACTGCCAAACTTACAAAAATCATTGTTGTGGAGGAGGCATGCCGACTGAGAAATGTCTAGCTCACTCCTTTAATCTAAACGTAGGAAGAGATATTTTTCTTTTTGCTGTTGGCATAGGCATAGACTGAGACGACCACTGGGCAAGCAAGGGGTGTTTGCTCAAGTGCAGCCAATTACTCAAAATAAATTGGGTCTTCCTCTCTATTCGCTCCTTTACTGTTCATCTCTCCCTCTCTCCCTCATCCCCTCATCTCTCTGGTATGGATTGTCATTTGGAAACTGGGTCAGATCCACGGTGAGCCCCTCCTTCCAAATAAACAGACCAGTAATGGCTGTTTACCTAGCGTACAAGAGCCATTATGAGCAAGGAAGTTAAACATCTCTGACAGGAAAAATGGCAGCAGACAAATCATTGTTGCTCTTTCTGTGGAACTGATTGGAGGAATGCTGATGTTTCCCTAACTATTACCATCATCCAAATATACATTTGTGGGTGAGTTTCAAATTGCGTACCAACTGGATGATGTAACACACAGGGAAAACCTTTTGTTTTTTAACTGTTTCATTACTGCCACTGATAAATTCTATCACATACCATTAAACACCCTTTCTTCACAAACATCCACCACCAACATTCGCTTTCACTGACACTCTGCCTGTGCGCCTCGGCCAAATTGAGGCAACGCAAGTATTTGTGGCCCGTGCTGTGTAAATATTTACTGTAGATGTAGCGTTATCCCCACGGAGGACAGTGGGCTGTGAGTGGCCGGTGGCTGGCTCTACAGCTCGTGCGTACCACCCTTGAGCAGGTGTCACTGGTGTTTTTAGTGCACATCTGAGCTGCAGTCAGCTGGAGTTCTCCTGCACCAGCCTATGAGACCGGTTAAAAATGAAGCCCACATTAAAAAGGCATGTGCTGCATGAAGGATCAAGTCAAAGGTACAAGTTCTCGCAGCAATTTTATCTGTCTGTGTGTGTTGTCTTAGTGCTTCAGTGAAACGTAGCTTCTGTCAGAAATAGAGCTCATAAGCACAAAGCATATTCATAAATATAAACCACGTTTTCAGCGATGGTCTAAAGCTGCAATCTGTTGAGGAGTTTGTCTCAAAAAAGGCGGAACAATGTGATATAGCCTGGCCAGCTGCAACTACCTCTTTTACTGTTCTATACACAGAAGTTAGTCTGGTACCCTGTTGCTTGCGTTCGATTTTAAGGAAAATTACAAGAGAAATGTTAACCAATCAGAGAAATGCAGGATGTAATGGTTGTCAACAAGGCCAGCAGTAGAGCCGACACCAGAGCGGTTTCAACGTTTTTATACTTTGCTGGTTATTCAAAACTGAGGCGAGAGCAAAAATAAACAGCCTCTCGGTAGCAGCGTCCGCCATGTTGAATGTTTCGGACTAACGAGTCGAGTCACGTGTGTATGACATGGCCAGCAAACCACACCCCGCTGCAGACAAACGGCTTGGGATTGGACCTTCCACAAAATCGTAGAGGAAGGGATTCGCTGGGATAAGTGACCATATTGTCCTGCATTTGAAAAAAGAATAACGGTCTGGTATACCAGGCTAAATGTGATGGATTTTCACAACAAAATCCTCCAATGTAGGGGGGCCCATACCATAGGCATTAAAAGAGTAAAGGGTGGGTTTTATAAACACTAGGTATCTTACCTTTTGTTATTTTATTCATGAAATTGATTTTCAGTGAAATATTCAGTAAGGGCTGGTGAGAAATAAAATTCCCAGGCTGAAAATAAGTCCCACCCCGGCCCTGGCATGTGCAACATAATCAATAGTGAGGCCATTTGTAACGAGCTTAAGGTCATTATCAGATCAGAAATGTGGTCAAAAAATTGTGTGTGAAATACATGGTTCTGTGACTTTAATTGAAAATGCAATTGTAGAGTAAACAGAACAATGAACATGAGAATGGGCTGGATTAAATCAGTTACCTTGGCCATAATGACAACTAATTCACCATCAAGTCTTTGGTTATTGCTGTGAAAGTACGCCATTGTAATTTCCACATTGTAATTTTCACACAATATAGTATTTAAGCAAATATCATAACGGAGTTATTAAAGTCACACAGCTTTTCTAACTCATTCTAGAAAGGGTGTGTTTAAATGTAAGCCAAAAGTAAATCTCAAAAAAATATTTTCCAAAATGGCTACAATTCCAAAACAACTGCAGAGTAAGAGTGCTGCAGTCACAGCTGTAGATGGATTCTTTACATATTGAGCCAGAGGCAGAGCTCATTTTGCATCTGAAGCTTCTGCTCATAATTTGGAGCTGTGAGAGAATGCACGAATGGACTGGGGCATGTTGTTGTAATTGGCTCACAACAGAGTAGTCTGTTGCTCCTGAGACGTGGGTTTGCCTTCAAATGGATGTAGCCTTAGCTTTGATTCAGTCTTTCATTATGGCTTAAATCACAGACAGAGGACAGTTGTACAGTGTCAAGCCTTTAACCCCTACACTGCACCCAACAGGAATTTCCCTCTCATGCACTTCCTCCTAACAACTGGCACCATAATGCAGAATGCATTCGGCGAAAACAATATAGCACTGGCAGTATGTCACGTGTGTGCCTTCCTGTTGGGCACGCTCATATCTTTACAGTGGCTGTGGATCCCTTCAACTGTCAAAGTGCCAGGCAGCATTCAACACCTGGATCAGCAGGTCTCCCTTTCTCCTCGTCTACTCTTACACACTCCACTGATCCCAGTCCACTGCACACGGAGAGCCCACACAGCTGCTTACTTTCCCATACAGACTCATAGAGTGCTGAGCTACTGTAACCGAGCCCTGGCCATGTTTCACCACATCCAGCAATCCACTGTTCTGCAAAATCTACAGTTGCGTTATATCCGTCTTGTATTATTTTACTTTGTGTTTCATGTTGTGTAATTTGCAGTGACAGCATAGACTTAATTTGTGCAGATTCGATTTCTCTGCATATGTTGTTGACAGATGCTCGAGGTTCTGCTGTTCTTGGGTCAGAGGTAACACAACCCCAGAGGACTGGCTTTGTTAATTGTGCCAGTAGTCTGTATAAAACTATGCTGCATAAAAAATAGATTATTATAATTGAGGTATGTGTATTCCTCATTGCACGTCTTTGTTCAATAATTTATTTTTGAATTGGCGTTACAGTAAAATCTGCTCAAACGTGGCCACAAGACCAAGCAAGGTGTGTGTTTACACTTTTGCCTCAGGGTCTTTTGGAGAGCCAAACATAAATAATGCTGAGCTAATTTTACTTTAGTTTAAGTTTAGGTAAAGCCCTAAGTCATAATGAACAATCCACAGTTCCTCTACACTGTCAAGATCTTCTATGTGAATCCATCCTGGATTCAGACTAACAACAAAAGAGAATTGTCCACCTTCATTTGTAACTTGTACATAACTGTACACGATGCTGACTTTTGTATTGTTTCTGGGTTTTACAATGATTTGATAGCTTGCATGAAAAAAATCAGCTTTTCTGTAAAATGGTGAGTTTGTGGTTATGAGAATCTGATAAAAAAAAACAGCTCTATTTGTATTGACACAATGACTTATATACAGAGTATTCTACTCGAATGTGAAAAGTAAATGGTTTAAATGTTTAATGAATGTGGTCATCATTCTGCAGATGAACCCTCCGAGAGATCTTCAAAAGCTGTGATGTGATTCCTTTCCAAATGAGGCAGACAACCATCTTTAAGTGTTCTGACAGCAAGGAAAGGCTGCTGCTCTATTCTTGGTGTTACAGATAAGAGACTTCATTAAAAGCAATAGAGCAGAGAGGATACATCAGATGAACTGGAACTCACATCAGTTATTCTGTATAAACAAATGGTTTGGTTATTATTGCTTCTAAATGCACCCTTCACGTAATCCAGCAGTGAATATATGCAGTGGCAAACCCCAGTCACACTAGAAAAGTAAAAAAAAAATCTTTAACTTATGAACTTGTCAAAAATAACTAACGTAAACTGCCATTACTGAAACATGTGTTCATTAGAGAGTGTAAGGCCTGCACTCGAGTCCCTAAAAATAGGACCTTTGCCATCCTTGAGCCCTTTGAGGATCAGAGGCAGCTGAACAGTGCCGGTGCAAAGCCCTGGGTCCATGGACAGATGTTTGGGAGAACAGGTGGCTGGGGTTGTCCCTTGGATTTGCATGGCTATGACAGACACAGCAGACCTCACAGACTTCAAAGGCCAAGAGCAGGACTGCTAATGATCTGTGGAGAGAGGAAAGAGGAGTGGCTCACTGCGGAGCTCGCTTCAGAGGCGCCACGCAGACAAGGACTCCCAGCACAAAGTACAGGGGAAACTTTTTCTGCTACTGGATGTTTCCTATAATGAGGTCATGGCTACTCTTGCTGCTGAAGAGTCATTTGAGTCATGCACAACACCACAAAACATAGCGGTTTAATATGAAGACCATTATGGATATTGTTTTATGTAAAGAAAATAGTTCTGTTTATGATCAACTTGCTCCTGTTTTAGTATCTTATTGATTTTCAGGCACTCAAGGCAAATCCACCATGTAAATTAGAACTATTGATTCAAGCTACAAAAGACAATTCATTTTCAGTGTTATAAAAACACTCATCATCCTCATAGCTATCTTCTTCCAAGCTAGCAATTAAGCCAGACAAGCAAAATGTCTGCATCAACTCCAACCCGATGACTGCCATATTTTTAGCTTTGAACTTTTCCAACCCCATTCATTAAGCAAATACAACATGCAGCCACTTAACGTTTGGGATGGAGTCCTTAACATCTAATGAATAATGCATTCGCCCTGTGATCCAAACATGAGATAAATACCCGGCAAAAAGGGCAAACACATGCTTGGTCCTAATGGCGAATAAATGTATGCTGAATAGAAAAGGAAACAAACCCCACAAATGAAGCGCAAAGCCACCACATTCTAGCAATAGATTAATAGGAGTGATTATGGATGCAGTTGTTTCCACCTATCAATCTAAAGCGCTGGGTTGTAAGGGTGAAATGTAATACTGGAGAGCAATATTAACAATGCATTTTAAGTAGTGTGCTGTCCTGACTAAGATGAATGAAAAATGGGAGTTGGGCTCTGCTCCTTAAAAGTGGATGGTATGAAAGTGAACACAGCACCAATAGAACACGCCATCTGTGTCACATCATCGATCACTTTGTCTGTGTTGGAAAATAATCATGAAATTCTTTTAAAAAGTTTTCAAGTATTCCGTATGCTCACCATCCTTTAAAAGTTCGGGGACTGCATTACATTTGACTTGTAATCAATCAAAACACCACCCTTTTTACAAATCAGATTTCTATGCAAATATGATTATCATTATGGATGCAAAACTTGTAATTTATTGAATGTTATTATTTTGAGATTTCAAGATGGCTGCTGTTCATTTTCATCTTGTGATCTCTAAGAATAATAAATTCTGACCAAGATAAATTCAATAACAAAAGTATAAAATGTTTTTACTCTTTGCATTTAGTTCACCTAACACCTAATAAAAAAAACAATTAGACCTTATCAACTTGGCTTAATAGTTAAGGATCTTAATAGATGAGAATGATCAGCCCACAGCAAGATTTTGGCCAATCACAGCTCACTTTGGGTAAAAAGGAGCATTCCCATTGGTTGACACTAATGTCAGCAACAACGGACCAAAGAAAAATAAACCAGGAAATTGGTTATTCTGTTGCAAAATATGTGTTTGGGCAGCAAATTAAATGCGGATAAATGTTGGCAGTGCTTTGATGCAATGTTTAACGAAGCAGAAATAATTACAGGATTGCTGCAGTGTAACAGTAAACTCAAAGGTCAAAACTTCAGTTTAATGTAATTTATTTGTGTTTTGTGGTGGAAAATTGTTACAATTTTCCCTTTTTTGAAATTAAAGAAGCAGAAAAGAATACTGCGCTGTTGCTGAGGATGAGTAGTTGGGTTATAATAAATAAATAATAAATAATAAATAAAATTCATAAAATCGCAATCTCACTCTAATTTATTTAACAAGTAACAACAAGGATGGCCAAAGGGCTTGTACACTGACATTAGCAAAAAAACACACATGTAAAAGAAGATATAAAAAAAAAAAACAGGAATTGTACTATATATTACATTTTTAAACCTTTTTGTAACATTAAACAGGCAGCTTCTTCACAAGCCTGTGAAGACAAATAGTGCTGTCCTGTTTCTGTTCCGGGAGCCCAGCTGTAGTTAAGTGACCCAGAGTTAGCAGGGGGGCTTTGACTACATCTTGACTTTATTACTCACAACTTTAAATCCCACTGGGCCGTACTTCTTTTCTATGTCATGTTCAAATAAACAGCCAGGACGCTCTCTGGGCTCCCTTCTCAACTTTCTCTCTTTGCGTTTGTTTTATCTACCTTCATCTTTTAAAGGGAGACATGCCACAAGCTGATTTGGAGTTCCACTGCCACCTATATCAGACTACCTCCCACCACACACACACACTGTGCAGATCTGGCTTGGCAGAGGGGTTAAGCCTGGTGTTGACTTTGAGCCCACTGGGAAGTGCCTCCGCTGCTGTATATTCATGAGCTCCTTCGAGGCACAATGAATGGGGATTCAAGAGAGAACTCTGTTTACACTACACCCTAGAAAGCAGAGGTCCTGCACTCACTCCTTTTTCACATAGAACAAAGAATAACTTTCCAAAGAGCAGGAAATGGCTCTATCAAACAGCCGTCCGCCCTGAGATCTATAGTAACGCCTCAGCATGGATTTAATCTGATGTCGGACACACGCTGTGGCAAGAAAATCCAACAAAAAATGTGCACTCTCCACGGGCCTTTAATAATTCCCAGGACATTACACATGATCGACACCAGCCTACCACTCAAACATGATATGACATTACATTACTATTAGTCACAATATGGCCTCAATAACGCAGCTATGTGTGAGTGGTCATGTTTTGGTCCATTCTTCTGTTGTGCTTTCGTAATTGGAATGTCTCTAGGCCTTTGGTAAAAAGGGGGCCTCTTAGGTAATCTCCACCATCTTGGTAAAACACTAATATGGATAAAACTCCTCATAGAAGCGGCCAAATCAGACAGCTACCCCCCCCTCCTTTAATAACATTTTTTATTAAAGCAGGGTGAAAACAATTAGAGGCGTGAGTTGGGTTCCTTTAACCCAGGCTTTATTGAATAAGCTCTGTCCTGTCCACTGGGGATGGCAGCGGAATGTGATAGAAATAGTGAGTTTAATGTTTTAATGGGAGTGAAGTCCAGAGATTGTAGAAGTAATTCTACGGGTAATATACACCAACCTTCCTAAAAAAATCACTCTGTTTGAACCTACTGCAGAACACTGGAATAAAAAATTGACTTCAAGCACCACACAACTACGATAGTAGTGAATATGGAATAAAACTACTTCAAACTTCTTTGTGTATCTGTATGCAAATGCATTTAATGTCAAAATCATTTAGACATATGCCTGTGCCTTGGTGGCACAGATGTCCTGACTGAGTGGGCGTTAGTGAATCCCTGTAGTTCTACTTCACCCCAGGAGGCGTCTGCATCCAGACATCAAAAAGTATGAGACTTGAAACCAGAGAGTAGCAGAATAGTTACAGAAGCAGCCTAACGTTGAAAATCTTTTATGACTTGTCTTTGTTTTGATTGTTATGATCAATGATTGCAAGGATTTAAAATCTTACAATGCTATTAAAGGCACGCAAAAAGAGACATATGCACAATTGCACATAAAACATAACATTGTTGGGGCATGCTAGTTCTTTCAATAATTGATCAAAAGTGAAAAAGGAAAAACAAATATTGATTCAAGCTATTTTTCTTCTATCAACTGATTCATTTGCATTCTGCAAGCTCATACAATTCTCAAATTCAATTCCATCTTCACTTTACACAAGACTTGGAATGTTTTTCCAGGCACAGTGCGATTTGAATAACTATTGACGCACTGAAAATATCAGCTTTTTGCACTGAATGGGTTTTAAATGCATAAGAAATAAGTGGGGAGAATTGTGGAGCAGAACAGTGCTACTGTATTTGCATGCACATGTTTCTGAAGCCTGTTCTTGGACTTAATGTTACTGAGTCTCTTCAGAACTTTTTATGGATTTAGATTAGCAATGTTAATAATGAAAAATAACGTGAGAACCCCTCCTGGTAGTTTGGAGCGCACATACTCGAGCAACCCGTGTTTGAGTCGGGCTTGGGTCATATGCTCATTCCCGTCTCCTTCACCTGTTTCCTGTCTGTCTACACTGTCACGATCAAATAAAGGCTCAAAGGCCAAAACATATGTATTTTATAGTTTGGTGTAGTATCCATCTGTCTGAGAATACCAATAATCCAGTGTTTCACAATGAGCTAAGGTGAATAATAGCACAATATATTACAATGAGTGCTCTGACAAAGGCAAACTTGATAAAGGAGTAAAAATCAAAGGTCTTATCAGTGCACAGCCTGCATTATCAATATTATCAAACTTGGCTTGTCTAATTCAAACTGACAGACAGATGTTTGGGTGAAACAGCCAGTGAAATCCAAGCCCTGTTTAAAAGCACACCAGGCTGAGCAAGTGAATAAATATGTAAACTCTTTGCTTTGAGAGGGGAACCTGACGCCTCTCAATCTCGACAGTGCACATGTGCACATGTGGGACGGAGACAGTGCTCCGTCCCACATGTCATGCTTTCTGGGTCCATTAGTTATAATGAAGTGTAAAATAACCTTCAATACACCTTTTGAAAAGCTGTAGAGGTACCCAGGCCTAGAAATTCCTGCCTGTTCAGATCATTTCAGGGTGGACGTTTTCAAAGTTGAACACACAAAAGAGTGAAAGGGACCCTCTTTTGTTTCTGGTTTGAATCAAAGACCGACGGAAATATGTCTTGATAGAAATAAACTGTTCTAAATGGAAAACATGTGACCTCCAAAAGTGGCATAGTGCTTTGAAAGGAGTCGAGAGCGCGTCTTTTTACTCTAAAGTTATGCTTCGGGAAACGCCACAAAATCTGCAGGGTGCCTCCTTTTGTTTGTATTACAAATGGCCCTGCTCCGGGTGAGAGGTCAGAGCGATAATCTCAAATGAAAACATGCTTCTCCTCCTGAGCTGTGCTTCAGCTTGACCCTCTGTTCTCCGCAGGTAAATGTTGGCAATGAACCTACATACAGGAGCAGAGATCTGCGTTTGAAGTGCCCACTGTCAAAGAAAGTGAGAAAAGTAACAGTACAATGCACTCTTAAACCCACTTGCTCAAAGAGACACACATTGAAGAGCTCCCTAATTAATAGCTCCTCAGCCTTCTGAGACTGTGAGGCTAGTCCACCCTAATCCCTCGGCACTTATTTCAGAATAACCAGCACACTGCAAAGTCTGCCTTTGGAACACTAATTAACATCATTGATTTTCTTTTCCTCAGACACTGACATGCAAATAGTCCAAAAACACGTCAGGGTTTTACAAGCCCTGCTAGCTTGAGTGCACTGCACTACATTGTTCTCACTGCACAGTTAAAGTTCATGAGATGCAGGAAGAATGGGAATAAGAGAAATGTGGCCCTGTGTTTACTGACAAATGAGCATATGGTGTTGATAACTAGACCCAACTGCTTCTTTATATGAAAAAACTGCAAGCATTTTGATCATGTGGCATTTTGAAAGACAAGCATTTTGTGATTAGTTCAGAAGGAATGGTTTGGTAAAACTGTGAAATCATCTCAAAGCCAATTTATCTTAAAGGATGTTTACACTGATGCACTAATGAATGTGTCTCTCTGGTGATGACTTAGGCAGTCAGTTTAAGAACTTCTTTTTTAAAGCCTAGAGCCTGAAACGAGTGAGCTTGTGAGGTAACTTCAATTAGAATTGCCAGTGTCCACATGCCGAAGGGAGACGTAAATTGCAAGTAATGGACTCTGAGAGGGCTGAGATGTTTATCAGACTAAATGAACAGAATCACACTGGAGGGATACAGGCTGCGTCTGTGTGACAACATGCCAGAAACAGTCACGATTAAGAATGATGGCTGCCATAAATGTATGTATTAAAGGTTAGAGTCACATTTTGAATGATCTTTTGGAGCAATTATTTTCATTATGCTACAAGTTTTTGTCAGTCTTTCATCCTTCCCTTATCTTTACAGTTCACATGTACACAGCACTGCAATAATTATTGTTAGCTACAATTCTAAACAATGGTGCAATTCTTCTGTTTTTTTGTGGTAATTAGCTACCGACCATGTCCAAAATATGGAATCAAAGTAACCGCAATCATCCTTTTCCTTCTTAACAAGAGCGGGTGAGGAAACCATCACAGCTTGACTTAACCAAAACCCTCCTCTGGCAAATCCATAAAGGAAAGGAAAAACAAGGAATTAGGGAGATTTTCTGTCTTCCAAATACACAAGCCAGACGCCAATTAATCGCTCTTCTCTTCTTCTCTCTCTCTCTTCTGTTTGGTATTTTTTTCTGCTTTGGGCTCTTAGTATTTCTCTCTCCCTCTGCAGCTCTTACTCTGCATGATTGCATCCATATGCTCTCCAGGGAAAGATGGGGTCAACACCCTACTTACTCACGCCACAGCGAGGCACTGACACTTGTGAGAAAGCCTTGGCGCTGCCTTGTGCACGGGGCACACACAGGCATTAGCAGCATGATTGTCTCCATGCTGCACGCTCCGACTGCGTAACCTCAGCGTTAGGCACAGAGGATGGGCGAGGGGGCTTTCATGCCAGCCCTTAATTCTGCATCATGAACGTATGGAGAATGTTATTCCAGAGAGATCCACCTCCTCTTTGTGATACATTTAGGACTGGCCTCTGAGAAGATCTGGCATCAATTAAGTGGTGCTCAGAAGATGTTGGCTGATGGGGCCCAATGGATCCCACTGCTTTCAATCCACTCTTTTGTTCAGCAAAGCCTTGGAAAGGTTGTAAATTTGAACCTGAAGACAGTGCACAAATTGCAGTCACACTTGCAAGAAAAAAGAATCAAGGCCAAAGTAGGAAAGAGGAATTAGGCTGCCCTCCACCAGTGCTCCAAATCCTTTCCGCTTCCCATCTTTGGAAAACACAGTACAGTCCCACACGCACAATAAGATCCATGTATCCAGCACATGTCCGACTCTGAGCGCAGAGCAGAGAAGCAGATGAACACACGTACAGCCAAGCCCGCAAAACCAAGCCTGCACTTACTGAGCCTCTAAGGAGACATCATAACATCTACAGTAAACACAAGCACCTCATACACTTTAATAACCTCTTACTGAGGGCTTCTCTTCTGGGTCCCTCATCTCACAACGGCACACACATGCACTACAGAGGGACATCGATAAAATCTGCCATAATGAATCCCTCCCCAGGACCTTCCCAGTGACCTTTGAAAATCCGATTTACTCCATCACATCTCTTATCATATCTCGCCTGTCACTCATAAAATATGGCAACCTGACAATGGATGATGCATCTGCCCCAGAGCATCAGTGACAGTCTGTATGTTTTCACACAACTAATCTGTTTGTCAGTGTATGAGAATAAAAGAAGAACTACAAATGTCAACAACAATGTTTCTATTTAAGACAAAAGCCTTCCTTCATGACAGACATCATTACCCTGTCTCAGAACATTTATGTCAAGTGGACTTTTGAAGGATTGTCTCATTGACTGCTCCTTGTCATGGCCTCACAGTGGTGTTCTTTTATAACTATACATTTGAGTGACAGACCACTCAAGTTTAAGGTGCCACTTACATGACACGGGTGAGTCCTGCTGATTACAATGGATGCTGCAAGGTGCAAGGGGAATGACCTTTCATGTTATGCTGTTACACTTGCAAAAGGAAAAAATGCTGGTAGTAGAAGAAGCACTTGTTTATATTGTCCCTCCCCAGACCAAGGTAATGCATTACTGAAAAGCTTTGTCTTGATAACATAGTCCCAAATAAATAATAATGATACTTGCATGTTGTTACAGGAAACAGTGGTGAACTGGCTTTGTTTGAGTAAAAGTCTGTCCACCCAAAACAGCATAACTACATGAAGTAAGGTTAATGAACAGCTAAAAGGAAGAAACAAATGACAACATGTTACTAAGTAAGTCTCAGCACATTGATAATTGGTTTGTTAATGACAATTTTACTAAAGACTATGTGCTGCCTGAAGCAATCTGTCTCTAAATAAATGTAAACAGAGCAGAGATGTTTATATGACTAAGGACACAGCCCTGTCTCATATCCTACAAACCAGGGGTAAACTTGGTGTAAACCAGGTCTAAACCAGTCTAAACATGAGCAAATTGTCTCTTACTGAACTTTATTGATTGATTTGTGTAAACCTTTAAACACTAAATGAATATAACAAATGTAGGATTTGTTTAAAAGAAAAACACTACTTATATATAGTCTCATTTATATTATTTAGGATGTGTTAACCATAGTCTCGACCAATCAGGTCTAGAAGTCAGGTTAGTGATTACATATTTAATGTGGCATATGTTTTACGTCGGAAGCCCTTCCTGACACAACCCTCTCCATTAACTGGGCTTGGAACTGGCACAAAAAGTACACTTGTGGCTGGATTATATTACTGAATTTAGGATGCATAAATTTTGTTATTGACAGTAAGTTGAAAAATATTACTGTAATATAATTGCGGTATTTGTCTAACAAGAAGCTATAGTAGATACTCTAAATAAAGTAATTCTGACAATAATACTAAATCAATTACACTTTATAACATATATTATGTTTGTAGACAAAATCCTTTAACAGTGAGCCAAGTTCTCAACAAAGCAACATTTCCATCAGTGGAAAAAGTGTTTCACTGAGAAGGTTCAGAGTTTAAAGATATTCAAACCAGTAACGACTCAATGGCCTGCTACCTCAACCCTAAACCTGTGATCTCAGGCCGTTCTCAGATTAGCACACTGTCCGCTCTGAAAAATAAGGAGAACATTCTGCCGTTTTAATCCTGAAAGACACAAACCTCAGTCAAGTCCTTGACTTTGTAAACCGCAGACTAAAGAGAGAACTTTGATTTGTCAACAATGACCACTACAAAGCCGGGCAGGCCAAGGCTGCTGCTTCCTACATGTGGGTCATGTGACACTGAGGTCACCGGGGAGTGCAGCTGTTTTCTGTTGCAGCTACTACAATAATGAAAATGTATTTTTAAATAAGCAATAAACAGTTTATGTATTTGTGATGAGTCACTAAAGTAGACAGCCATGTTCTTGAATTCCATCCATTAATTCTTTGAACACATTCTTTTTTTCTCAATACTGACAAATGCCATTTACACACATTAGACTGTATGTTGTCCTGAATTGTATGCATAGTTAAGCAGAGCAAATGTGATGCATGCTCTGTTTAATGATACTTTTTTTCTAGAGAAAAGCGTAACTGAGTCAGAGTTGTGGCTATTCAGCGCTGAAGAGTACTTGGAACAGCACCAACAGCAGAACAAAAGTACAGTAAGGCTGAAAGACCAGGGGATAATTGGCATTTTATTGCTAATTTCTTGCATTTACTGTCTGCTAGTCACTACTGTGGCGGTGAATAAATGCATGCCTTACCCTTACTAGAAGGCAGTAGGTTTGTCAGGATGAATGACAGGTGCAGAGGCGGGAACTGAGAGGAAATGTAGAAATAAATTGTGTGTATACAATTTTGACCCCACTGTAAAGATGCTTTGATGGAAAATCCTTTGATGGAAAAATGTACATTATTAGGAGGCTGTGTAAAACTGGAAGCATCATCTTTAGTGTTTTTCTCTACTTCTACATGTTAGAAGTCCCTTTCCCACATGAGGCTGGCACCCCTCGTTTTGCTCAATGCTGAAAGCACAGGCCAGAGAGCATTTTTGTTTGTTGTTTCATCTCTGACTCATGTTTCATTGGTGCTGACTTAAAAGCATCAACATCCAGAGCGAGTCAATGAATAGAGAAGTTGAGATCAGTGGTCAACACCATTTCGTTTAAAATGTGCCTTTAATATAATAAGGCAGCTGGCTGTAGCTACGCTTCACACACGGCTCCATATAACACAGTCCAGAGCCGTTACTGCTGCGTATGGAATACTAAAAAGCCAAGGGAAAATGTAAGAGGTCACAGAGGAGTGTGGGGGAATAAAAAATGAATAAGGTCATATGTTTATGTGAAAACTGTAGCAGTGTTTAAATCACACTGCTGAAATACTGCCATTCTTAAGCACCATATGACATCAAAAAAACAAGTGGACACCCCTCAGCAGCCAGCATAACTTTCCACTGGATCAGACACACCCACACACAAACACACACACACACCTTTCCAGCTCTGTGCAAGACTGATGGAAACCATAACATAAAGTGGAAGGCCTCTCGGGGATTGAGGAATGCCACACACTAACATGGCTCCGGTTTCCCTGTAACCCAAGACACAAAACTAGAGAGAGCTACAGACTCACTGTGAGGCAGACAGGAGCCCAGGGCCCGGGCTGGACAAGGTGACACAACACGCTAGTGTGCAGCTAATGCTGAGTTTTACTTCAGCTGCAACCTATACCTGTGACAGTACTTAGATTTAGTACATCTACTGATATGTTTCAAGCAGAAGGTGTCAATTTAGTGACATCTAACTTTAGTGTTGTCCTAATGTTATTAAAAAACAATAGTGAATTATAGTTAGTTGTTGTAGCAGAAGTGGACTTTTAGTGACAATTTATCAACAAATAATTCAAACTTAACTGCAACCAAAATGTTTATTTTTTACTACAATTTTGTAAAAAAACTACTACTACTACTACTACTACTACTACTACTACTAATAATAATAATAATAATAATAATAATAATAATAATAATAATAATAATAATAATAATAAATAAATTATTACTCCTTGACTGCATTCCAAATATGAAAAAGATATGTTTTTTTTTGTTTCTTCATGTATATTTTCTTTCTTTCTTTATAAATAATTCATGTATATAAACTGAGAAACGTTGAAGGGCTTGTCTAAACTTTTGTGCTGTTGCAAGAACTTTATGTCTTAGACTGCATTATTTCTATGAAAAAAGTGTTTGTTGGGATAGATCAGACAGTTGTTTGTTAGTAAGTTGATCCCAGTCTGAGTGACAGACTTGAAAAATAATGTGGCAGACACAGTGGGATTTTAATAGGGAAAATGAGTATCTTTGAGATTGGGTTTATTTAGTAAACATACATCATCAGGGGAGCTATTTGGAGAGACAAGAGAAGTCAGGGCTGAAAATAAAGATTTGAGGCACATCCTCATTAGGTGAGCTAAGACTGGAATGTGTGAGACAAAGAGTCAGGAGAAGAGAAAAGTTAATAACATACTATCTCTGGCTCACATATATCAACACGCTGGCCAGGAGCAAGAGGAAGCATCTTTTATATCTGCTTCATGTGAATAATAAATCCTTTTAATATTGCCCCCTGTATTTGCTTATATTATCTCAGTGTTTATTAATGGCTAGACAAACGCAGAGAGCGGGAGCAACAAAGAGCAAACGAGGGCAGCACTGGGAAATGGTGACTGATTAAGCTGGTAAAGCCCAAACAACACAACAAACAGGCTCCTCTGACCGTGAACCCAGGGTGGTTTTATCTTTATAATGAAGTGACCCCTTTTAACATTTGGAGAGACTGTGTAAAAGTGTAATAATAAGTAGCATCATAAAATTCCAAGGTGAGAGAATGTCTCCTTATGTGACTCTGCTTAAACAATGCAGGCATTTTTTTTATCTGAACCATTATCTCTGAGGCTATCATCTGTGGGCACTGTATTTAACTTTTCTTCAGAAGTATTATAAACAGGTAAACAGCAAACCCACAAAAGCAAACAAAACCAGACATGTCACCTCTGACCCCCCCCTCTTTCACCTGGGGCCACTGTTCCCCTGTGGCTGCCCACCACTCCTGCTTCTGCTCACCTCTGAAGCACCTTCAGTGAAGTGACACGTCTGGGACGGCCTCTAATACTGCCAGCAAAGCTGAGGAAGTGCAGAACCAGCCAGAACAGGGTTTGCTGCAGGAAGCCTGCTTGAGGTCTGAGGCCTGTTTAAACCCTGTGGCCTTTGTGTTAATACTCCACAGTATGTTGGCAAACACAGACAAAAGTTTCATCGCATAAGCACTTACCAACCTGGGAGGGGAGGGTCAAAAGGAACATCACCATATTACAACAAGACACTGAGTTCAGAATAGTTTCATATCAATGAATTTAAATTTTTATGAAGGTGTGTTTTCCTACAGACCCTCCACATTGTTGTGGTGCCTGTCAGCCAGCTTCGATCCAATGACAGCACAACATCAACAAGCAGCCGCTCACTTTCTGTCAAGACTGACAGCTGCACAAGTCCAACATGGTGGCCCTTTCCAGAGGAGGTGTTGTGAAAGCAAGTCAATACAAATGTGGAACAAAAAAATATAGTGTTGATTTTTCTGTTTGTGTATATGACTACACTGACATTGAATAACAACAGAGCCTCTAACAGATACTCCCATCAAAGTTACTATAACTATGTAAAAGCAATGATTTTATTACTTATTACTGTTTGATACACAGCATATTGACATATACTGTACATATTTTTTGTAAAGATACCATCATCAGCATGTTTCACTCAGTACTGAAGCTTTCTGTCTAAAAAACTTCCATCTGACCATTTGGTAAAAAAAAATGACTATAACAAAAAAAACACTATAGCCTACAATAAAAGATATTGACTGTTTTATTATATCTTTGTTATATGAAGACACGTCTCCCAGGACGGTTTTAGAAGATAAACAGAATAACAGTTTGAACCATCTACTACCACTAATTACCAAGGGCCATCAAAATGTATTCAGGCAGTCAGATTAAAGTAAAAGCACATTTTACTTTTTAAACGTTATAATCATCTGCACCTCAGTTTATTGTTGGTGTTGGTTGCTAAGAGCTATTTGCTCTTTCCTTTTGGGGTCACAAATGTAATATGGGGAAAGAGCACATCCATGTAATTACAACAATCTTGATTCTCCGAGTTCAATTACGTCATCCAGAAAAAGCTGCAGGATGGGAAATTGCACAGATAATGTGACCAGGCAGTGGGAAAAGTACATATTTATGAAAGTGGAGCAAAACAATCACACTGGTGGGTTGCTCCATGCAAGGTAAGTGGCTTTCTGCGCGCGCTCACCATTAATTTCAGCTAAAGACTGTAATTGTTATCAGCTGTGAATTACAGCGTATGCATGAACATGTGTGCATCATTTAACTTTCAGCACCAAGTATTTACAGAACAGCAACAGCCCTTCACAAACAACTGTATGCAGGCTTTCTGGAGATTACTGGACAGTGCAGTCCACAGAGCTGCACAAAGCTGCTCTCATCTTCCTCAAGCAGTCTCTCTACACTCCTCACTTCTTTCTGCACAAGTCCAACAAACAACAGGGCACTAGCACAGACCAAACTGTATGACATTTTGCATTTTAAGAGTCAGCTAATGCTCTAATCCAAAAAGTTATTGGTAAGAGGCCGTCAATGGTTTATCACATGGTGGAATTGAAGTGTGGTTAAAAATGTACCTTCAGCAGTCTAAGTTTGAACAAGACTATGACATAATGATGACTAAAAAACTTTTACACCAAAAATATACAGTAGTTCTGACAATGTTATAATATGTGCAAAATGACTTTTCCTGTGAACTCTGCACATTACACACAGGTGTGTCGCGGCACTCTTTATTTAGCTCTTTATTAAATGCTGCAAGTCACTGTATCATAGAGGACATTTACCTTGTTTTATGTTTGACTTCTCTAGATTCTATTTAAAGGCAAGGATCTGATATTAAGTGACAACCATGAAAATATACAATAAATAAACTTGTTAGCATAGTGAAACTTTCCCATAAGAGCTAAAGAGTTGCAGTGCAGAGTCTTAGTGAGCTGGTTTCTTTCCTAACATTTGAGCCAGCGGCAGAGGCACCTCTAACCTGAGTGGTGAAAACTGACCTGACAGCCAGTAGCACTTACTGGAACTGTCTTTTTTTACAACCAAGAATCGATAGCAGTAGCCAACAAAACCAAATCAGTTGTTCTGTAAAATATTACTGTGGGTGCTTACATCAAGACTTAAAGTGCTGATGGAGACAAAACTGCTTTGGACGTGGGAGGCTCTCTATTTATAGAAGCAGGTTAAGCTAATACTGTGTAAAAATGCTGCAGTAGCCATGCTTTCTTGTGTTTTGAAAGCACCATGCGGCTTCTTCCACCAAAATGCAATGCTGTCACTGTAGGATGCGGAAGTAGCCAATAATTTGGCCAGAGCTTTGCCACTGAGTAATTACTCTCTTCTATCTAGAAAACCACAGAGAAGACATGCATCACTCATTTAGTGAAGAAGAAAAAAAAACTCAATGGCTCACAATGGCACCCAGGAGCAGTGTGCAATTAATTGATAAACGCCAGGACGTGATGTCCCATCAGATAGTATGGAAGTGCTGCAAAAGAGTGCACTGGGGCGTGAATCAAAGACTGAAAAATGCATTAGGAGAAAGTTAGCGAAATGCCATTAACCTACCAAAGCCCTCGACTGATAGTGGAGGGCAATAAAGTGAGTTTTAAATTGCACCAAGCCCTCGAGATTATGGCTGTGAGTCCGTAAGTCTGTAAGTCTTCCATGAAAGGCTGCAGACCCAGTTTGATTGCTTCTGACACAGGCTCATGAAGTTCTGTCAGCACGACTTAGAATCTGAAAGCCATCATTAGGGATGCGGTAAACGTGTTTTGACCGAGTGATTATTGTATATACACATGTGCTGATTTATAATCAGATTTAAATTTTAGGGGAAAAGACCAAACTTTTCATTGGTTGGTTGTATTGTAAATAAAGTCAGCATGCCAGTATGACTGCATGTTTTCCACAAAAATGTTAATATTAGTCTCTTTCCAAAGGGCACCATCAATAAAGTAGAGCGTTGAATTTCCTTCCTAGTGGACAACAAATTTGCAAACCTGGCAAAGACAAGAAGCGCTGCCTTACTGCAGGAATCTGGTAGTCAAGCATATCCAAAAACATCTGTATAAAAACTCATCCTCTTACAAACAAACACATGCACAGAGAGAGACACACTTCCTCTCTTCTGGTCAGAGGACTGTTTGATTAAGCTGCACCGTCGGGGAGAGGTTCCTGTGTTTGGTCCTGACAGGCAGGTTGCCCACTACACATCTGGAAGCGCTAGCACTGCCATTGCTCCAGATCCACACAAACACACAACAAAAGGGTCCAATTAAATGAATGTCCCTCTTAACCTTTCAGACATTTGCTACTTTTGCATTTTACTGTTATATACTGTTATCTGTGACTTGTAATTGTCATATGGCATTAAAGTTTTCACTTTTATTAGCATTGGAGGACAGCCTTGCCCTAGGCAAAGCTACAACTGAGGCAAGTATTGCCATTAAGAAAAACACAGATCAGATTAGCTTTTTGACTAAAGCATCTTTAGATGTTCTCTTCTTCTACAAACAGAAAAAGAAAAAGGCTAAATGTGCATAGATTATTATCACCTTAAAATGAGCTGCCAGTCTTGTCATCAAAACAGTGATGAAAAATATAAAAAAGGGAGATCCCATCCAATTGTTGCTTGTTTGAAACAAATGTCATATGAAGTAGTAAATATTTATTTCATATTGGACCATCAAACAACACAAAGCCTGTGAATGATTGAATGAATAAATGAGAAAAAATAAAAGCTTGTAGGCAGCGTTAAAAAGTAAATAGGTGTGTGGGCAAACTCTTACCAATACTCCCAACACAGGAACCAGATATGCCCTCCTTGTCGTCAAAGTTGTGACAATAACTTTTTCGAAAACAGTCTCCTCCATGTATAACATCACAACAAGCAGAGCCAGTAGTCTCAAACAGGATTTCAGCACCATCATGTATTTACAGAGCGAGTCTTGAAGGAGTTAACAGGATTCAATTTTGAAGTGAAGGTATACAGTATGCAGTGTGATGATGTGCCAGGAACAGACTGCCTCCTCCATTCTTCATAAATGAAAGGCGGTCAAGTGAGATACAGAGGATGAGTGATATGCTGAATGTAATCATGGCATACGGTTACTATAAATCAACACTGGACTTTCTTCATTTGTAAATGTGTTAGGATACAGACCCTTATCTTATGGACAGTGTACATACTAGTCCTGATGATCTGTAGCTAACACTCTATTTATTATCTAACACAAATTAAATCAGAGTAGTGTAAGGAGTCATATTAGACCTCAAACGCCCAAGAAGACATAGGGTAACAGTGAAAGATGGTTTTAAAAGGTTATATTTGAAAATATGTAAGAACATAAGTGGGTTCAAACTGTCTTATTTTAAAGTACATCTCGGTAAGTGTTTAAATGCCAGAATAAGGAGCTACAGTCTGACATGTTGGTTCACACGGCGTTGTTCTGGCTGCCCCACTTTGACCTTTTTTTGTGAGCCAGTGAGACAGGCCAGCCTTCATTCACAGACACTTCATTAAGTCGACTTCCTCTCTCCCATCAAAACGCTCTGTTATTGTAAAGTGTCACTTGCCGCTGTCAAGAGTGAAGACATCGTTCTGTTTCTGCAGGGGCCAGTATATATGTGTCCCACGCTCGCACCATATATCTTCTTAACAGGCTCAAAAAACTGGTTTGAGAGCATTTGTGTATAAAGCTGTCAGTCTGTGAGCTGGTATGTGCCTGAATGAGGAAGTGGTGACATGACACTGCCACATAGTGGACTGATGCCAGAATGCAACCTGCTGGCCAATGAAGCTAAACTATAAAGTTACTTTATGTCACAAGGTAATTTATTTAAGTTAATTTAGTATATCTGGCACTAATGGCAAACAACAATAACACAGAGCAAGGAATGGAAATGAAACACATACAATGAGCAATGTGCCAAATTACAGTCTTCTGCTTTGTGACTAATTATTAACAAGTTCAATAGCTAGCCGAATGTGCTATTAGAACAAAAAAAAACTCCTCCAACTTTTTGGGAATACATATTTATTGTTTGTTATTACTACAATGTACTTTCCTATTGTGGACAATGGATTGGAAATTGTTGTTGTTATCTTTTTACTTTATTCTTCTTCTCTTCTTCTTTATCGATTGGTTAAATAGAGTAGTGTAAAAGAAAGAAATGTGCCTCTACGGCTTTTGAGCAACTGTGCCTTCTGAATGATGGTTGGAGTCCTGTCCTGCTTCTCATACAAAAAATAATTGTTCCTAAAATTACAAAAATCCTATCAAAATCTTTCAAGCAAATCCTAAATGTAAGAAATCTCAACTGTCTCAGTAGTTGAATATTTTCCTTTTACCACGAATAAACTTCATATAGCAGTACATTCTCTTGATGGGCACAGTACTTTCATAGAAAGTCTTTGATCTGGTTTTGTTACAACAGTGGAATTTTGATAACCCCCCTAATAATGACAAAGAGCCGCAGCAATTATCAGAGCAGGAGCATGTCAAATTGTAGATGATAATAGCCGTCTTAATTTAAACACCGCTTTGAACTGGGGACATGCTTTTCAATATGCAGTCAGCGCACATTGCTTCACTGGGTCCCTGAGTGGAGAAGGTTATGAGAGTGGACGCATCTGTGGACAAATCAAGGTGATGACACCGACGGACGAAGTGGACGCAAGGGACACCAAGACGGAGCGAGAAGGAGAGGAGGAATAATGCAGTAAAAGAGATGACAATGTCGATAAAGTGAAATCGGAGATCAAGCCAACAGATGGACGAGTAAAGAATGTGACCTGCCAAGTTGCTTGTATGTACAGTACAGTCGGGAGATAAAAAGGGACGGAGAGTGGAAATGACAGATGCACAGCAGAGAGGAGCCGGGAAAGGGGAGGGGACAGCAAACCAAGATGGAGGAAGCAACACAAAAGGAAATGGGCAAGAGATGAGCGGGCGGGCAAAAGGGGAAACCATGAAAGCCGTGAAATCAAAATTAAAAAAAAAGAATGCATCAAAAGAGAAAGACAATGGGAATTAAAGAGGCAAAGTAAAAAAGGGAAGCAAAAGTTCAGGGGAGAGGCCAGAGCTCGCCTTCCTCTGATTCAGCTGTGGAACAATAGATGCCTATCAGTCTGTCAGCACCTATGGGCGCAGAGGGAGTGAGAAGGTAGAGGTAATATGGCGCTAGCCTCAGTGAGCTATTGTTTGGGCATGAGTCGGACCGGAACTCTTTTGAAAGTTGTGATGGAGCAGCTTTGAATCCAGATCAAGTGCTCTTTAGCAAGCTCTATATGTGACAAGTTTACTTTAAAAAACTTAACAAATGACAATGTTTGGAAATAAAGGCTCATTCATCTTCTATAATTTATCCTTATGGGCCATGAGACAATGGAGCCGCTCAGGACATGTTGCAGGGTACACAGTCACCAGTTAAACAGACTGTACCTGATTTTTTTCTGCTAGTAAACGAGGGAAACGGGGAAAACTTTTTATTCTAGGGAATTTTAATAGATGAGGACCTGTCACAGTCTGACATGAGCCCTCTGTACATTCTATAAACAGGAACTCAGTCTGGCAAAGCTTTGTAAGCCAGTTAGTTCCTCAGATATGTTCCTTACCTACCAATCGGTCACACTTAGATGACCCAAGCCCCTTGTTCAAAACAGTCAAGATGGGTCTGTCAAGAGTTTGTTTTTCCTCTACTCTTCAATCTGTTTTAAATAATTAGGACAACATTACGAATATAAAACCTCAACAGCAAACAGCGCTAGGAGCATTCCTTTTTAAAGATTTTTTTTTTTTTTTTTTTTTTTTTACGCCATGTTTGTTTGTTTACTTCTTTGTAGATTTTTGCCTAGCTAACGTCATGTTTGTTGCCATTCTGATTGGTTTGCCCCAAGTAGCATTGCTCCACTTGAAGAAAATGAGCAGGCATTGGGCTTTTCCAGACTTTTTGCTGATCCAGCAAGGAGTCTAAAGGAGGATAGAGAACCTTTTACCCCTGCACACAGAAAACCTTGGGCAATCAACTGCTCTCAAAAAAAAAAAGAGCGCTCCCATTGGTCATGTGACGTTCCAGAAAATGTAATAGCTGATGATAAAACAGAGTGCTGAATATGGGCCGAATCAGCTCCTTACTCTCTCGCCCTAAAGTTCTGGGAAAAATCAAAGACTAAATTGCTTTTAACTGTAAATGTGTAAACTTCACCAACACTAAGAATGCACATTAAACATATTCCTTTTCTAACATATATTATTTTCTCTTTTTTTACATTACGACATTGGGGTTTTTGCCACTTGCACTTGGTGTATATTTGTGGTGACAGAGAGGTCCTGCTCCCGTCACAAGTGCATGAGTTAGTCCCTATCTGCGATCAAGGCGACTACATTCAGCTGCAAGTGTCACTACACACCAAGGGCACTCGAAGGGTGGAGTGGAAGTGGGTTCGGAAAAGCCCTCTGTCGTTTAATACAGCAAAAGCAAAAAAAAAAAACATCAACAGAGAAATGGGAGGGAACGTGAAACAAGGTTAAATACTGTCAATTTAATAACGTAATGTTTAATGCCATTCTGACGTTGAAGTTGCAGCTAAAATAACACTAAGCTTTAAAATTCAGTTTGGTGTAATGTATTACTATTTTGTGGAGAAAAGTTCCCTATGCTGCTTTTGGGTACAAGTGCAGTCTGAGACAAGAACGGCAGAAAGAAAATCCGGTAGTGGAGCTTTAATTTGAGCATGGTCACTTAATAAAGAGATGTCCTTTTGTGCTTACACTCACATTTGGACCTTTATGCAAAAAAGCTAAATTGAATATACAAACTTCTTGCTGTAAGTCAATAGTGCTCATGACTATGTCTGGGTTTATGCTTTGGGAATTAAGATTCCTGCTAAATAAACAGAATTATATCCAATCTGCATCTACACAAATCACTGTAAATCTGCACAATCACAATATAAACTCTTACTACAACACTGCACACATTAACAAAAATATGACCAATGAAACAACACAGAAAAATACAGAACAATCTGATCAATCTAATTTACATGACCTTTCTGCAGCAATGGCTCTGTTTCATTTTAAACTTTTATTATTTTTTGACAACATGCATTAGAAGAAGGGGAACTGAGATAAACTTTCAAAGTGTGTTTCTGTGTTTAAATGAGCCTCAGGTCTTTGGTTGCTTTGGTGCAAGAAACAAAGTCCTTCTGCCTGCTTCACACAAAAATGGTACAGCCTTCAAAAGTGTCCATGTGATATACTGCAGAGATCATGGTTACATCTACCATACAGTACATTCATAATGCACAGTCTGCAGAACAGTCCATTATGAGTCTGACTGTTAACCTTTAGATGGAAAAAACAGCACTGTACTAGACAAAACATCCAAATCAAAAGCCCAAAAGGAATATGCATTACAAAAAGGCCACTGAGCACAATCCCCCGGCTGTACTTAGTTGTAAGTTGGTAAGACTTTAGCCAAATTTACTACAGAGCTGTGTCATAGCGTAGGTCAACTGCAGTATGTAGTCCCAGCTCTACAGACTTTTAATTTTCAGTGTCATTGATGACTCAAAAGCAAAATCTAATGGTCACGTGACTCTATTTATCAATAGGTTATCTTTTCACTTTGTTAACAACCATTTATTTATGGGTTTAGAAACATACCTGTTCTATGAACTGAACAAGGCACATTCATGTAATTGAAGTCAACTTAAAACATGCACACAAAACCTCAACACCACTCTTCTCCTGGCTTCATCAGCAGCTGAATGAATCCATATCCCAAGTAATTTTGACAGCCTAATCATGTAAAACACCAGGCAAGGCTTATGGCAAATCGTTAGTTTATTTGACTGCAGCCCACTACATGCAAAAACACAGCGCTCAGTGACCTGCTAATACAGTGCACTTATTAGTCTGGCTCGAGCCCAGCTTTATGTGCTCCCACTCGGTTCATTTCAACATGCAGACCAGCTCTTGGTCCTGTGTATTCAAAACCAGGGCCAATGTGTTTCTGGTTAGGAAAGGAAATGGAGAAAAACAAAGCAGCAAAAAAGGAAAAGAGAGGCCTATGTAAATGTTCTCTTAAATCAACATGTTGAAGCACACTTTTCCTGATGATTTTGACATACAGTACTATAAACATTTGAAAATAAATATCTGCAAACGATAAAGCAGCACTTTGGTTTTTATCAGTCCCGTGTGTGAGAAAGACTGTTTGGCCGTTGACTATGTTTACGGATATGTAAACGCACAGACGCTTGTGTGGGTCATTATGGGAACTTAGAAGTGAAGCGCATGTTTGTGTACATGCATCCATGGGTCTGCGAGGGGTGTGGTGGGGAGGGTGGGGAGGTAAGCGACGGTGGTTTCATGGGCGTCTTTTTAAGTCTTGTATGTATAAATATCCATGAAAGCCACATTTAGAGAAGCCAGCCAACCAGCTAACCAGCCCGCCAACCAGTCACACAGCGCCAGACATTCCACAACAGCCCTCATTTCCTCTCACATTTTCCCCTGAATAACAGCAAAAAGCAACTCCCTTTGATTCCATATCAACTTGTTATCTGCCTTGTTTTACAAGGAAATGCAAAATATGGAAAGGAGCGGTTGCTGGCTTGGGTATTTCCTTATGCTCTTTGAAGAACATGTTTTTGCTGAAAAAACATCCTACTCATTAAATCTTTTAATTTAGAAGCAAGGCATTTGATCTTACAATTTATTCAAAGTGTAAAAGATATTTAAGAAACACACTTCACCGTCAGGCCAACAGCGCTAACTTTGGTTAAACTAATATTATGACTGGATCAAAGGGCTTATTTTCTTAACTAATACAAATGAAATGTTATTCAAACACTGGCTTCATTAATGAATACATTATGAATTATGAAAGGCCAGTCAGGACTTATGTGGTGAAGTAAAAATTTGTATGCATGTTCCTGTAGGTCATATCAGCTCACAGACATCATTTACATACTTTTGAGTCAGACCAAACACACAGGGAGTCCACTGTTCCCTTTTGTACAGTGGCCGAGACAGCTCAACATGCTGCAAATGAAGAAAGCACCAGCAAATAAAGAAAACATCTTCATCAGTTTGACAACATGCGCTGCAAAAGTTCACAACACATGCAAATACAAAAATGCGCTGCAAATTCAAAAACGCGCTGCAAATCCTCACAGCACATACAAATACAAAAACGCGCTGCAAATTCAAAAACACGCTGCAAATAACACAGACCACAACGAAAATGTTTTAAGGTGACTCAACATTTCGTTGTGGTCTGTGTAATTTGCAGCGCGTTTTTGAATTTGCAGGGCGATTTTGAATTTGCAGCGATTTTGAATTTGCATGTGCGTGCTGTCAAACTGATGAAGATGTTTTATTTATTTGCTGGTGCTTTCTTCATTTGCAGCGTGTTGAGCTGTCTCGGCCACCGTACTTTTGCCCTGTGGAAAAATGTACACAATGAACATATTCGACTGATATGCCGAGGAAAGAAAGGTGGCATTTGCAATGAAGAACAACAATGGTTTTTACAGTCACAAACCACTGCACAAGACCCTATAAATGTCATTCAGCCCATTGGGAGGAGCGGGACAGAGATGATGGGATCACTCCAGTGATAATGTGTTTCACAGACACCATACTGTAACCACCTGCAGGTTTAAACCAAGCCCCCACCCTTTCTGTTCAACAGTGGTGTCAGGGCCAGAGACAGAACTGGAGAAAGTCTGCCTCCCAAACCCAACATGCCCTCAAAGTGACAGGAGCATTCCTGTAATTTGAGGCTCTAAAGGAGGCAGAAGAGAGACTGTCGATGGGGTTACTTCCCAGACAACACTCCTTATGACGAATCCCGTTCCAAACCGCAATGGTGTCGCACTGCGATCATGTGAAGGCAGATACTGGTCAGCATTTGTCATAATTACAGCTAGCAGCAATCACAGCAAGACAGGATCCTCAGTCAGATAACACAGCAGCATAGCTCTTCTCTTGGAGAATGAGGGTATTCCATGTGGAGACCTTGGGAGAGATCATGTTTCTGTTTGTGGAGATGTCTCGTTAGAGCAACCGAGTTGGAAAACAAAACTCCTATTTCCATTTGATTTATGTCTACTATGAATCTGTTCTGGCATCACACATTAGTATGTGCCTCATTCGCAATTTGTGGAAAAACATTTCAAATTGATTGTTAGTGGGTTACATAAATGGGTGGGAAAAGTGCCATTATAAACAGTGTTTTAATCTGTCCCTCCAAATATAGGTGAAAATATATGTGTGTGTCCAGGGCATTGTGCAAAATGAGAATGATTATCATATCATATGATTTAATTCCAGTATGTTAGATGTAATGCTAATTAAAAACAAATGTTAATTAAAGGGCTAATAAATTAAGGGCAGTTAATGCCCAAATGAGTTTGCAGAGTGTTACTATTGATATAATTATGGGTTAGTGCCATTGCTAGAGTTAGTGTTTGAGAGTTACAAACATAATAAAACTTTCTCATAACGATGTGATTCCAACACTAAACCTAATGCTGTCTCTGGCAGGTGGCCAGGTTTGTAAAGCCTCACTTCTGTGGATATAGGTATATCCTCCAATTTCTATCAGCAAGTATATGTCTTTCTGTTTATTTATCTCCATCTCAGCCTGTCGCTGAGCATTAAACCACAGCGATAGTAATCAGAGGTGCTAATGGTTACTGATAGTAAACAGAACGGGCTCTCTTAGCACCCTCATCCCACACACACTCAAATAGAGTCACACACAGCAGGTCTGGCAGAGCTAATCCAAACAGCAGGGCTTCTCACTACGCCTCCCCAAGCAGCGCTGGCATCAGTGACCCACTGCCCTGAGGGTACCAGCCTATCACTCTGCCTGCAGGCCCTGACTGGACCTCCAAGCCCCGAGGGCACGTGCTCTATCCATCAGCCCTTCTCAACTGCATTATTGATGAGCCCTGTGCCTTATGGACCTCTTTAACAGCCTCCACACAGACGCTATACTAACAGACAGTTGTGTAAAGTTAGATACAGTAGTGGATGTATGCATCTATAAAATATAGCGTAGGTGGTATAGATGGATGCATAGATGGACAGGCAGGTCTGAATGCTGATTTTGGTTTTGGCTGCAGCCCGATTGCCAGTACGCCTGTTTAGTAAAACAGCATGTGGTGTGAAATCACACTGTGGGTAACGGATGGAAAATCCTAACATGCGACCAGCCCACATCTCCAGAACTACATGTGAGTAAACCTCACTTCGGGCTTGTACAATCACAGAAAATAAACCTTTCAAAAGGATTTGAGGAAAGAGTCCTTTTGTGCTCAAGTTTAATGGTTCACTGTAAGTATAACAAAAGAGAAGTGTGTCCCAGGAGTGGCCATATTCTGTAACTTGGTCTGAGAAAGTAAATGTAGAAATGTGCTGGACTGTGTGGAAAGATGACAAATAATGGGTTTGTCTGAATGAAGTCTAGCTCCCAGCTCAGAAAACTGCAACCGGGGGAGCCTTTAACTGGCAGGGATACTATAAACCCTACTTTCTAAAGGCCATAAATCAACAAAGGTAGACTGTACATTTCAAATAAATACCCGACTCTGGAGAAGGGGCGTGTGCAGGGAGGATGAGGGCTCGGACCTTGGCCAGTTAAGTGCTAGCAGACATTCATGGCTGCAGTGACATCATATTTTTTTTTAACGGACTCAATTGAATCTATTATACTAATATTGTATTTTATCAAATGTAAGCAAATTTTAAACCCATTTAAGTGTCAAAAATGTTCTGTAAATATGAATTATTTTCTATTATTTATAGGTTTTTACCTGTATAATTAAAGCTGAAACACTGAGAAGTATCTTGTTTTGGCTGAATAAACCATTCAAGTGACTACTATAATAAAGACTTAGACACACCCTCGAAAGTAACTGGAATAGGAGTCAACACTATTGTATTTCAGTTAAGCCGTTGTCTGTCTGGCCGAGGTAATGGATGAAGCAAACTCCTATTCTCCACTTCACAGCCTATATTGTGCTCTTTGACTTTTATAAGAATGTTTTGGAAATGAGTTATAGTTATCAGTGTGTAATCATTCGAGATGAAAGAGAAAATAGTTGGCAACCCAGGGGTTCAAATCCGTGCAAATAGAGGACACTTGAATAAACACCACTGTCTAATCTGATATAGAGTGCGGGAAAGAGGAGAAGGGTTGAAGGGAAGGAGTTTGAGCGAGAGGAGAAAGCGTGATGGAAAATTGAAGCTAGACAACAGTAAAGCACATTGGAATTTTTCTCCTGTTTGATTATGTTTTACAATACTCAAGATCCATAGCCTGATTGGTTCAAAAAGTACTTAATACCTTTTGGACAGTGACCAATTGCCAGTCAGGCTTAGCTAATGCTGATGCTGGCGTGTGTGACTCCCGCTGCTGTTTGTGGGCTAGGAGTCTGGAGACTGGAGCTGTCAGGGCTTTTGCCATGAGACGCCGGAGCTCCTTCTCTTGCCCACCCGCAAATTTCCCGCTGTCTCAACCTCCCTAGTTAGCTGGCCAACACAGCTCCTCCTCAACCCCTGTTTTGACAAGTGCTTTGGACGTAATGTCACAAGGAACCCCCAGCCTGCCAAAAATGCTAACTAACCATAACACTAATTAGTCAGCAGCAGAATGGGCTTGGAAATGGTAGCTCCGAACAGTGAGTGGTACAAGCGGCCGCCATTGTGGGGAGGCTTGGACCCCTTCCTGATTGACTGAGGGAAGAGAGACCAAGAGCAAGAGGAAATGTGCGCCAGAGTGAAATTACCGAGACACCACTGCAGGGACCGAAGGGTGAGCGGCAGCGCTTTTAGTGAATGGCTAAAGTTACTCATAGTGTCAACCCCTCCTGTTTATCACTGATATCATCTGTGTCACAGGGGTTATTCCTCTTCTAACGGTTTAATGGTTTCATCACCCGTGTCCCTAAGCCATTTTATAAGACAAATAAAGTCTTTTCTCTTGTTACTCAGGTTTCCTTTTTTTTCCTGTGGGTGTTGGCTCAGCAAAGTCCTTCTGGCTACATTTCAGGGACTGCCAAAGATGATGGATACAGTATTAGCATGACTCAGTTGTAAGCAAACTGTTGATTAATGTCCACTGATTCATGCCAGTTGGAATATTTTCAGATTTTAATTTTGCAGATGGGAAAAGTTTTATTGGGAAATGTGTAAACATTGTGAATAGACAGTGAAACAGAAAACTGGAGATGGGATATTTGCAATAACCAGCAAATTTGTCTATGTGAATAAAAAATAAAAAAGTAGTATTGGGGCACAAAAACACATGAGAAGTAGTGATGGTTGGGAGAATAGCCTGCAGCTGTGTTAAGAACTGCGAACACATGGTCTTGTGGAGGAATGACACTCTGATTGGCTCGTACAAGGAAGACCCCCCAGTCCAAAGCGTGTCTGAAAAACTATGTCTCAAAAGTTTTCAAAAAGTCATGCGGCTTACCAAGAGAATTTTCCTCCTCCAAAGTCATCTTCAGGGGTACACTCATTTATTTGCTTACTTTGGCTTCAAGCAGTAAGTGAGTGAGGGAATGGAGACAATGAAGAAAATGAACTTTGCAATATTTGTCTTAAGAGGTGCCAAAAGTCAACCAGAACCTAAAATACATTTTACATAAAAACGTCTTGTAAAAGTATACAAGCTGCGTTGACAAATTCCAAAACTTTAAAAGCTGCAGAAATAAGAATACAGTCTTTGAATTGAACAAAAATTATGTGCGGTTTCACTTTACATTTTATCTAGAAGAACTGCACTTTATAGGGAAAGTGGTGATCAAACCAGGGATATGGTGTGTTTAATGTTTCAAGTTGGAGGGGGCTTTTTGCTTGTGGTTTGGTTAATTATCATGCAACCACTGCCGGAGTTTATTGTTGATGGCACAGACTCGATTTTTGAAAAGAGAAGTCACGTTTAAGAGCCAGATGCCTTATCTTTGTGTGTGTGGTACCTTAGATGTCATCACAAATGATTAAGCTGTGATCACAAATACTACTACAGCAGACTTACCCTTCCCCTGATCCGGGAGTGCCACAGGTCAGAGCTGTACCTCTTGTAAGGTCACAACTTCAGCAAAACTTTTTCAGGATATGCCTTTAGGCTTCACTTCCTTTTAACATCAGGACAACCAAGAGTGTTGTTTTCTCTGTAATTTCAACCACATGAGAATGGAAGTGCAGGGTTAAAGACAAAGCTAAGAGGTCGTCGTCTTAGGGACTCATTAAGACAAAAAAGGTCATTAGGACAACAAAGAAGCTCCAAGGTGTCAGCAAAGATCATCTAAATGAGAGAAGTAGAACGGCGGACTGCTCATTCACTGGGCGAAAACAAGTTATGAAGTCTACCGTTACTTTGGATGTGTTCAAATTTAAGTGTGGACAAATTATTCATGTAATTAACGCTGTAATTAACGCTGTTATCTATTGTCTTTGCTTTTTTTTTTATGTGATGTTTTTGTTGTCGGAACTCTGTGCTGCTGCCTTTAAAATTAAAATTAAATAAAGAATACATTCACTTATGCAGTAGCCATGTGTGCACCGTCTCAGTGCAAATTATTTACTATTCCCTGAGGATAAACTAAGTAAACATGTGCACACATATAAAAATACTACATTACTTAAAAGATGACATACATAAACACATTTCATTTTCACGTCATGTCTCAGTGTCCCTCTCCTACTAAAGCAGTTTATACAGCTACACTGGCCATACCAAAACATAACTGACTCTTGAATCACAATCCCCTGCTCTTCGGACAGCCGACATTAAAAGGACTCACATTATTCAACTTTTTTAACTGGTATACACTGTTTTATATCAGAAAAACACAGAATAAAAAGAAGATCTATCTAATAAATATGCGTTAGGATTAGAACTGAATGTTGACTAGATGTTTAAAGATGAAACAGCATTGGGGGTTAATGGTATTAATTTAAGTTCCCTAAGATAAGAAAAGCTTTAACCAGGAAAAGAAAGGGAAACAACATTTATAATGAAAAGTAGGATACACGGTTTGTCAGAAAGACTTTTTAGTGAATGAAGAGCAGCTGGAGGAGCAGGTGACTGAATCCATCAACTGTGAAGAAATCTTGATGTCAGTCAAACTGTGCAGTCATTATTTTTACTTCTCTGGCAAAGCTACATTGTTTCTCGAGGTTCAAGTAATGTTATCCATTAGTCGAGAGCTTATAAAA
The DNA here is from genome assembly GCA_024349245.1 of Neodontobutis hainanensis. Lineage (NCBI taxonomy): Eukaryota > Metazoa > Chordata > Actinopteri > Gobiiformes > Odontobutidae > Neodontobutis > Neodontobutis hainanensis. The sequence continues at coordinate 10,899,669 of JALDNG010000022.1, read as the reverse complement.
TTCTTTTTGTTTTATTTTTTCTTTAATGCCACTTCTCATTTTCTTTTTAATGACTTTTGCCAGTGTGATTAAAATGTCTGAGTAAGGCCACAACCACAAATACAAAACAACAGATTGGTCCCATCTAGTGAAAAAAGAAAAACTAAAACAATTATTTTTGTTGGTTACTTTATCTCATGTCACGTAACAGTTAACATACAACCATAACCTATGTTTTTGTATCAAAAAAATAACCACATTATAGTGGGGTTTAATGGCCTCAATACTAAAAACTCAAGCCTATAATAGATATTGGCTCATTTATTATAAGAATATAAAAAAGTTGTATTATATTTCATCATCTTCAATAAAACCTTTTGCAACACTATACATATTAAAGAGTTTCCAACCATAATAGAGACATGATGGATCTTTGGAGAAGCTTTGTAAACTATAACTGAGCAAAAATCATACTGTTGGGCTTTTGAGATGTCTTCTTCCACTTGTTTAAATAAAATCCTGCCTTGAGTCTTGACACTGGTGATCTCTCTCCACGTGTTTTCACTTATTGTAGTAGAAAAAGACCAATACAATATCAAATCCCTCAATATAATAGACATTACTTGTAGCGTGCACTGTCTGTGGAGCCATGGCTGACTGATCTGGGCCACTGTTTTTCCAAAGAAAGCCCCTTAGGTTGATCATGGTTCTTAGAGTCTGGACAAAAGGAAAGGTGTCTGAGGCCAAACATCAAGCTCAGAGGAATTTTGCATCATGTAGATGGCTGTGAAGGGTCAACAAATGTCATCCTCAGCTCCCCCCACTCCTTCCTCATGATTTAGAGTTTACATGTCTCTACCTCCCACACACTCACCTCCATTCCCTCTTATCCTTTGCCATCCTTTTTTCTCTGGTGCTGCTTTCTTCCCCTTTCTGTCTCCAGTTCCATTAACTCCGACTGGATGTATCTGTAAACATGTGCAAATATGTGTCCACAGTTACAAATCACACGATCACGTGCTGACATTCAGATTGTTATCAGAAACACATGTCGGGAGCCGTACATCTTTAGAACTCAGACGAGTAGAAAAACCAATCAGAAAATTGTGCAACAACTACAACAGCAAAAAATGAACCCAATCTTAATTCCTCAATCTGAAGTGGAATAGCAAGCATCAACCCGGAGTAACCTCAATTTCTGCCCTCAAAGAGTTGAGGAGATTTCGTAGAATTACTGGAAATTGCATGTTAAATTAAAAGCCCATTTTATCTAAAAACAGTGTGACCAAGACAGAGAGAAAATATTAGGATTTGTTGGCAAAGGCTCAGCTGGCTTAACTACTCCTGCCATGCACAATTCTACATTACTTTATTGTTTCAGTCAAATAGTTTCCAAGTCTTTTTCTAGTTTTTTCTTTAAATGGATGTCATTTGTCAAAAGGATGAGATACTTTCAACTATGGAATTTAAAATGGGGTGCTTTCTTTCAAACTTTTTTGATCAGCATTGTTACCCTGCAATTTTCCCATAGTCATTCTTAATCCTAGTTTCTCAGCACCAAATCCCCCATTGAGCTGCATGGGCTTCTATCCAAAATGACAGTCTGTTTGTATCTTTCCTATGCATTCTGGTAATTGCTGTGTACATTTACACACATACTCCATCATACTTTAAGCTTTGCCCACCTACACAGCCACCCAGTGTGACTGGACGCCCCACATACAATCAAGTGTGCTCACAATAACAAATGATGCAGTAAAATGACATTAAAGAAGGTGGATGATTTTTTAATAAATATAAATTATGCCTTCTGTCATGTTTTGGTTGTGTACTACTTTACTCAAGACATAAACCAGATGCAAAGCGACGGATTTAATTAAAAAGCGGAATGGCCAGAGGTGGAGGAAAAACAAAACTTGCATTTTTTGCGGTGAGAGTGACACAGCTGTTTCAATATGCCGCATAATAGAGCTTGTGTGAGGGGACATAGAAAAATACTATGTGTGACAAACACCAACAAAGTCCACACTACACTGGAGACCTGCAAACAGAAAAACTAAATTCCCCCAAATTGTATTTCTTGGCAATCTCTTGGAACTCTCTTGGTTGGAACAATCTCTTGGTTGGAACTTAACTTAACACACACTCCAAAATGTCAAAGTTTTTAAAACTCTCCAAAAGCAACTTGTTTTATGTCAATACACTGTTCTGTCATCTTGAATGCAGTATACACAGATGTTTATGTTTGTTTCTCAAAAGATCTAATCTTTTTTTTTTTTTTAATCCTCCTCAGTTTTACAGTCAAACTACAACCACACCAAAAAGTCTGACATTTTTAAGGCCACTATAGTATACAGTAAATCCTTATTCACTTTTAGCATATTTTTTGTGGAAGACATGTCTCACATTTTCCTCACTTTGTGGCTGCATCTTGCTCATGGGTTGCTGCCCTGGGTGCTCCGGGTTGAACAGGCCTCTAAATGAAAGCTGTGCTGTGCATGATGTCATCGCCAAGCAGAGAAAAACACGTAGCAGTTGACGGTGAATGTAAGCAGCCTTCATAGCTGCATTTGTCTTCAGACAGCTCACTCCCTTTTGGTTTCTAATACCACTCCTAAGCTTTCCTAGAAGAAAAGGAAAAGAGAGCACATAATAGAGAGAGTATATACAGTATATATATAGATAGAAATAATGTGGACAGAATTTGGGCAGCTTATTAAAGAATAAAATTAACATAGTTGCATCCAAAGACTTTCATTTTAGTATAAATTTGGGTGCTATTGCTAACATAACTAAAGCTCTGAAAGTCATTATTGTTGGCTGCCTTTTATAGATCTCATAACAGTAGTTTGAGACAGTTATGACTCATAGACCACATTTGCATTACTCTAGCACACCAACACTTCATTTGTTTTACTATATTGAGCTCGATGCTTCAATGGGAATGTAGTTGTGCATCTTATTCAACTTCTTGGTCTATATTTCTTGGCACTCTCTTGTAAAAGCACATTATTAATCACTGGTTGAAACTTTAACACAGGCTTGAAAAAATGTTTTTTAAAGTTGCCAAAACAATCTGTATTTTCTCAGTTTACTACAACTACAATGTGTACAGTAACAATCTGAGAAGAGGCATAAGACATGATATTTTTCCACTAAGAGTTATACAGCATAGCACATTATTCTCCTCCCACACAATGTTATGAGGCGCTTACTGATAATCTGTCAATAAGCAATAACCTGCAGGTCTATAATGCTTGTAAAAGGTTGCATATGTTTCTAATTCTCCATCGTACGGTACTCATCCCCCGTGGTGCTGCAGTAAATGAATGTTTTTTTTATCTCCATGTGAAACTGTGAGGAGTTTTCAGTCCACTCTGTGGCCGTGGGGCATGTGGAGGTGTTTAAAGCTGTCTAGTGCGAGTGTCAAGTTTGAGTGGCGCATCACAACTAACTTAACTTAGGCTACATCTTTATTGTCCGAGTTCAACTATACATTGGCTGTGTGGGCGGGACTGAATCAGTACTATTAAGTCAGACAGTGAATCAGACACAGAAGTTGACAAAAGTAAATATAGTAAATAATTGGCCAGTAAAAATCACTTTAACAATAATGTATTCATTTTTTTGCAATCCCCATAGGGAAATTTATTGTCAGCAGCCGCTACTGCTAACCACCATCATATCACACAGAAAGGCCCGTCTGGTCCGTAGGTCGAACTCTGGACCTTCTAGCAGTGAGGCCAGAGTTTGACTCCCAGGCTTTTACACAAAGCACAATGGTAATAGATCTCAGGAGCTCATTTAGGATGCAAACAGACGCTTACTTGTTAAAAGGTTTGCTAAGTCAGCTCCACCTTTGTTTGAAACCCTGTCAGCACTCAGACAATTCGATTTGGAGGGTTGCAACTGATTGGATTAGATGTAAATGTTTGTTTACAAGAAAATGGATTCTCTGTTTGTTTCAAAGGAAAAGGGATAACTAACTGAAGTGTCTATTTTAAAAATAAATATACTAATTTATTTTTTTTAGTAAATCAAACATTAGGAGATTGGGTCTGGGATGAAAAGAATACTAAAAAGTTATTGGAAACTGTGCAGCTGCTAACTTTTATCGGGCCTTATTACATGTCCTTATCTGTAAGTGTTTAAGAGTCTGCAGATCCTGTGAGACTAGAGGTTACACTATGTTAAGCTCATCCTGTGATCACATTTCAGACGTCTGATATAAAGCTAATATTTCGTAGACTCGTTATCTCACATAAAAGGCTGATAAAACTGGAACAGCCTCCAAGCAATGACATATTTCACCACTGCTCTTGAGTCATCTATCTCTTTATTCTGTCTTTTCACTCTGACATCTTTTACTTTGACATATCCAATGGTGCACTTCAAAACTGACATTTCAGGTAGTTGGTTTCTGAGTGGAAACCTGAGACCCTCTTCATCCTCCCACACACATGCTCACAGTCTGTCTGTCCTTCACTTTGGCGTTCACCCAGTGACGCAGTCCTCTCGGTAAATCCAGTCTGTCCAATCGATTGGCCACCCCTCTCTGAGCGCCTCTCTAACATCGCTTTGTGCTGCCCACCTGTTCACCTCGTACAGACTGCCACGCCGCGCGCATATGTCGGGATGTCAGCTGAAAATCAACACGTGACAATGTGCTAAAAGTTTTACTCATGGCTTTCGTTTAACTCTCCCACCGGTGCAAGTCTGATGGGAAATTGTCCACCGCAGAAAAACTGAGGCCCGCGTCCAGCTGCACAAAGCAGACACTCTGAGAACCACTGATAAGACGGGAGAAGCCACTGAGCCACTGCAGTTTACTAATTGACGTTTCTGTCTCTTCAGCTTCACTGCCATTGTGTGAAGCTTTTTCTTTGTTTTTTCTTTTTTTTTTTAGGGATGAAGTTAGTGGCTGGATGTGGTGATTTCACACTTTAGAGGTGACTTTATTGTGGGGAAAGCTTTCTTGGAATATAAATGATGTCCCTGAATTCTAAAGCAAGAAAGATAAAGAAAACACTTTGTACAAGTCAGCCTGTCGTTGGTGATAATGACAAATTAGCAGTCCAGGCAACACAGTGAATGTTTGCCTCCTTAAACGTTCGCTTAATTAAGTAATGGTCATGTTTTAAGGTGTAAATGTAGTTTGTTTGGACGCTATCTAGCCTTCCCGATGAGTAATATCTTAGTCAATACTGTATATACAGTATATATACTTTGCCAGGGACTGAGGCTAATATGGATTACACAAGACTTTGTCAGGGATCCATTGAGTGAATTAGATCTAACAGGTTGGTTGGCAGCAGTGGCATCCTGGCGAGAGCTTCATGTCTAATTAATCCATGTAAAGACAGAAAATGAAGCTGTTCAATGGAAGCCAAGCCATAGGGTCATGGGAAATTTATTTAATTACTCTCAGTCTGACTTTTATTCAATCAAATCTCAAAACGGACCATCTGAATTGTTAATCCATATTTCTATCTGGGGAAATCAGGTTTACAATGTCTTGTATAAAATGAGTAAAACTGTGTAATTATTATTGGCAGAACATGATTTCTCTCAGTGGAAAAGTCAAAAATCATCTGGCAAACTGACCCCGACAAGGCCAAACCACAGGAACAGACCCGCAGTGACTCAGATCAGTAACAGCAGACAGCAGTTAAAGAAGCTGACGCATGGCTGAAAAGTCAACACCTTAGAAGACACAGTCCAAGAAAGGTGGCGTGAAAATTGTTAATCGGCCTTGATACAGTTTAGTGCTTAACATTATTTTTATAATTTCCTTGTTGCACAGTAAAGACACAATTAAAGAATAGCACAATATAGTGCAGCACATTTTTCAAATAGTCATTTTATTTTTTAAAAGCCTGGAGGGTGATGGCCTTTTGCAGATTTAAAAAGGACAAGTCTAAATTTAATTTCTCTGCCGTATTTTACATAAAGGTGTGGAGCTCTGAAGTGAAATGCCAAGAGGATTAATGGCACCAATAAGTGGGGTCAGTGTATTAAGCAAAATCCTTTGAATGTTTCCAGTTCTTTCAGCAATGAATGTGAATTATATTAAAAGACAAAAAAGAAAGAAAAGAAAATTGTACACTGAACAGTGGAGTATCAAGCTCTAGTCCACTTCAGGCTCAAAGACAGGCCAACAGCAGAACAGACGGCAGACAACATGAACACACTGTGGCATTTTGTGCATGAGTGCATACCCACGTCCCAGGCCGCAACAAAGGATGGGGGCAGAGGGCAGATGGCGCTCTAAAGGGGGAGGCTCAGGGTAGACCCTCAATGTGTCCTGCATGAGACAGAGATGGGTATTAGACACAGGGTGCAGGCAAGAAAAATGATTTAGCATTATATTTGCTATCAAAGAATGACATTTATATTTAATTGGTAAAGTTATTCTTATTACATCAGGGTCCCAAGAGGGCACAATCTCAGAGTAGATCACAGAGCAAATGAAAAGTTGGGCAATGCCTCCACCTAGTGTTGAAACTCTATTAGTTCAAAAATGATGGCATTGGCCCTCTTGTAAAAGTAGTAGTTTGTAGTGCACAAAGTATGCAGTGTTAATGTCGAAAATGAGATTGGCTTGACAACGTGTAGACTAGCTTTAAACTAATGGCACATGTTTACTCCTTAGCATCCTTTAGACCTTTAGACCTATTTATCGACATATTTGTTTCATTTAAAGCCTAACAAGTAGGATACAGTACCAAAGATGTTTTACTCACCTGCCATGACCTAGCATCTGCGCGTTTTTGAGCTAACACTGTTTCCCTCTGTCAGTTAATCAGCAGTAGGCTGATCACGTGGAGTGCGCAGTTTGATTGACAGCTCCAGCGCGTCGTCTGATTTTGAACAAAGAACTTAGAACTTACAGGGAATATTATATTTTTATTGGGAAACGGGGTCAACAGTAGCCTAATAGAGTAATGGGTCCAGCAAGAGCACAGGGTTAATATACAGTTGTTGTCATAAGTTTACAGAATTATGATTGATAACACAAAAACTTTTGTTTGGGGTGAAGCCATTTATTGTCAAACAATTGTCTTTACTCTTTTTAAGTTATAAAAACCACAAAAACTACCCAAATGACCCTGATCAAAAGTTTCCATACACCAGTTCTTGCCACCTCTTTATCAATGACAGCTTGGGTTTTTTTGTGGTAGTGGTAGAGGTCAGGAGAATGAGAATATTCTGTCTTGACTTTTATCCAGAATGTTGTGACATTTGAGGTTGTCTCAAATTAATATAGTTTTCAGGCCACCGTCTTTTATGATGTCAAGCAGGTCTTCCTAGAGCACAAATAGGACCGATGCACCTGGCTGGTTTACAAATGGGTTATGGATCCACTCATTCCAAATTTGAGAGTCTTTTGTGGATAGGAAAAGCTTATTTTTATAGCCGTTGAGATAAAGCCATAATTTAAGTAGGAATCGTGGTATTTTCTCTTAACTGCAGCTTTCTTAATGTTGGAAATGGTGGCTTCTGCCTCTCATTTTTGGGCTTTTCCTTCTGATCAAAGAAGCGCTTCAGAGATGTTTTTTTTAGCTTAGTTCAATTTGTTGGCTATATTGGCAGAAGTTTTCAAAATAAAACACCCAGCCAATCCGAACGTCCAAAATTCATTAAATGTAGATTTTCTGTGTGGACCAGTAGAAAATGATGGACCACCAGTGAGCCGCGGCCCGGGGGTCAGGGACCCCTGTTTGATAGAACAATTTTTATGGGCAATGTAGAGTCAGCATTATAGACACTTCACAGATTTATCTAGTGTCTAGACAAGATGATCCTTAAGCAACACTATGTAACTTGTTTGCCCCTAAATATATGGAGCCTAAATAATATTGTAAAAGCAGCCTCATTCTTGTTTTCATCACCAAAATAAAACTGCATATTTAGCCAGAACTCACCAGTACATTACAACTAGAACATTATATACAGTTGTGTGTAGTACAACTGGTACTTTGGGGGGGGGCTAAAAATAAAAATAAAAATAAAATCGTTAGATTAGTCGACTAATCTAACAATTTTATTTTTATTCTTTTTGTTAATCTAGTTTTTTTATATACTGTATAAAAAAGAACACTAAAATGAACTGAATGTGATTATTACAATGTTTAATATGATTTTTTTATTACAATCTAAATTGTATTTCAGAGAGTGTAATGAATTTGTCATTTTATTATAAAAAAAACCAGAAAGCATTTTAAACTCTTCTTAACTAAGGAGATAATTCGTTATTAATCACGTACTTATGATTATGTTTTATTTGATTGGTTTGTCCCAAAAGTAAACACAAATGCACGAGTTTGGCAACTCTAAAGTGTCCTTAGTGAATGAATGTGAGAGTGAATGGTTGTCTGTCACTGTCTGCCTCTAAATGTTAGCCCTGCGACTAACTGGCCACTGTCCAGGGTGTACTCCGCCTCAGGCCCAAAGCTGCTGCGATTGGCTTCAGTCACCCACGACCCCTAACAGGACTAAGCAGTAGAAGAAAAAAAATAATAAAATCAATGAAAGAATCAACAACTACCACAAAAGACTTCTAATCATTGAGCTCTATGTTCTGCTGGGCTATATCTAGACATCCTGCCTAAAAAGTTATATTGTGTTGCTTTAAATTGACTCTAACTTTTAAAGCATGTGTTGAAATCTTGGAACCATTTGCTTTCAACTTCTTTTTTGCCCAGCTTCCAAAAATGAGTAATAACCTGAATACCACTTTTTGCTGTAGTCAGGAAGTATTCTTTGTTATCTGGGTTTTTTTGGGCATTGTACAGCCCAAAAACTAGAGCCTGACAAAGACGACAGAGTACCAGCAGGAAGAGGCAATCTTTTTCATCTTCACTGAGAGGCATAACAATCTCCCATCCAGCTACAACAGCTCCACCCACTTCCAAAGGATTCTCCAGCATCAGGTACGCTATTAAAATGGCCACATCAAATACTAAGTAGTTTTTACAAAGGAATGAAAAGTCAATGATGCCAGACACTTCATTGTGGCCATTTCCAACAGGTCTCATGAGAATGTTTTGGTAGTTTAGGTCCCCATGTGTTATTCCTGTCAATATTAGACAAGAGAGTTTGTTAGAATTACACATTTGTAACAACTAAAATGCCACTGTATTGTCAAGAAAAGCCCAGCTAACATGTCTGTTCTGTTAAAGAAGAATAAACATATCTATACGTAGCCTACTCCCAGTTTTTGCTAGTATATAATTTATTACCTGTTGGAAGAGAGTTAAGTTTTGGAAGCACATGTGATTTATAATCTTCAATGATTCCTTTGATTACTTCTTGCAGGCCATCTCCATCCAACACTGACAGGCAGTGCTCCACTAAATGCATTTGGGCTAAGTCCCAGCACTTGTTTTCCATTACATTTAATACATCAAGGTTTGGATGTTCAAACTGTAAATATAAACAGATCCAGAAGATATTGAAGACAAAACATTGTGGCTTCTGTTGTGTAAAGTATTGTGCATAAGACACAAGACAAAAACTTTGATAATGAAACGTACCTTTTGCATAGTTTTACACATTGTGGCAGCCTGCCGTCCTACAGCATGCAGATCTTGACTTGGGACGAGAAAGTCTGCAATAGTTTTTCCAGGAAGATAGGCCAGTAGCCTCACACAATAGGTCTGACGTTCCTGGCCACAATCTTAAGAGAACGTCATGCAAAAACAACAACTTAATAAAAATTCTATCATGTAAATGTCAAATGCAAGCGGAAATTGAAAAATCCCCTGAAACCCATTAAGACTTAAAATACTGTATACAGCTCATCATTTTATTATTTTATATAAGATTTTGGGTGCACGTGGCAGAGTGGTACTCCAGCTTCCTCCCACTCAAAGATGCATGTATAGGCTCATTGGCAAATCGTAAGTGTCCCTTTAGTGAATGAATGTGAGAGTGAATGTTTGTCTGTCAGTGTCTGTGTCAGCCCTGTGACCAACTGGCCATTGTCCAGGGTGTACCCCGCCTCAGGCCCAAAACTGCTGGGATAGGCTCCAGTCTAGCCTGGTATACCAGAGCATTTTCATTTTCTCAAAAGGAGGACTGTCAAGTCCCTTCCTCAGCAATTTTACGGACGGACCAATCACATGTGGATTGCTGGCCACGTCACACACAAGTGACTCGGCTAGCACCAGCAAAGTGTAGAAACGATGAAACCGCTCTGGTGTCCGCTCTACTGCTGGCCATGGTAACTAGCGGCACTCACATGGCTCTTGTCCAGAAACAGCTGCCTGGTTTTGACCATTGATTTTTATATAGTAGATATAATCCACCCACTGGTCCCCTATTTACTGATATTGTCATTACGATTCGGCAATAAAATGGCCGCTACATCCGGGCTTTTTGGCTTTTACTCCATAGTAAAACAATAGTTTTTAGATAGCATAAACGGACGTAATAATCAAAAATTCAACCCCCCCAGAGTTGTCACGTAGTAAAAACTTAGCTCTAGAGACCGGAGCCATCTTTTGTACCAGTCTGTAAACAGGATTTTTACACCCGTAAAGTCGCCATTGGGTTTCTCCTTATATTTCCACTTTTGGAGCCTGCCCTCTGGTGGACTGCGGTATATCGTCATATTTCGCTGTATGGCGGCGCCCTTACGCAACGATCATTTAGGAGGTTCCATGAGAGATGCTTGGTTTTGACTTTTTTCGCGTCACATCGAGCTTTTCTTCCCGTAAACCCCGCCCTTGAAATTAAACACAAGCAACAGGGTACCAGACTAACTTCTTTGTATAGAATAGGAAAATAGTTAGTTGCGGACGGCCAGGCTTTGTCCAGTCACCTGCGACCCCCTATGGGACAAAGCAGTAGAAAATGAATGAATATAAAATAAAATAAATAACAGAATGAAATAAGTGTCCCCTTCCTTTAGTCAGTGCAGTACACATTGGTAAAGCAGACAGGTCCCAAATTATTTCACAGATTTCACACATTTAGTTTTTAGTTAAAAGGAATCAGAGCACAGTTGTTACCTAGTTCCTCAAAACTCAGGAGCTGTCCGGAAGTGTTGGGCAGGGCCATCTGAGCAGATGTTGTAAGAATGACATGATGAGGGTCTGCACCTCCAACAGGGTACTGTTTTCACTGTCCTTTGGATTTGTGATCTTCAGAACATACTTGGAGCCATTTGTAGCCACAATACAAAAGTTTTGGTCATCATAACTAGGTAAACTAGTGATCTCACTTGTAGTTACCCCATATAGCCGCTCGATTAGATCAGTTGCTTGTTGTGGAGTCAGTTCTGGTCTAGGATTGACAGCTGTGCCGTTCTCTATAAATAATCAAAATTTTACTTTAATTTAACAAAAATACATTTGGCAGTTGGATTTAACTAATCTAAAAGTGTGTATAAAAGGAGGGATGCACATTTTGGACAATTTCTTTAACCAATAGTTGAACGCGTTAATTATAAATAATGATTATTTATTAACAACCTGCATGAGATATCATCTGATATTGTTTTCTAAAAAATAATGCACTTGAACGGCTAATTAGGTTTCAAACGTGAGTCATTAACAACATAGCTGCAAACTCTTGTCAAACTAACCTTTTTTATTTGTTATTAAGCTGTTGCTTAATTTATTTTTAAATCTTTAAATTTAAGTTAATATAAGGACATGGTGTTTCATCTGGGATTGAAATACCTAGTCCTTATTATATTGACTTAAATGAAAAGCCCCTGACTGCATGTTCACGAAGATGCAACAGCCTTATTTCCACGCATCACATGGCGCTACAAAAGGCAGATCCAGCAGAATGACTACTTTAGAATGACTTATCAGCATTTTGTTTCCTTGCCTTTAGTTGTTGCTTTAAGTTTAATTCACGTCGTCAGCTTCATTGCAGCCTATATGAGAATGAAACCAAGGCTGCGTCTTGAATGCGTAAAATTGAACTCACCCGTGTCCAGTGAGACCCGAGGCTCTCGCAGTGTATCACCCTCCAAACTCCCTAAAACCCCTCAAAAGAACGGTCTCCTCAGTCTCGTGTAGGCGCTTGTGATAGCAGCTAACGATAGCCTTGCAGTTAAGGTGACACGCATAAACGTTCACTAATTAATTTAGAACGAGTTTATAAATAACGATTAATCGATCATCAGTTACCCATAAACATCCCTAAAAAAAGGTAATAAAGATTTCTACGTAAAACGTAATCTGTGCTCTTACCCATTGCAGATTGTGTCAAAGAACTACAGCTCCAAGAACTGGGTGAACCAGATTAACTAGATCATACAGTTTAGCTAATGACACATTTACTGTTCAACAGTTCAAGACTGGATTTTTATTGGAAAAAGAAGGTCAATTCATTTTTTCTTGGGGCCTGTTACAACTTATCAGAACTGAAGCAGGACTTCACCAGGACTGAAGCTAGACTAGACCAGTTCAGAAGCAGGACTAGTCCCGTCTACTCGCTCTGTGATTGTTTTTTAAGTTCAGGGCGCATTTGATTGGCTTGCTGTGGAAAAGTGGGAAAGCTTCTTGTGGCAGGTTAGAGGTGTTGTATGGACAGAGCGATATTATTTTGTATAATACAAAAACAAAACTAAGCTTAGTAAACTTTAGTAAAATGTAAGTGTTGCCAGAATAAAAGATTGCAAATAGGGCTTTGTATGACGTTAATCTAGGGTCAGCTTGTACGTAAATAAGAAAAAGAATTGTAAACGATGGCATATAACCATAAACCAGGTGAGACAACAAAATATTTTCATAAATGTAAAAACGTTTTACTAAAATATAAACTACTTTTTTAATGGTTTCCCTGTGGGTTTTTTTTTATTTTATTTTTTATCAGTTAACAAGTTTTACTTTCAATTCACAACTAATGCTCACGATTCATTCGTTCAAGATCCTGTTTTTACGGTGGGCGTCGCCCATTGGCTGAAGTGACAGGAAGTTGGGCCACAGTGGATCAGGCATGCCCGCCCAGAAATACACTGGCCAAAGACGAACAGAGACTAACCATAACTCCTAAAGTACTGCGTTAATGAAAACCTAATAAAATAATAATTTGAACAATGATTTTAATATTAAGGTTATTGCATAGTAACAGTTCGGTCTCATATTCAACAGCTGTCAATGTCAGATTGGGTGACGTGTGTTCTCCTGCCTTTGTACTGACCATAAACAGAATAGAGTGAGTCCAACATTAAAATGCCAGAAAAAACACAATAATTCTCTGTTTAAATCGATTAGTCTGCATAATTGTTGATTAAACAGACAATAAAATTTGCAAAGGCTCTCCTAGACTGACAAATCTCCGTAGTTACTGTGGCACATCTTCATGTGACTTCAGCCAGTGGGCGGTTCTAGACCAGTTTTCATGGGAGGGCCAGGATGGGGCCAACTGTTTAGTCAGAGGGGACCTGGACATAAGACACGTCTGTTTCAGGCTCTCTGTGTCTGATTACTCTGCTTTAACTGCATTGGCATCCCCAAAAATATTTGCATCAAGAACTGGAAAGTGTAATAAGTATAGTACAAAACCATTTTATACCACCAAACCCTTCTCCCAGATAGTCTGAAACAGTCCTCTGAACTGAGAGACTTTTCTCATAATGTTAAAAAAGTATTATTATAATAGCAGTTATGTCAGCACTGATTATGTTTATGGTTATTAGTAGGTTAGGTTAGGTTTTACTGTAGCAATTTTAGAAAGTTGAATGTTATGTATAGTGTAATTAGCTTAGGTTGAAGTGTGAATGCTGATTTGGGGAGAAGGGAGGGGGGTGATAATTATCGTATTTGTACAATAATTATGACCTCTATATGATGTACAATCAATAATTGTAAAAATCCATAAATGTACAATAATTTTATGAAACCAGTTGTGGGGTTGATAAAGGATATCCTCACGGCTGTGATCCACTGTTGGTCTGATTCAGAATCAGATTCTATAGCTGTAGGTAGTAACCACTTGGCACCAAATCCTTGTGGCTTCTAATTTTCCTCTGTAATTAATGCTTTAGAATGTAAGAGTCAAATAACTTTTTCTTTGAGTTTGTCTTAAACGTGAAAACATTCAGATTTTTATTGTAAAATTATTTGTGCAAAAAAACAATTATTTTGGGCTGGTGCCCATACCCACTTTCTTTTGCTCGAAAGGAAGTCACTTTCGAAGTGCAGCTGTAGAGCCTTTATAATTTGCCAGTCTAATATTCAATTATATCTGTGCTGGATTTATACAAACTCATTAAACATGCGCAACAATACGTAAGTTAATAACTTTTAATTAAAAACCTCTGACTCTTTTTCTCCGGTCTCTCTCTGTGTTTGTTCATGTCTCCCTGCGTTTTTTCCATCTTACAGATCCTCACTATGACAGATGCTCAGCTCTGTTTTGACTGTTTGGGCTTTAAAAACAAAAAACTGGATAAGGAATCTGTAATTTGAATTAAATAACATTTACTAAACTAAACAACAGTGAAAGATACAGAAACATGAGAAGTGAGCAGAAGGAAGGTATATAAATAATAAATATAAACCACCACACACATAACCTACAAGTTGGTAAAATTATGTTTACTACCAACAATGTAGTTTGTCAGTCCCATTTATAAAGACTGTTAAACAGAGTAAAGGGTGGGTTTTATTAAGAATCCTTGTCGTTTTTCTATTTTAAAGCCTTCAAGTCTGATTTGGGGGCAGTAAAATCAGAAATGACTTCCTCTCACCATTGTTAACTTAAATATTATGACATTATCGTCTGTTGAGGGTAAATTAAGATTCCTAAGAGGCTTTGTTCAGAAGCTGATGCTCAGTGGAAATGTGTATTTATGCTGTTATCAGTGTTTCTGTAGTTTTTTTGGTTTCACAGGGAATGTCATCATGTGACTAGACATAACTTTGGTCTTTATTAGACTTTATGAGATGTGCTCAGGTGTGTAATACACATGGAAAGTGTGGATCGCTCACTGTGGTGTGTCCATCTTGTCTGTCTCTGTACATGTCTTTAGTGGTGGGGGAAACCGGAGCACCCAGAGGAAATGTACAGACACGGGCTTAATGTGTAATTGTCTTCTTTGGGAAAGGCGTAAAGCAACATACAGATGCTTTCATTTCTTTATGTTCAAACTAGCACACTGGATTGTTCAAATAATGTCTATAATACAATCTGGTTGTGCTACGTTTATGCTATGTTGCTAACTGGCTCTAAGCTATCCATTTGCTACGCCAATGATGGGTTCAAATTCAAGCAGAAGCATATGTTGATTATCTCTTTATCTCTTAATAATAACAATATAATCTTTATTTTTATATAGCGCTTTTCCACCTACTGTAGTAGGCAGTCAAAGAGCTTTACATACTGTACATTAAGCTATTTACCAGTGTTACAGAACATCACTGGAGGCAATGTAGGTGTAAAGACACAACAACAGTATGTGGGGGAGAGCAGAATGTTATGATGTTTTGGGATGTTTCAAGGCATTCTTTGCACCAAGGCGTAAGGCCTTAAATCCAAACTGAAGACTTAACTCCTTTCTTGGGAGTGAGCTGTTCTTCTCTGCTCGTTGATGCTTCCCTGTTGATAGTGTACATATGCCACACGGGGGAGCGTTGAGCTCACGCAGAAAAACATGGGACTAAACTTTATAAAATAAAAAAAATAGGCAGAGACTCCAAGAACATGGGCCGGCCAGGCTTCTTTTTAGCTAGTATAAGTACGTAGCTGTAATGAAAATGGGGACACTAGAATGACTTTGCCTGTAGAATGCCAGAGCTATTTTATTACAATGAAAGTAAAAAATATGTATGTTAGTGTTACATAATCAATGAAAATACTTATACATTTGTATAATTGCAGCAAAAATATTGTTGTGTAAGCAATTATAGGCTAAAAAAATACATGATTCTTTACCTTGTACATTTTTTACAAAAATTGCAGCACATATCTCTCACCCTGAGCTGCAGTACTGAGCGGCGCTCTGAAACCAAACCCTCTCCACATGGTCCCTGCCTAGCTTCCAGAGGTCCTGCAGAATATGGACGCCATTCTTTGCAGAAATCATTAGATACTCTGCGTTTTCTGGCTGCATGACAACAGAATAATGAGCATAAACTATGGACTGACAGAAGCGGGACAGAACCAGTACATACAGACAGTCCCTTTCAGGCTCACTGAGGGGGAGTTCACGCTCCCATCCAGCGAGGACTGGTCCTCCCACCTCTATAGGATTTGGGTGTTCTGTCATCATGTACGTGATAACAATGGCCAGCTCATGAATGTAAAATCCACTGTTCATGTCGCCAAAGTCAAGGATGCCAGAAATCCTGTAGCAGTCATCTTCATCAGGTTGCACAAGCACGTTGTGGTCATTGAAGTCCCCATGATTAATGCCTGAAAAGAAAGAAATATGCACTACATGGGGGATGATATTGTTTTTCTTAAAATGTATACTTTTCTGGGAAAGTAAATATCAAACTATATAAAACTGGCCATATGAATTACTTCATACCCCCCCACCCTCATACACACATTTTAAAAACAGTAATGAGTTATCATACTTACACTTGCGGAAATCAGAATATTTAGGGACCACAAGAGACTTGTAGAGACAAAGCACAGACTTCACAACCTCTTGCAGCTCTTCATCTAATACATACAAGTATTTTTCTATCAGAGGAACATATGACAAACTCCATATGAATCCATCTCTCTCCAGCATACTGATATTATGGTGTTGCATCTGTAAAAAAAAAAAATCATTTTTTGTTGTTTTTACATTTCTAAAATGTAAATATATTTTAGAAGTTGTTGAAAGTTATGTGGCAGAATACCTTCTGTAAGGTTTTATCCATCCTGGCTGCCATCTTGCCAGTCTCAAACAGTAACTGTGGTGTCAGAGGAACTTTCGATATTGTTATTCCAGGTAAATAACTCAACAGTCGCACAAGGTACTTCTGACAACCAAAGCCACAATCTGTCAAAGGTAAACACAACATTATTATTGCAGTCATTGCAAGACAAATGAAATGTCCTACTCCAAGACAAATTAAAACTTATCTTAAAAGCTTACAGGCATGGTGTGGCCTTGATTGTATTAAATTAGGTTATTAGACCTTACTTTGCAAAGTCTTTACAAAACCTTAACGAGTTACTCAAAGAAAAGCCACTTAGTCAACGGTCTTAATACAATGCCAAGGTTGCTAGATTCTTATTTACTTTACTGAACTAGAAAAGATCCGTGTATCCAGGTCTTGTATAATTTACAGTTCTTCATAAGAGCTACTGCCATATGTCACTCACTGCATAATGTAATAATATGAGTGCAATAATATACATGAGTGGGTGGAAGTGGGACAAACACATATGCAAAAAGACAAGGCCAAATGTTTTACAAATTTTATGGTGTGTGTATTTGTTCTACCGGGAACAGGCAACAAGACTCACCTGATGTTCATCTCCAGTCAACCTACAGACTACAAAGACCCATCTTATCAGCCACTCTTTGCCAGATTGTTCAGTCAGATAGATTGTGACTTTTATGGCCACTAAGTTCTGAGTGAACGGTTTGTGTTACTTGACTACTTTATACTTACTTACTTATATGTACTGTTAACAAACTGCACATCAACCCTACCTAGTTCTTCTAGACTCAGGAGCTGTCCAGTGATGGTGGGTACCGCTGTTTGAGCAGGAATCCCATTCTGGTGCAAGAAGGACATGGCGTAGGTCTGAACCTCAATAAGGATGGGGTTCTTGCTGTCTTCAGAGTTCATTATTTTAAGAACATACTGGATGCCATTGGTGAATGAAACATAAAAGTTTTGGTCATCATAGCTTGGCAGTGGACGAATTTCAGAAGTAGTAAGGCCATAGAGCCTTGTCAGGATGTTGGTGGCCTGAGAGAGGCTGAAGTTTGGCTTTGCTTGCTTGGTCAACATGATTTCTGAAAGAAAAAAAGATATTAAACTGTGGATGTATTTTGTCTCATGTCTGTAATAGTAGGCTAGATAACCTAATTAAAACTTGGAAAACGTTGTGTAAAAATGTAAAAAATAAATAAATAAAAATTGTTGGAAGCATTGTTTCATTTACCTTTAGACTGCTTTGTACATCAGAAGCCTTTTTTGTGCTTTTCCTATTGTGCAAAAAAACACCTGCTTCACTGCCACATCTTGTTACAAAGTTGCTTTCATACATTCAGTATGGTTTACAGTAGTTGGTCAAAGTACACAGATTATGTAAATGATAAAGTTAACCATTTACCAAATATTGCTCTTTGGAGTTTGTTAGTCTTTTGGGCCGGAGCTCTCTTTCTGTACACGCAGAACTAAAATATTCAAAGATTGAAGAACCTTAGCTTTGTCATGGTGGGTGTTAATATTTCCAGAGCAATCTATTGTCAGTAGAAATTAGTATTAATTTGGCAGTAAATGTTTTATGATAGGTTACTTTCCAAGCGCAGGCCTAGACCCTCACCTTTTTAGTTCACAGAGCAACCCAACAAGCAAGCACTTAACAGCAGTTCTAGATTATTTAATTTGCAGTATTATTTGTTTGGAGCCAGCAGAATGACTAAATCAATGCTTCCTTACGGTTATAAATGTTTTTTGTCTTTAAAACAGAGACAAATTCAAAGGAGACCCTTAAACAATTGTAGAAGCAACACATGTAACCTAGTTGAGGTCTTATCGTCGATGGTCGTGATTTGAACTCGACTAAGAGTATTTAATCTTCAGGAATTTAAGATGTGGCAGTTCACTAAGGAGCCATAAACATTAGACTAAGTTTTTCCTGAGTCGGTAGTTTGTAGCTGCCAGAGGCTGCAGACGCAAGTGGAGCAATACACCCACATTTTAGATAGAATAGTTTTCTCCGAAACCGTTAGTTCAATGACGATTATAGTTAACTGTATTTATGCAAACACTTACAAGACTTGAACCTACCTCACAGTCCGCGTTCAATTGAAATATGCTATTATTCCGCTACAGCGTAACTGTCCCGTTTGGTCAATAACGCTATACATCCGGTCAAATCTTTTCAAAAGAAAGCTTGTTTGTCTGTTTTTTTGTTTGTCTGTTTTTACGCATAATAAAAAATAAATCATCATCTTAGTTTTAAGATAATTGTTACGGGATACAGTATGTGACAAATAGCACATTTAAAGTTAATAAAAAATAAAAAATAAAAAAATTTTGGCATTAACATAAAATGGTTCTGAGACTGGTGTAAGCGTGAAATGATAGACCCGGTATACACGTCTGTGGTGAATTCAAGCAAAAGCTACGGTGGTATCCCAGCTGATGTCTGTTGGATTTGTCTCTATAAATATATATATATATATATATATATATATATATATATATATATATATATATATATATATATATATATATATATATATATATATATATATACATATTTTATTTATTTTATTTTTATTGTGCATTACAAATGTCCAAGGCCTTTGCTTAATAATAAGGAAGGGCCACTGTTCAGTTTCTTCTACCTTGGTCTCACAGAGCCTTCTCCTTCTGGGTGAACCACGTGAACAAGTGTAGCTTGGTTTTGGAAATATATATCTAGATGTTTGTCTGGAGCGGTCTCTGAAGATGCCAAGCAAAAAAGTCACAGCTGGTTAAATTTCTGGTCACATTCAGAAAAGTGGGCTTGACGGTCATCAGACCCATTCCTCTGATTGGAGTAAGACGTCCTCAAACTTATGTAAAGTAGCAGGCACGAGGCATCACTGTTTATTATCTGCTCACTGGTGCAAGTTGAAGAGTGATAATAAAAGATATAGTCAACAGAAACAGGCAAATCCATCCTAGTAATATGAGAGGGTTATTTTATACCTCTTTAAAATCCCACCAGAGAATCTGCAGCTGTGTAAAAATGCTACATCTTACATAATTGATAATTTTAAGTCTCTGCATCCCATTGTAAAAATAAAGCTCTTTATCGATTGGTCACTGGCTTACATTTGGAAACACAGGTGTTTTTGTAACACTGTCATCACTTGATATCAGTGTTTATGAGTAAATGTACCAGACATATCACAGCCTCTATAATAGGTAGACGTGCTTCAGTGGGCTGGAGTTGAGCTGCCACTGACAAGGCAATTATTATGACCGGCTGGTTTTCTGTTTCAAGCTAGACATCAAGAGACTGGTACAAATAGATAAACAAGGACAAGCATTCCATCATTTTGTGAAGTTGAGGGGTTCATAAAGCGGTATTTTTGGGTAAATTTTTACTAATGAATCATTTATCTGGAGATGAAATCTGCAATTGAAGAATTGGCAGGATGTACAGCACCAAGATATTCGAGCACCAAGAGATCAAGTTATGAGTGAATGTACGGCTTTAGAGTGCCTCAGCCATTTTCTCACAAAGGCATAGAAGCTGCAGCAAAAAGTGAGTGTGGGATAATGTTTATTTTATGTATAAACAAAATGGTGGTGGTGGGGGGATCCATACAAATGGCACTCACAGCCCTCTCCGACCACCACACAACTCAGCTCTACATCCATACACCAGAGCTGTGGCACTGGATGCAAGGTGGGTGAAGTGTCTTGCCCAAGACACGACAACAGCATGAACTGGGGAGAGCAGGAATCAAACTGTCAACTTTCCCATTATAAAAGGGCTGCTCTACCACCTGAGCCACTGTGCCAAATAAAAAAAAACAAACAGAATCATAAATCATAAATCATGTTCAAATTTTCTGATGAAGTGTGTCAAAACAGCAAACTTTCCACTTGAACAAAATTCTATTTAAACCAACTCATCTTGTTTCTCACAGGAAAACTTTCATTAAACAAATATGCTGCTTTAATATACATCGTGTTTGTATCGTTTATCTGGTTCATATTCATGTATTTGCCAATACCGTTGTCTGCCCTGACTACAATAAATAACCAACTTTTGTGAAACTGACACTGTTTAAACTCCACCTTTATCTAATGCATATTTGTCTAGAATTACATAGATTGACATATGTGGGGCTGTAGACGCAGCTGAATTATTACAAACCAAGGTGAACAAGTGTGTATGCTGATAGTGACTTGTCTAAGTTCCATACTGGCTCATTCTGAATCTATTTTAACACAAACATCTAAGGAAAGAGGTTTCCATACGGCTTTGCTAAATCTATTCAAATACTATTCTTGAAATTGCACTCTCACACATCCATAATGCAATGCCATCATGGTTCAGGTGGATGCTTTCTTCTTTAGGTCTTGTTTCCAGCTTTGATTTAACAGTGATGTATAACAGTTGCATTTTTATGTCACTGTGCCATTTTTCTTCTTCTCTAGGTATTTGTTGTAATGTTCCTGCTTTACTTTGCTGCTTGTACTGTAGTAGGCAAACAATTCTTACACGAGTGTCATTTTTGGTTAACTGCAACAACACTTTCTATTCTCTGGCTTCTTTTTTATGTTGACCGTTATCCTCAGTGAGATGCTATAAAATGAGCTCTGTATGAATCTGTCCTTTTGGTTACTCCCTTAGCAATGCAGTAAGATGAGCAAATATTTCAGTCAAGTGTGAATCAGTCTTGATTAACCCCAAAGGAAAGTATTAGTATATGAAGGTATGTTGCTCTACTGAAAGAGAACAAATAAAGTCTGTATAGAAGTGGTGAGATATTTTTTCAAACAACCCTATCTTCGCATAGTACCAAAGATTCACAATTTTAAAAGAACACAACCATAGTCACTGAAACTGGCTGTATCCTAAAAGTTGAGTGTAGTGTACGTAGGTTTGTGCTTATTTTCTACCAGGAATACATTTCAGGGCATTTATTTGCCACAGTGCACACAAACAGAGGACATGGATGTTGACAACAAAGTTATGGTTGACTTCTAAAAACAAAGACATATCAATTAATTAATTAATTAATTAATTGCTCTGATAACTCTTCCCTCAGAAGGGAGGGGTAGGCCTAGCACTTTACAAAGAACTCAAGACCAAACTCATTAAAATGTAGATACATAAGGTCACATATAATTACATTTACAGCAAAGCATTACTTCAATATATCAAATTCATCAAATACAATTTAGGTAAAATTAACATGTGCACTGCACACTTCAGAGATGAAGTACTCGAGTCCTGGACTTGCTCTCGAATCAAGTCATCAGGCTCATTTTTGTGACTCGTGGCTCGACTCGAGGGTAAGCCTCGGTGACTCGAGTCAGATTTGAAATTGGATTTGTTTATTATCAGACACATGGACTTGTGACTCAACTCACATTTAAGAACTGATGACTCGGACTTAGACTTTTGAACAAAAGACTCTTAAGCTCAGTGACAATATCACACAAACTCTGCCTGGTGCATAATGTTCGGAGGTACATCGCTGTATGGTGGCGCACTTACTCGAGGCCCTTTTAAGAGGTTCCATGAGAGAGGCTTGTGTACAATGAGCAAATAGGAATCAATTTACCATTAAAAGAATAGGTCAAATAAAAGGAAGTAAATTGCAGTTGTGTCCTTACAAATATAATTCCCCATAGCATTTGCTCCCTTGGTGTAGCTGTATGACTACATCTATTTAATGAAAACACTCCAGAACCAAGACCGGTTTTCTACTGATGAAAAAAATATACAAATAAATCTTAAATAGAACATGCCTATTGTTTGCCTTATTGTCGCCTGTGGTTAGTATGCATGCTGACAATCTGAGTATGCATACTCTTATTAACATGCAATGGACATGTCAGGTTTTGGTTAACACCTGCTGAACCAGAGTTTATTATTCATGATTAACACAGAGCGCAATGTGATACTCGTGACATTCTGGTGCATTATTCAGGGATAGCTGGTCCGGATGTATCTGAAATGATACGTTCATAAATATATATAAAAATAAATGAAAAAAGACAACAGTGAGGTGCAGCAGTAGACAACTTTTCTTTGTTGTGTTTGGACCCATCGAAAAAAGTATTATCTCAATCTATTATTTAAACTTGGCACACAGCCCTAAAGTGTTAGCTGCCGAGTTGTATTACCCAAAGACACATTTTCATATCTACTTTACATTCAGAAAGCCAGGATGTTTGCTGTCAGTGTACATTGATTGCACACACTTTTTAATTAACTTAACTTTCATTCAAGGATAAACTCATTTACAGTCAGTGTGTACAAAGTGTTGTGTGAAACTTAAGATGGAGCATTTAGCTGCAGTGTATGCGCCCTGTCTGTCTGATGAAGCTGAAGTGTTGTACCTGCTGCTTTTTTTCCCAGTTTTCAGAAATGACTGACTCCACACTGTTATGCTACACTCAAACAATGACGTTAGTGGGGCTCTAATGGGAAAACTACCGCTTTTAAGTGCTCACTATCACACAGGAGCTTGTCCATTTCAGGACTCAACCCCCTCTCAGAGTTGACTGGCTGAAATGTGACGTTAATAGCTGCTGCTGCAGAACTGGTCTCTATGGAAAGCCGTTTGAGTATTTATTCTGATATCGTTGACATCAGCCTTAATTTTCTTTACTTATAAGGTCACCAGTGCTACTTGTGGTGTGTCATTTTGTCAACTAGTGAACTAGTAAGGACAAAAATGCTTACTAGTTGCACTAGTGGATGCCAAATTGCTCACTAGTGGACACTTTTGACCTCACTAGTGCTACTAGTACTATTAGTAAGACAAAGTTTGTCTTTGACTTTTTTTCCAGAGGTGTTGAGGCTTGTTTCTGTGCTGTTTGGCGAATTGTAAGAGGGATGCTTTGTGGCATTTGCGTAGTAATGACTTTCGTCTGGCAAATCAACCATGCAGCCCATTTGTCTTCAAGTGCCTCCTTATTGTGCATCTTGAAACAGCCACACCACCTTATTTTCCATTTCTTAATTAGAGTTTGAACACTGCTGATTGGCATTCTTAATTCCTTTTTATGTCCCTTTCCTGTTTTATACAGTTCAATTATCTTTTCCCGCAGATCCTTTGACAATTCTTGACCACCACATCCCTGATACAGGCCCCTAGAAAAGTTGATAATCATCCTGAGGATGAACAGATGTCTGTGCTGTTTCCAGAGCTCACTAAAAGCCACCTGTTGTTGTGGTATCAACTTTTTAAAATATTTTACAGGGGGACTCAACGAATAAGGGCTTGCTACAAAAAATTGTTCTTTCTTTAGTTGCTTTCTTTGGTTCTCGTTTTAGGTAAAATCTTTACATTTTAGGCGGCAGTGGCTCAGTGGTAGAGCAGCCGTCCTTCAACCGGAAGGTAGTAGGTTCGATTCCTGCTCTCCCCACAGTTCATACTGTCGTTGTGTGTCGTTGTGCCTTGGGCAAGACACTTAACCCACCTTGCTCCCAGTGTCCGTAGCACTGGTGTATGAATGTGTGTGACTGTGGAGGTGTGTTTGGTGGTGGTAGGAGAAGGTTGAGCGCCGTTTGTGTGGTAGCCCCCGTCTCTGTCTGCCCCAGGAGTGAATGTGTGTGAATTACGATGTTAAGCGCTTTGGGTGCCTGAGAAGGGTGCAGGAAAACGCCATATAAATGCATGCCATTTACCATTTACACTTATTCTTCCTTTTTTACATTTGCATTTGATCTTTATCCACAGCTATATGTTTTTTCTTATTTTAGCTTTATATTTACATTTTAATTTACATTTTATTCTTATTTACATTTTATTATATTTTATTCTTTTTTACTTTAAATTTACATTTACTTTTTATTGCATTTTGTTATTTCTTTATATTTACATTTATTTAGATGAAATGAGATCGATTTATTGATGATTTGAATTGATTGAATGTAGTGGTCATTATTATGCATAATATTTATGCATAATGTCCTTAACCCAGTTAAGATCTGTATGTTAATCCGTGACCATCTCTGATAGAACTGTGTGTTCTGGTCAGAGGCCTCTCTTCATCAAGTTAGAATTACAGTATCTTTATCTCTGTTGCTCTGGCTCTGTTTAACACAAACAACTACAAGGTTAAGATAACATTACTCAATCAAGGACGCAATTTACAGCTACATATGCTGCATTATTCCAAAAGCTAGAAAGACTTGAACATAAAATGCCCTTTTATACATACTGAGAGTTCTCTGTCTCCAGGCCTGTCTTGTGGTAAATAAATCTCAGGCTCTAAGTCATACAGATTGTGTCTATCTTGTCTCAAATCCAATCGGCTCCATAGAGGTGTTCAGCAGTCAAATTACTGTGCTTGCATCGCAGACAAATTTTCCCGTTGAAGACAACAAAGTTTATTACAATCGAATCTAAAGTGTGAAAACAGCCTCTTTAGAAAAATACTGACATCCAAACCAGCTACAGCAGCAATAAACAGTGAGTTAGTTATTCTGCAATGTAATGTGCAATATAATGTACATCCATTTTAAGTCGATTGGCGATCAGAAAAGCAAACAAGATTGTTGTGAGCTTTCAGGCTCTAATATATTGTCATGTAACATTAAATAATGGTTACAGTGTCTTTCTATTGGTTGTCATCTTGATGTATCTAATATTCCAACTGCTTAAAAAAAACCCTTTCTGTATTTTTTCCAATCTTGCCCTAAGGCTAAATGAAACTATTAAAGTGTGTCACTTCTTTAAGTCAGTTCTATACATGTGTCCTCCAACCCGTTAAACAGCAGCTTTGTGCTTCGATCTCCTGAAGTCAGGCAGCTGCTCTGGTTTGAGTACAAGGTTGCACTATTCACACTTGATCAGATCCTCTGAGAACGAACAGATTTAACAACATAGTGCTATGACATCAGTTCTGACAGAAAGACAAGTTAATCATCAAGTGTGAACTTTGTGACCCATTTTACACCAGCTGGAGCGACTGAAGCCAGCGCAGGGTGAGAATGAAGTCGTGTGCAGTGAGAGCCTCTCAAGAGAGGAGCAGTAATTGCTAATTGACAGCAGCTGCAGCAACCTCTGGGGAAATCCTGCAAATGAAAGAGTCATGGTGGCCTTTGCACAAATCACTGGAAATATGGCCAATGATGAACCAAATGTAAAGGTCCCTAAATGCTGTTAGCACTGCTCAGACCACTTCAAATGATTTAGTAAGTGCTGCTTAATTTTAGCCATGGACTACCAGCAGAGGAAGTCTTTTATCAAACACATTGGGGCCTTTGCCCATGGCCACCTATTGCATGATCTGGCGCTGACACCATCTAAGATGCCACATAAGTGCGCGCTGATAGTCACTTCTGCCGCTTAAAACATCACACTCAACTGAGAGGACCCCCAATCTGAAAGTGAATGAATGCATTTAAGAGCCACTGGCTTAAATATTTGTCCTCTATCTCCATGTGCTTTTAGTTTTCAAGCAACCCTTTAAAAAGATCATTGTTTACAGGTAAGCAGAAAAACGGGTTAATTGTTCAAGAAACAGTCATTTGTAAGTGATTAGCGTCTTACTACTGATCAGGAGACAGTTAAAATAGTCTTTTTAAATTCAACAACCCTGACCTCTAAACTTTACCACTATCCTTTCCTAACCTTAACCAAGTTGCCTAAGCTTAACCAAGTGCCTTGGTTATAGTCTATATACCTTTCACGATGGTGGCAAGGTGGTTTGCACTCCTGCCTCACAGCAAGTCCTGGGTTAAATCTTCAGCCAGGGTGCATGTTCTCCCTTTGTCTGTGTAGGTTCTCTGCACTTTCCCCATCACTAAAGACATGTACAATAGTCACCCATGGACTGTAATCTCAGTGGGACTTTCCTTTTTAAATACAAAGATCAAAGTTATTTACAGAAATTCCAGCAGCTTAAAATTATTTTAAAAAAGCTATTGTAACATTGCGCAGTCTTTTCTAATAGACATCACGGCAAAGTGCCTTACTTAGTAATGCATTCAATACGCTGCTCCCCTCTGGCTGCCACCTGTTGTGAATGAGCTTATCTCCCCCACCCCACCACAGCCCCTAAAAACAATTAGTTTGTCTAAAGATAAAGGAAACCTCAGTGAATCGATTGCTGTGTTTCAAGGGTGCCCATGGTCCCAGGTTTTATGGTAAATGTCACCTCCTGCAGGTTTTCTGCAGTCCTCCTTTTCATATCATTTCCAGTTTTATAGTTTTAGTGCCACAAGACTCTCTGGAGCCCAGCTCAGTTTTGATAATAACAATTGCTGCAGGTCCATCTGTTTCAATGAGCTGCAACAGACAAGCCTCACTTTTTATTTATTTTACGGTCCATACTCTCTAAAGACAATTCATCAGTCCTTCTGTGGCTTTACATGCAATATAATATGAAAAAGACATGGATATAAAATTCCCAGCTGACTGCCGCTGCGAAGTTCAAAGAAAGCTTTCAAATTGTACAAGAAGAGTGGGTAATCAATAATAGAAAAATATTAGTCAGTACAAATCATACAATTACAATATGTGTCATGTGCAGTGAAGGACATTGACTGCGATGCCCAGGTTATACCATTATTATTATTATTATTATTATTATTATTATTATTAGAGTAAATGCACTGCGGGGGTAGAAACACAGTAAATGGTGGTTTGTGTATCTGCATGTTCCTGTGTGGCACAGAGAGGCTGAGGGAGGAGGACAGAGAGAGCGTGAGAAGCATATCTGTGGTAAGGTGAGTGGAGCTTAAGGAGAGACAGACCAGCAGTAGAGTGGACTCAGAGAGACGCTTTTTGTTCACACGCCACTAAAGACGCTGATCTGTATTTACGTCAGGGAGTAGTAACAAGGGGACACATTATAGGTAAGAACATTTATTTTCTTGGGAGAAAACAGTTCAGAGCTGTGTATCGATGGAATCATTCTCTTTGTTACTATGATTTGCCTGATCTCAACAGTGACTTTTTAGTGTTGCTATAAAGTGTACCATTGATCAGTTGTGTTGATGTTTTGTCATTTAATATGAAACTGACATTTTGATCAGTGGTGTCACAGTGTAATGCCTGTAATGTAAAAAAAAAAAAACAGATTATCATCAGAAACTGTGATCTGTCGTAAAATCATCAAATGAACAAAATGTTTTTCCAGTTATAATGGATTATAACTGGATTGCATAAAAGTATATTACACTTAAACTTATCAAATGTAATTAGAGGTTTTTATTAAAAAGTCAAGGATCTGTGAGTATTTCTGAGTACAGGTGCAAAAATGATGCACAAATGATGGTTTATTTTTTTGAAATATAAAATAGATAAATATGTATTAAAAGAATAGTATTACCAGGTGTTTGACGGTGCTGACACCGTTTGAAAAGCTGGTCCAGATGATGTTTATTGTAAACGTGTTATTGTCTGCGCCTCTGTTTCAGCTCTCTCCTTCTCTCTCGACCCAAAAGACAGCTTATTGTGGCCATGTCAAATATCAAAGTTGTGAAAGTGTTTTCACACAATCAAGCAGAGCAGGGATGTTCTGTCTTGTCTTTCTTGTTGTTTAAGTGTTAGCGTGAAATATCTTGTAGAACACGGGATGAAAAAAATTATCTTTCCAAAGGATAAGGAAGCCCACAGAAGATGGTATAATAAAATGCACACAATATGAACATGTGGCTAAAGCACGAAGAATGGCACAACTCTGTCTTTGTGAATCCCTCCCAGAGTCATGTTCTCTTACACTCTGCATAGGATGTTATTTTAGTCTGTGAGTGTTGAATCTTTGTTTCTATTATTAATAACCACATTCTTGGAAAGATTATTTACACAATCGAGGAGCTGATGATGCTGGTTTCTAGTTACACTTCAAACTATATAAAAAGCATCTGTATTATGTATGTGTTCAAAAGTATTTTTGGGTGCTTTAGAAGAAATAAACCAATATCAAAATTATAATTTTTTTTGTATCCTAAGCTGAGGTTATGCACATTTCAAGGGGAAATCAAAATGAACATCCATCTGGAAATGAACATACAGCTCACATCTATCATCTGTTAAATGTGTCGATCTGATACAGATTTAAATAATGACCAAATATGCACTTTCTGGCACAATAAGTAAAGGTTACTACTTTAATTTAACCAGGTAGGTCAATTGAGAACCAATTCTCATTTATAATAATGACCTGGCCCCATGTGTGTGGAAGGGGTTATTGTACATGTTTGGGTGGTAGCGGAAACCAGAGCACCTGGAGGAAACCTACACAGACACAACATGGATACTCCACACAGAAAGGCCCCGCTCTGGATGGGAAGTGAACCCAGGACCCTCTTGCTGTGAGACAGAAGTGCTAACCACTCTCTCTCTGGAATTGTGCTGAATTCTGTCTTTCTTACAATCTCTTGGTTGGAAAGAAGAAAAATGCATTCACCAAATCACAAAATGACATTAAAATAATTGACCCAAAAACTGTGTTTGAAGAGTTAATTTGCAAAAACAGATACATGCCATTTTGTTAATCAACTGAGATTTGATATTTATTTTTTGCATAGCATTGTTTTCAAAGCCCAAATCCATTTTAGTGGTCCTAATTGGACAAAGTCACTCAAGTTTGGTTTGACTGATATCACTTTTTTTTTTTGACAATTTATAAAAACAGAGTTATCTGCTTTTGCAAATGAACTCTTCATTTCTTATTTGGTCGCACCCAGGCATCGATTAATATCAAAACAGTTTCTTTCAACCCCAACTTCAAAAGCCTCCAAAGATTTAATATAAAATGCGTCATAGCTCATTGATGTAGGGTAGTTTGAAGAACAGGTGTATATTAGTTCCTTAGATAAAGTAAATGTGCTGATTTGATTCTGCCTTTGCCTTTGGCCTAAAGGTCACACTACGGTTTAGAAGTTTATTTTGAGACTTTCAGCCTTATAAAAATGAAATGTCATTTTAACTAGCCATTCAGTTTTCCCATGAGTAAATGCTAGCAATTCCAAATAATAAAAAGGAATTGGCATGGGCAACTGCTACTGTAACACCTAACCTTCTTACCCTCGGTCAGTAGGAGGCACACAAAGTGCTGCATTAGGTACACAAAGAAGCAATCTCACCTTATGGAAATTAACTATTTTTATTCTCAGTTTATTAAATTCAGGGATGTATCGGGACTAGTGCAAGTTTTAGTTTTTAGGTTTAGTGTGGAGTAGATTACACTGGGACATGGGGGTGGCTGCCATGACTAAAGCATGCCAAACAAGTTAATTTGCTAATGAGTTGGAGAACATCTTGCATTTTGGTGCTCAAAGAATAATCAAGAATAAGCTTTTGAGTCACAACTGGAGAGGCAGGAAGCAGATGGCAGCTTTTGTTCCTCAGTCTAAAGTGAATTCAATATTCTTTGGCAGAAAACAGAAGTAACAGCTAGTTCAGTTTAATGTTTTGAAAATTTTTCAGGAAAACACTTCATATGTTGAGATTTTAGATGTCTTTATACCTAAATTCTTTGTCTGTTGTGCTGGCACCTGCATGTTAGATATAATGATGTAACAGTATTGACTTCTCTTCACACTCTTTCTTTGGCAGTGAGTCTTTTCAACAACGACTACAACAAAGGATGTCCATGTACAACTGCTCCTTGGGTCTAATGGCTGCTAAAGGCCACCATGGCTGCCCTTTGGGAGAGAAATGTGACAATTTGACATCTGCCTTAAATAACAGCCATATTAATTTGGAAGATGTGTGCGTGTCTGAAGAGGACTATCTTGAGAAGTACTTGGGTCCGCATCGCTCCTCTGTTTTTCTGCCTGTGTGCCTCATCTACTTGGTCATCTTCCTGATTGGTGTAGTGGGGAATGTGCTCACTTGCACTGTCATTGTACGCAACAAAGTGATGTGGACTCCAACAAACTACTACCTGTTCAGCCTGGCCGTGTCAGACTTGTTGGTGCTGCTGCTCGGCATGCCACTAGAGTTGTACGAACTCTGGCAGAACTACCCTTTTCTCCTGGGAAAAGGGGGCTGCTACTTCAAAACCTTCTTGTTCGAGACAGTCTGCTTAGCGTCCATACTCAACGTCACAGCCCTAAGTGTGGAGCGTTACATAGCTGTGGTGCACCCATTACGAGCAAAATATGTTGTAACACGCACTCATGCCAAAAGAGTCATTCTTACAGTGTGGGGCGTGTCTGTGCTTTGTGCAGTACCAAACACTAGCCTTCATGGGGTGGCCATCCTTCATAGACCATCCATCAGCCCAGATGGTAATGGATTTGTAGATGTAGAGATCCCAGACTCGGCCATATGTATGCTGGTCAAACCACGCTGGATCTACAACCTGACCATCCAAATCACCACGCTGCTGTTCTTCTGCCTACCCATGCTCACTATCAGCGCCCTCTACATGCTCATAGGGCTGCAGCTAAAGCGGGAGAAGCTGCACCAGACTTTGGAGGCAAAGTCTGGCTTTGGACAAGACAGCTTCTGTAATGTTCGCACCCAACAGCAGAAGGCACGCCGACAACAGGTCACTAAGATGTTATGTAAGTATTCAATTGGAGTTTGTTATGACCATATAAGTTGTTGGTTATCAAAGCAATGAACACTTGGATACAGTAGACTAAATACCAAAAAAGGGCTACTAAAAGGGAACTTAAACTGATGTATAAGTGAATCCCTGAAGTATTGTCATAGATAAAACCACACTGGCAAAAATACTAACATATTTTACAATTCTATCTGTTATTGATTTTAAGGACTTTAGTGAGTGTTATGTTATGTGGCCCTCTGTGCAGCAGGATTAGCTTAGAACTAAAAGCTCACAATAGTCTTTGTTAAGTAAACATTTTAAATGCATGTTTTGAGCCCTCATCCATCTTTTATTCAATCTAATACTTTCATGATGAATGCTACTCTATCACAATATTTATTCTTCCTGTTGACTTTTATCCCCAAGAGTCCCTATGAAAGATTCATTACCTGTTTTAGAAGAGACAACAGTGGCTCCAACTGTGTGGTTTAATCAAGCTCCTGTTTGTTGTCTTTGTGTAATGGCAAATCCTTTGCAATGAACACAATGCGGCAAAGACAGGCAATCCTCATAAACAGCAGAGGAAAAGTTCAAACAAGAACAGTGAACAAGTTCACAGTACAGCTTATGAAATGTGCCTTTTTATAAACTTAATAGGAATCTGGGCTGTTTGTCATTGTATGTAAATACACAATGGATTGACACACAGCTAGTTCATGGACAAAGCATTTCTTGAAACAATTTCGTCCTGTACTATCTAAGGTAAACAGAAAGTCTGCTTTTACACAAACACTAAAAACTTGTGATAGATGAAGCACCTCAGCAAACACACTACGGCCAACACTTATATGTATGCTTATATTTTGGAAATCGCAGCAACATCAATTTTTCAGAATCCACCAGCTTAATAATTTCTCAGGTGAAGTCATCAATAATTCAGGTTGAACAATATTTTATGCATCACTGGGGTCATTAGAAATATTAATGGTCGTAAGACTTGCAGAGGTCTTTCCTTCAGTCACGCTCTCTGTCGTGTTTATCACGTCTGTGCAAGTCAAAGGTGAACTCTCATGCATAAGCCAATGGGTTTTATGCTGCATAACCATGAGCTTTACAGGTATTCATCCACAGCATTTCTCAAAGGAAAGCGGTGACATTGATTGCTGACATTACATGCTTTCAAAGGCTGAACTACGGAAGTATCGGAAGAATGTATAATGAGACCTTCAAAGCCACTTTTTTGATCTTACTTCTTCTGCAATTTTATTTATTGAGGCTTTAATAATCCCACCCACTGTGTGAGAATGATTAATCAATGTGCAGCTTTTAAAATCCCCTCTTCTCTTGTTTGCCTCCAGTTGTTTTAGTGGTGGTATTTGGTATCTGCTGGGCTCCATTTCACACTGACCGCCTCATGTGGAGTTTCATCAATGACTGGACGGACAACCACTTGGAAATTTTCCAATATGTGCACATCATCTCTGGGGTGTTCTTCTACCTTAGCTCGGCGGTAAACCCCATCTTGTACAACCTCATGTCAACACGCTTTAGAGAAATGTTTAAGGAGGTGATGTGCCATAGGCCGCACCACATAATTCCCAGAAAACACTCCCTCAGCGTCACTCGCGTAACACTGCGGAGCACCTTGAGCGACGCACCACTCAGCAACGGAGCAACTGTTGTGGAAGTAGATGATGGAGAGGTGAGGGTAAAAGATGAGACCAGTTTTTCCTATTAGAAAAATAAAAAGCGGATGTACTGTACATAGTGGGTGGTGACCAAACAGAAAGTGCATTAGTCAAGTGTCTACTAGCCTCACATTAAAGGTGCATAAACTTAAGTGGTAGAACTGGTCCAAAAAGCACTTTCTGCTAAAGTTGTCAAATCACTGTCAAAGTGTTGATGTCAAAGTGTTGACTTAAAAAAAAATTGACTGCCATTCAGCAAAGTCACCTCCTCCACATCTCACTCAGTGCCATTTTTTCACACTATGCTAGGCACCTACATTTACATTTACATTTAGTCATTTAGCCGACGCCTGCTTCACAAAAAGATATTATTATTATAGAAAGATATATTATTCTTTGCTTAAATAATGCTTTGTAACAGTTTACACAATGAATTAAACATAAATATTGAGATTAGGTATGTAAATGCAGATAGGAAACAGATGGATCTTGTAATCGAGCGGTCATGGACAAAAGACTTAAAAATGAGCAGTGAAGCTAGTGTAATGTTTGTGACATTAATAAGCTTTGTTTGTGCAACTGTAATTTTGTTATGTAAAAGTTCATTCTTATTATCATACTGTAAATCACCTGTACTTCTGTTCGGAGTCATTAAAGGATATGTAATAGATATTAATAGATATTTGATATTTGAATGTAAAATTAAATGTCTGACACATAAATGCTCTCTTTAGTGTACTACTTTGTTGACATATCGACAATGTTTCAAAGCGGCACTGACAATTTATTTAAAATATAATGTTATCTAAAAATGACTACTCTTTATTGACAACAAATACACAAATGAAGCCATAAATCAACAAATAAATAATATAATTTATCTTAAATTTAAATAAATTTATATTGCATTGTAAAAAAAAAAAAAGCTCCAATTACTCCAATCTGCCTTCATGACATTTTCTGTTTAACCACTGTAGCTTAAGAATAACTAAGGAAGCCCTTTAAAGGCTTGCAAACACTGAGATGACCTGGACTACTTTTTTACACCATGACCAGGATGAACTTGAACAGACATTAAGTAGCGTTGTCCAAAATGACATATACTGGGCCTGAAATTCTCTAAGGTTTATATTTGATGGTAGTTGCTCATATGTATGCAGTACAAAGTGTGTCATCTAAAGTGATAACCCTGTTCATGGTATGTGAACACAACAAGCCAAATCATTGACTCTCCATTCAGATAAGAAAGTAACATAACACTGTAGAGTATTGTATAAAGCAACATATGGTCTCTGCTTTAAAAAGTTGAATCTGAGGCTACGCTTCACTAGAGTAAAGGGCACACATTTACTATATATAGTACCCTTTTCAAGGCACCCAAAGCACTTTACATTGTGCTTTCATTCCCCCCATTTCCACAAATTCCCTGGCTGACAGAGAGGGGGGACTGCCATACACACCAAACTCACGTCTACCAGCACACACATTAATTCACCAGTGCTGCGGCACGGTGGGAAGTGTCTTACCCAAGGACACAACAACAGTATGACCTGGGGAAGCAGGAATTGAACCGCAAAACTTTCAGTTATTGGATGCCCTGCTCTATCACCTGAGCCACTGCGTGAGCGGAAGATATAGGCAGAGTGTCTGAAGCTATTTCTATTCGATACTAACATTGTCATCATTTTCTGAATGCCCAGTCTTCGCATGGTGCCATCTACAGTGAATGCATTTTTGTAAAGGCATTAAAGCACATTCATGATTATTCTGTTTTATAAAACAGATATTGTTGAAATATTTCTTGTTCATTGTTGTTGTTCATAAATTAATCAATCACCGTTAAGGGTAAGTGTGTTATCACTCACAGGTAATTATGTTGTCATGGCAACACTGGGCGGCAGTAGGTCAGTGGGTAAAGCGGCCATCCTTCGACAGGCAGGTAGGCTCAAAAATAACATCCCAAAAAACATACAACATACCATTCTGCTCTCTCCCACAGTCATTGTGTCCTTGAGGCAAGACACTTAACCCACCTTGCCTCCAGTGGTGTTCCAGCTGGGACACTGGTAAAGTGCTTTGAATGTCTACTAGGTGGAAAGTGCTACATAAATACCAAAAAAATAAACACTGACACTCTTTTGTTTGCCATGGAAAACAATAATTTAATGTGACACTTAAAAGTGTAAAGTGTAAAGTAAAGTGAGAAATACAGATAGTGGTATTTTCCAGTATATGCATGCACTTATAAGCTGAACATTTCCCATTATGGCTGATTAAATTAAAAGGTCAGAACTACAAGAAACACAGGAATTCCCAGGCTTTTACAGAAAGATTACATTGGAAAAGGCTTTTAAATGTAACGTATAGCATCTAGTCTCATGTGGCCTATAGTAATAGTCAGCAGCTGTAGAAAAACAATAAACACTGACTGTAACATAGAAGATGAAAACATTTTCTTTTCTGCAAAAGTAACAAACCTTGCAAAAGGTATGTCAAGCAAGCTCTGTTGTGCTTGTATAAACTGTATAAATTAACAGATAAAATATAAAAAAAAATTGGAAGCCATAATCATTCTTGCATTTGAAACAAAGGTGAACGCCTGCTGAGTGTAATTGTGCACTTGCAGACTCCTGTGGTCCTCAATAATATATGCAGTGGCCTGTCTGAGGTGCTCACTGTCATAATATCCCAATCTTGACCAATGTACCCACTTCACTGATGTCGCCCCAAATGTGGAAGATGCCAGAATCAACACAAGGAGAATCTGAGCATGGCCTGAAGAGGATGCTTCTATGTGGTATATTTTTAGAGTGGCACATCATTTTAATTTAATTTAATCTAATACAATTCTTGCTGTATATGCACAAATGCACTCTGAAAAGGTAAGATAATAAGGGCTCCCACTGTATTAAATACTTTATTTGCCGTGTGTCTGATACAGCATATTATTTTGCTGGGCATATGCTTATTGATAAACCCAGCAGAATAATAGAAAACGCTGTTTTTCTCATACATATTTAATTTAATGACTATGACTTGCACATGCATGGTACAAGCATCTTGAAGACAAGAGTCTGCTTGCCCTTGACCAGACGATTAGTAAGAACACTTCAACAACAGTGGTGATTGCAGCCACAGCCTCAAAAGACTTATAAAAACACCTTTTGACTTGTGAAAAGTGGAAGCAAAATCCAAAGTTTCAGTTATAAAATATGTGGAGGTCAACATGAATGTGCTACTAGAAATATGTATCCTCGAGAGTAAAGGAAACACTTAATGTGCTCTATTCTTCCATTTAATGTGCTCAATAATTCAGTCTGTAATTCTCACCTACTCACGGGGAATATGTCTAAAAGGGTTACACACCCAAACACTGTTTAGATTTTTTGTCACAATGTACAAAAGCCTCTCGCCTCTATTTGGCCGTTATGAACAACTCAAACATTTTATGTAATCGTAACAACGCATGTAGTAACAGAGCAGCGAATAGTAACGAAGCAACTCATAGTAGCAAAGCATAAATGATGCAAAAGTAACAGAGCATGTAATAGTAATAAATAATGTGTAGTGATAGCCCTCCTCAGACCGGTTGGCCACCCAATGATGTATTGATCATATCCTACAAAAGAGTTTTATTTATTCATTTAATTTTAGTATTTTTTAGTTATGATTCATAAAAATCTTTCAAGTTTGGCACAAACTTGCAGAAAATGTCAAATAAATAAAAACTTTTAATTTTTCTATAACTATTAAGATTGAAAAGAGTTTGAATATATGTGAATACAATGAACCTTTCTCTCAGTTCTACTAGATTTGAATGGGAATGGAGACGACACATTTTGAGTGGTAGTCAAAACTGTCCCGTTTTAGTGTGTATCAGAGAAATAACAAACAGTAATCACAACATTGGGATCTCCTTTGAGAGGAAACACAGAATAGAAAATAACAACCCTTACCAGAGTCCATCACAAGACTGAGAATGGGGCAGAATGGGGTAAACTAAGATGAAACATGACTATATAAAAACGTCAGCTCTCGGTGTTGTTGTTTATTGCCAAACCCTTCCTTTATTGCTAATAAAAAATAGATTTTATACCACCCAAGGCAAAAAATAAGACAATTTAGATTTACACATGGCCATCTAAAATTGTTCTGGTTTTGCTCTATTAAAAGAAGTGATTACAATTGAACCTAGGGTTTTAATCAAAGAATTTATGACCAAACCTCTAGTTTTTAGCAAGTAAAATTGGAAGAAAAAAAACAAACAATGAATTGTCATGCAGAAATAAATGTCCTATGCTAGTGAATTACTACAGTCACTTTCTACTTATTGACTACACCATAGTAATTGAAAAAAAAAACTATTCTTTATATTTTCTAGTTTCAAACAGTTTTATTCTCTATGTATTGCAATATAATCATTTACATAATTATTCATAATACAGTATTGACTATATATATATAAATACATTATTTAATTTATAAAACAATAACAGGAAATGGTGCAATTATTTTTCATCTTTTCACGCTGTTAACATGCACAAATGAGTAAAAATGATTGTGCTGACTATAAAATGTCTCTCAGCAACACATAAAACTATTATGGTGTTTGGTATGAATAACACATGTGTTTGCATGTGCCTTATACCTAATTCTCTTGGGGACAAATGTGATAATGAAGTTCACCATTTCTCAAATATTGGATTTTCTGATGCCTCAATTAAATGGTAGAACTGCTATGGTAATTGTTCAAGAGCACCACAAGCCTTCGCTCTTCAGTGAGATCACTATGAAAGAAACACAAACTGTAGTGCATTGAATATAGCAAAATTATGGTCTAATAATCTGCAGCATTAATGATTCGAATCTGAAGGTACACTTCACTAAAAGGCAAATACAGGCAGAGTGCCTAAATTATCTCATGCCTACTTGACCTGTAAATTGCTGGTGATTTAGCAAAGATATTTTGGATAATCACAATCCTTTGTAGGCAGAAAAAGAGACCAGTGATTATGTTTTTACCATTAATCATTCCTAATTATACTTAGCTGCCCTTCCTAATAGCAGTCTAATAGCACAAAGGGTGTACTAAATGCATTTAGTCAGTAATTAGTACTAAAGTATAAATATATCTGGGGAGAGACGTTGCACTATAATAAAAGGACAGTCAGAATTAGTTGGCTGTTAGGCTAATAGCACTGTGCTCAGATATAATAGTGTTGAAAGTACAGGCAACAAATAGACGCAATACATTTAAACACAGTGGACAGACAGTACTATGGCCATCAAGTTTATGTTGTCAGTTAAACTGTAATAGTATCAGGGCAGCTGGTATTAATGGGCTATGTGGGCTGAGCACCTCCTGTCATGTACGCTTTCAATGTATTGTTAAACTATTAATAGATACATTAACATAAAATAAATGAATGTTTTATCATATTATATTTTGCAGATCGGTCCAGAACATAGTTTTAAATGTTCTGATGGCACCAATTTGTCTAAATTGTTATGGCTTATTTTTTACAGCTCAAGCACAATGACAAAGACAGTGACTTAAGCACCAAATAAATTCTTTATTTGGTGATTGTGAGATGTGAAGGGAAGGCCCACCTCTTGAATTAGTCGCATGAATGAATGATTGAATGAATAATGTAACCCTAACCCTCGAATCTTGAGTGAAATAACAATGCAGACTATTTTTTGGCTCCTGAATAAAGTCAAAAATAAGTGTCACTTCACACAAAACAACTAACTCTAATCATTCGCTTTACCAGATAAAACTGCGAGACTTCGAGCGCCAGCTAGCCTGAGGGAAACTTCGGAGGGAACCAGCTACTAGATGGTTCGATTAGTCTTTCGCCCCTATACCCAGGTCGGACGACCGATTTGCACGTCAGGACCGCTGCGGGCCTCCACCAGAGTTTCCTCTGGCTTCGCCCTGCCCAGGCATAATTCACCATCTTTTGGGTCCTATCGCGCGCGCTCACGCTCCACCTCCCCGACAGAGCGGGCGAGACGGGCCGGTGGTGTGCCCGGAGCCGGGATCCCACCTCAGCCAGCGCGCGCCAGCCCTCACTTTCATTGCGCCACGGGGTTTCGTCAGCACCCTCTGACTCGCGCGTGTTAGACTCCTTGGTCCGTGTTTCAAGACGGGTCGGGTGGGTTGCTGACATCGCCGCAGACCCCTGACGCCCCTTTTGTACGTGGGCCGGTCCCCGCCCTGGTGACGCAACACGGTTGAGGCGCACTGAGGACAGTCCGCCCCGGTCGACAGTCACGATGGAAGCAGGGGGCCCCGTCCCTCCGGCGGATACCCCGCCGTGCCAGTCTAGGAACGGTCATTCACAGAAATTTAGGAAGTTTATGATGCGTTTTTGTTTATTGGGGGGTGTCCAAGTCCCCGTTTTTACCCAGGGTGCCACATAACAGTCTCTGGGGTGATTCTGAGGCTTTTTTGTTTTTATAACATTGAGTCTGCCTCTCAATGTTATGCGTGTACATTTTGCCTTTGATTCATTGAGTTTTTATACATTGAGTCTGCCTCTCAATGTTATGCGTGCCCTTTCTTTTTGAGGCGATTTCCTTTTATCCGAGGCGATTTCTGGTTTATAATTGCCTTCAAGTCCTTGTTTTTCTACAACATTGAGTCTGCCTCTCAATGTCATTCGTGTTTATTTTGCTTTCAATTCCTTGAGTTTCTATACCATTGAGTCTGCCTCTCAATGTTTTGGGTGATCGTTCAACCCCTCTGTGTGTCGTTCCTGTACTCAAAACCTCCACCCGTGGAATCCAACTTAGGCATGGAGGCCCCACGGTCGAGATCGAATAATAGGGCCGACAACAGATTGCCCACCTTCATTCCTCCTTCGATCCTTCCTTACTTAGAGGTTTCACCAGTTTTTGACTGTCCTTGTCCGATTCCTTCTTGTAGACTGGCACATAGTCCACAATTTGAAAGGGTGTCCTTTTGGCCCATAGCGATAGAGCTTTATGTACAGGCTTCGTGGGAGCTGCGCGCCGCACGCCCGAAATTTTTCGGGGGTCCGGCGACCCGCCAGATCGGACCCGCCGGGGCCGCTGGTGCGCGTGGACACTCTTCTGAGGCCCTTGCCCCACCGGGGGCCGATAGGAGGGGCCCCAAAGTTTTCGGACACAGGCTTGCAATACTGGACACGTCCACAGTGTGGCATAATGGTCAGTCCCACTCCAGGCTTAGTTCAATGGGCCTCAGCCCCTATTCGATTAGCAAGGCAGTGGACACTTTGCCATTCCTTCACCAGGTGACCACAGCTGACCACTCCTAAGCCACGCCCACATCCCACGAACCCACTATTTGTCCACGAACACACTATTTTAAGGAAATGTGTTGGAGACCACTGCTGACCTTTCCTAAGCCACGCCCACATTCCAGTGACCACTCCTAAGCCCCGCCCACATCCCACAAACCCACTATTTGTCCACTTCCCAACTATTTCAAGGAAATTTGTCGGAGACCACTGTTGACCACTCCTAAGCCCCGCCCACATCCCACAAACCCACTATTTGTCCACTTCCCCACTATTTCGGGGAAATGTGTCGCTGACCACTACTAAGCCCACATCCCACGAACCCACTATGTGTCCACTTCTCCACTATTTCAAGGAAATTTGTCGGAGACCACTGTTGACCACTGCTAAGCCTCGCCCACATCCCACGAACCCACTATGTGTCCACTTCCCCACTATTTCGGGGAAACGTGTCGGAGAACCCCCCTTACCACTGCTGACCACTCCTAAGCCCCGCCCACATCCCACGAACCCACTATTTGTACACTAACCCACTATTTATCGGAATGGGCCCAGAATCGGTCAGATGGTTATGTGCCACAAGAGGATGCCTGTGGTAGCGCCCCCTCTGGCCAATTTTGACATTTGGCCCAAAGTTTCTCCGGGAGACTTGCCCTGTGGATAAGGCATAGCAGGGCCCCCCCTGAGCTCCCAGTTTGGTTTTTGACCACAACGGATCTTTCTGAACAAATCCAAGTTGCCCATTATTTCAATGTATTTTGTGTAGTGTGTTCATGGACGGCGCTTGGAAAGGTCCGATCGACTCAGGAGTGGACTCCTTTTTCTCGTCACAGTGCGTGGAAGAGTGTGGTAAAGTTTGGTGAGGCTACGACATTGTTAAGGGGTCAAATAATGTTCAGGGGTCAATGGTCAGAAACCGTTATAGGCTGTGTCTTTTGGAGGCTGAAACTTTTTCCCTTTGCTCTAAAGCCAGCAGCCTTTGATATGTCGTTCTGGGTGGCCCCAGGAGCCAGGGTGCAAAATTTGGGCCCCCTGGGACATCTGTAGAAAACTCCCAATAGCCCATTATTTCAATGTATTTTGTATAGTGCGTTCACGGACGGCGCTTAGGAAGGTCCAATCGACTCGGGAGTGGACTCCTTTTTCTCGTCACAGTGCGTGGAAGAGTGTGGTAAAGTTTGGTGAGGCTACGACATTGTTAAGGGGTCAAATCATGTTCAGGGGTCAATGGTCAGAACCCGTTATTGGCTGTGTCTTTTGGAGGCTGAAACTTTTTCCCTTTGCTCTAAAGCCAGCAGCCTTTAAAATTTCATTCAGGAGCCACCCAGAACGTAGAATGTAGATCATTGAATAAGCCTGAAGTGGGTACAACCAGTTGCACTGTATTTATATGACACATAACGAATGTGGACATACTAATTGAAGTTTCAATGTTTATACAAACTTTATGACTGCACATGGTAGGTCACACTGAATCTTTAACACTAAGTCTTGTTCCAAAATTGCACTGTCCACGAACACACTATTTTATTACGTTGAATAAATGGTGAAATGGACACATAGTGCTTTCGCGGACGGTGGAATAGGGCAATTGGACACATAGTGCTTTCGCGGACTTTGGACAGTGGAATTGGGCAATCGGACACATAGTGCTTTCATGGACGGTGAAATTGGGCAACGGGTCTCGGTTCTATCTATTCAGGAGGACCAGCTGAGTGCAGTAATGTAGTTTGTATCACGTTAGGACCCCCCAAAAATATCTCCAATCATCATCCAGCCTGGTGTTTTCCATGATCCCACTTCAGGCTTATTCAATGGTTTTGATAGTGTGTCCATGGACAGTGAGTTTTTGACATTTTTGTTGAAATTATTGTGATAAAAACTATTTAGCTGGAGTCAGCAAGCCCCCCCTGAGAAGGAAAAATCAAGACCTGACTCAAAATTCCATTGTCCACGAACACACTTTTTTAGTACGTTGAATCAATGGTGAAATGGACACATAGTGATTTCGCGGACGGTGGACGGTGGAATTGGGTAATCGGACACATAGTGGTTTCGCGGATGGTGGAATTGGGCAACGGGCGTTGAATCTCAATGGTGAAATTGACAAATAGTGCTTTCGTGGACGGTGGAATAGGGCAATTGGACACATAGTGCTTTCGCGGACGGTGGAATTGGGCAACGGGCGTTGAATCAATGGTGAAATGGACACGTGCTTTCGCGGACGGTGGACGGTGGAATTGGGTAATCGGACACATAGTTCTTTCGCGGACGGTGGAATTGGGCAACGGCCGTTGAATCAATGCTGAAATGGACAGATAGTGCTTTCGCGGATGGTGGAATAGGGCAATCGGACACATAGTGCTTTCGCGGACGGTGGAATTGGGCAACTGGCGTTGAATCAATGGTGAAATGGACACATAGTGCTTTCGCGGACGGTGGAATAGGGCAATCGGACACATAGTGCTTTCGCGGACGGTGGAATTGGGCAACGGGTCTTGGTTCTACCTACTCAGGAGGACCAGCTGAGTGCAGTAATGTAGTTTGTATCATGATAGGACCCCCCAAAAATATCTCCAGTCATCATCCAGCTCGGTGATTTCCATGATCCCACTTCAGGCTTATTCAATGGTTTTTAATAGTGTGTCCGTGGACAGGGAGTGTTTGACATTTTGTTAAAAAATATTGTGATAAAAAAGTATTTAGTTGGAGTCAGCAAGCCCCCCCTGAAAAGAAAAAATCAAGTCCTGACTCAAAAATCCACTGTCCACGAACACACTATTTTAGTACGTTGAATCAATGGTGAAATGGACACAGTGCTTTCGCGGACAGTGGAATTGGGTAATCGGACACATAGTGCTTTCGCGGACGGTGGAATTGGGCAACGGGTGTTGAATCAATGGTGAAATGGACAGATAGTGCTTTCGCGGACGGTGGACGATGGAATAGGGCAATCGGACACATAGTGATTTCGCGGACAGTGGAATTGAGCAACGGGCGTTGAATCAATGGTGAAATGTACAGATAGTGCTTTCGCGGACGGTGGAAAAGGGCAATCGGACACATAGTGCTTTCGCGGACGGTGGAATTGGGCAACGGGTCTCGGTTCTATCTACTCAGGAGGACCAGCTGAGTGCAGTAATGTAGTTTGTATCACGTTAGGACCACCAAAAAATATCTCCAGTCATCATCCAGCCTGGTGTTTTCCATGATCCCACTTCAGGCTTATTCAATGGTTTTGATAGTGTGTCCATGGACAGTGAGTTTTTGACATTTTTGTTGAAATTATTGTGATAAAAACTATTTAGCTGGAGTCAGCATGCCCCCCTGAGAAGGAAAAATCAAGTCCTGACTCAAAATTCCACTGTCCACAAACACACTATTTTAGTACGTTGAATCAATGGTAAAATGGATACATAGTGCTTTCGCGGACGGTGGAATAGGGCAATCGGACACATAGTGCTTTCGCGGACAGTGGACGGTGGAATTGGGTAATCGGACACATAGTGCTTTCGTGGACGGTGGAATTGGGCAACGGGCGTTGAATCAATGGTGAAATGGACAGATAGTGCTTTCGCAGACGGTGGAATAGGGCAATCGGACACATAGTGGGCGGGGCTTAGAAGTGGTCAGTGGGGATGTGGGCGTGGCTTGGTAGGGATCAGTAATGGTCTCCGACACATTTCTTTAAAATAGTGTGTTCGTGGACAAATAGTGGGTTCTTGGGATGTGGGCGGGGCTTAGGAGTGGTCAGCGATGGTCAGCGACACGTTTCCCCGAAATAGTTCGAAAGTGGACACATAGTGGTTCCGTGGGATGTGGCTGTGGCTTAGGAGAGGTCAGCAGTGGTCTGACTAATTTCTGACTAATTTCCCCTAAATAGTGGGGAATTGGACACATAGTGTGTTCGTGGGATTTAGTGCTGGTCAGGGGTCAGAAACACTGGACAAAGTTTCCAGACAGAGCGTGAGCAAACCTAGAGGTGTCCGCCAATCAACGATGCCCGGAGGTATCGAGTTTTTGGGTCAAAGATGAGGGGAATCACAAAGTGTCAGAATGTAAATTAACTTGGTAGGCATTATTGATCCGAATTCACACTACGATCTGAATGGGGTTTTTTCCACGAACACACTATAATTACTTCCTCCCGCCGTTTACCCGCGCTTCATTGAATTTCTTCACTTTGACATTCAGAGCACTGGGCAGAAATCACATCGCGTCAACACGCGCCTTGGGCCTTCGCGATGCTTTGTTTTAATTAAACAGTCGGATTCCCCTGGTCCGCACCAGTTCTAAGTCAGCTGCTAGGCGCCAGCCGAGGCGACCCGCGACACTAGGCGGCTTGCATTCCACGCCCGGCTCCAAGCCAGCGCGCCGGGCTTCTTACCCATTTAAAGTTTGAGAATAGGTTGACATCGTTTTGGCCCCAAGTCCTCTAATCATTCGCTTTACCAGATAAAACTGCGAGACTTCAAGCGCCAGCTATCCTGAGGGAAACTTCGGAGGGAAGCAGCTACTAGATGGTTCGATTAGTCTTTCGCCCCTATACCCAGGTCG
Organism: Neodontobutis hainanensis; assembly: GCA_024349245.1. Classification (NCBI taxonomy): domain Eukaryota; kingdom Metazoa; phylum Chordata; class Actinopteri; order Gobiiformes; family Odontobutidae; genus Neodontobutis; species Neodontobutis hainanensis. The sequence continues at coordinate 10,854,822 of JALDNG010000022.1, read as the reverse complement.
GACGACCGATTTGCACGTCAGGACCGCTGCGAGCCTCCACCAGAGTTTCCTCTGGCTTCGCCCTGCCCAGGCATAGTTCACCATTTTTCGGGTCCTATCGCGCGCGCTCACGATCCACCTCCCCGACAGAGCGGGCGAGACGGGCCGGTGGTGCGCCCGGGGCCCGGGGGGCCGGGATCCCACCTCAGCCAGCGCGCACCGGCCCTCACTTTCATTGCGCCACAGGGTTTCGTCAGCACCCTCTGACTCGCGCGCGTTAGACTCCTTGGTCCGTGTTTCAAGACGGGTCGGGTGGGTTGCCGACATCGCCGCAGACCCCTGACGCCCCTTTTGTACGTCGGCCGGTCCCCGCCCTGGCGACGCAACACGGTTGGGGCGCACTGAGGATAGTCCGCCCCGGTCGACAGTCGCGCCGGGAGCAGGGGGCCCCGTCCCTCCGGCGGAGACCCCGCCGTGCCAGTCTAGGAACGGTCATTCACAGAAATTTAGGAAGTTTACTCTCCATGATGCGTTTTTGTTTATTGGGGGTGTCCAAGTCCCCGTTTTTACCCAGGGTGCCACATAACAGTCTCTGGGGTGATTCTGAGGCTCTTTTGTTTTTATAACATTGAGTCTGCCTCTCAATGTTATGCGTGTACATTTTGCCTTTGATTCATTGAGTTTTTATACATTGAGTCTGCCTCTCAATGTTATGCGTTCCCCTTCTTTATGATGCGATTTCCTTTTATCTGAGGCGATTTCTGGTTTATAATTGCCTTCAAGTCCTTGTTTTTCTACAACATTGAGTCTGCCTCTCAATGTCATTCGTGTTTATTTTGCCTTCAATTCTTTGAGTTTCTATACCATTGAGTCTGCCTCTCAATGTTTTGGGTGATCGTTCAACCCCTCTGTGTGTCGTTCCTGTACTCAAAACCTCCACCCGTGGAATCCAACTTAGGCATGGAGGCCCCACAGTCGAGATCGAATAATAGGGCCGACAACAGATTGCCCACCTTCATTCCTCCTTCGATCCTTCCTTACGTACCTCCTTAGAGGTTTCACCAGTTTTTGACTGTCCTTGTCCGATTCCTTCTTGTAGACTGTCACATAATAGCTCGTCCGTGTTAAGTCATACTTACTCCCGCCGTTTACCCGCGCTTCATTGAATTTCTTCACTTTGACATTCAGAGCACTGGGCAGAAATCACATCGTGTCAACACCCGCCGTGGGCCTTCGCGATGCTTTGTTTTAATGAAACAGTCGGATTCCCCTGGTCCGCACCAGTTCTAAGTCAGATGCTAGGCGCCAGCCGGGGCGACCCGCCGGGGGCCCACGCGAACGGGTCCCGGTGGGCGCCGTAGCTGAGGAGATCCGCGAGAAGGGCCTGGCATGCGCCCAGCCCCACATTGCACCCCAGCCCGACCGACCCAGCCCTTAGAGCCAATCCTTATCCCGAAGTTACGGATCTGACTTGCCGACTTCCCTTATCTATCTTGATCTAACATGCCAGAGGCTGTTCACCTTGGAGACCTGCTGCGGATATGGGTACGGCCTGGCGCGACATTTACAAAGTGAGGGCCGGCGCGCGCTGGCTGAGGTGGGATCCCGGCCCCCCGGGGCTCCGGGCGCACCACCGGCCCGTCTCGCCCCCTCTGTCGGGGAGGTGGAGCGTGAGAGCGCGCGATAGGACCTGAAAAATGGTGAACTATGCCTGGGCAGTGCGAAGCCAGAGGAAACTCTGGTGGAGGCCCGCAGCGGTCCTGATGTGCAAATCGGTCGTCCAACCTGGGTATAGGGGCGAAAGACTAATTGAACCATCTAGCAGCTGTTTCCTCCGGTTTCCCTCAGGATAGCTGGCGCTCGAAGTCTCGCAGTTTTATCTGGTAAAGCGAATGATTAGAGGTCTTGGGGCGAAACGATCTCAACCTATTCTCAAACTTTAAATGGGTAAGAAGCCCGGCTCACTGGCTTGGGCCGGGCGTGGAATGCGAGCCGCCTAGTGGGCCACTTTTGGTAAGCAGAACTGGCGCTGCGGATGAACCGAACCCGGGTTAAGGCACCCGATGCCGACGCTCATCAGACCCCAGAAAAGGTGTTGGCGAGGCTGGGCGCGTGCCGCGTCTGGGAGCAGTCACCCCGCCGCCCTCCGTCCTCCGCCGGCTCGCCTTCCACGCGGCGGCGGACACCGCCCGCAGGACCCCGCCGGACGACGCGCGAGGCGCCGCCCAAGCAAAGGGCCCCGCAGAGGGCGGGCTGCGCGCTGCGCTTCCGGCGGCGAAGGAGGGAGGGCGGCGGGGCTACTGCTCCCCCAGCCACGGCACGCGCCCAGGCCCGCTTCGCACC